>WOXC01004484.1:0-500000 GCA_011680675.1 Gymnobelideus leadbeateri
GAAATAAATTTTTCAAAGAAGATAATTGGGGGCAGCTAGCTTATTTGGCTCAGTAAATAGAGCACCGGCCCTGAAGTCAGGAGGAACTGAGTTCAAATCTTGCCTCAGACATTTGACAAACTTACTAGTCTTGTAACCTTGGGCAAGTCACTTAACCCCAATTGCCCTGCCCTTTCCCGTCAAAAAGAGAACAAAAAAGATGATCATTGTACAAATGTTTCTCTTGTTATGTGCAGTGTTCTCCTGGTTCTGCTCACTTCATTCAGCATCAGTTTCATGTAAGCCTTTCCAGATTTTTTCTGAAATCTGCCTGTTCATCATTTCTTTTAGCACAGTAATATTCCACTGTATTCATACAGCAAAATTTGTACAAAACGCAAGAGAAAGCTGTTACAATGGAGAAGGAGAGCAGGAAGGTGAAAGGGAAAGAGTCAACCTTACTTTCATTGGATTTGATTTAAGGAGAGAATAACATACACAATCAATTGGCTATCTTACCCTACAGGAAAGTAGGGAGAAAGAGAATGACAGAGGGCAATGATAGAAGGGAGGGCAGATTTGGGGAAGGGGTAGTCAGAAGCAAACATTTTAAAAAGGCACAGGGCTAAAGGAGAAAATAAAATAAATGCTGAGTGGGATAGGATGGAGGTAAATATCCTTAGTCTTTCACAACATGACTACTATAGAACTGTTTAGCATAACTATACCTGGATAACATATATTGAATTGCTTGTCTTTCCAGTGGATGTGGTGAGAAGGGAATAAAGGAGAGAATCTGGAACTCAAAGTTTTAAAAGCAAGTGTTAAAAAATGTTTCTACATGGACCCGAGAAATAAGATGTATGGTTAATGGAGTATAGAAATCCACCTTGCTCTATAAGAAAGTAAGAGGAAATGGGTTAATGGAAGGGGTGGTGGGGGGGAATATGAGAAGGCATAATGGGAGAAGGAGTAATCAGTATGCTTATCATCATAGGGTTGGTAGGGGAGAGATGGGGAGTAAATTTGGAATTCAAAATTTTGTGGAAATGAATGTTGTATAGTAAAAATAAATAAATTTTAAAAAAGTAAAAAAAAATTAAAAATGAAAAAAGTGAATCAAGTTACAACTTCTGAGTACTCCAAGCTCCATGAATAGAGCACAGATAGGCAGTTCCAGTTGGTTAAATCATCTTCCCCTCGCCTCCCTTCCACTCCCCTCTGATCTTCTTCCCTGCTCTCTCTTTTCCTTCTCCTCCCCTCCCCTCCCCTCCCCTTTAGATCATTTTATTGATCAAAAACTACCTAATTAACTTTGAATTCCAGATTCTTTCCCTTCCTCCCTCATCACACACCCTTACTGGAAAGATAAGCAATTCAATATAGATTGTACATGTGTAGCTATTCAAAACATTTCCTTAGTGGATATATTGTGACTCACTATATATTTCCCTCCATCCTATCCCACCCCCCACTGGTTCTATTCTCTACTTTGATTCTGTCCTGTTCAAAAGTGTATGCTTCCAACTTCCATAAGCCCAGCCTACCCTACCTTTCATCATCCATCCCTCTCATCCTCTTCCCCCCTACTCTCCTGTAGGGTGAGATACCCTATTTAGTGTGTATATCATTCCCTCCCTAAGAAAAATTCAATGAGAGTAAGGTTGACTCATTCTCTTTTTTCTTCCTGTTCTTCCCCTCCATTGTAACAGTTTCCCTTTTTCTTTTCTATATGAGATAATTTACTCCATTCTGTCTCTCCCCATCTCCTCTCCTTTTATTCCTTTCTCACCTCTTAATTTCACCTTTTAAGTATCATCCCTTCTATTAAATAACAAATTTCTATTACCTTCAACTGTTCTCATACTGAGAAAGGTTTCATAAATTACAATTATCGTTTTACCATGTAGGAATGTAAATAGTTCAAATTTGATAAGTTCCTTATTATTTATTTTCCCTGTTAACCTTTTCATACTTCTCTTGCTTCTTTTATCTGAATGTCATATTTTCTATTCAACTCTGGTTTTTTTTCATTATGAATTCCTGAAAGTCCTCTATTCCATTGAATGACCATATTTACCCCTGAAACATGACACTTAATTTTCCTGTGTAGGTGATTCTTGGTTTTAATCCCAGCTCCTTTGACCTCCAAAATATTATATCCCAAGCCTTCATTCATACAATGTTAAAGCTGTCAGATTTTGTGTTATCCTGATTGTGTTTCCACAATATTCAAAATGTTTCTTCTTGGTTTCTTGTCATATTTCCTACTTGATCTGGGAACTCTGTAACCTGGCTATAATATTCCTAGATTTTGTTTGGGGATCTTTCTCAGGAGGTGATTGGTTGATTCTTTCAAGCTCTATTTTGCCCTCTGTTTCTAAACCATCATGGCAATTTTCTTTGGGATTTTCTTGAAGGATGATTTCTAGATTCTTTTCTTGATCATCTCTTTCAGGTATTCCAATAAATTTAAATTATTTCTCCTGGATCTATTTTTCAGGTCAATGGTTTTTCCAATGCAACATTTATCATTGCCTTCTATTTTTTCATTTTTTGTATCTCTTTCATAGTATCTTGATTTCCCATAAAGCCATTAGCTTCCATTTGCTCCAATGTAATTCTGAAGGAATGATTCTCTTCAGTAAGCTTTTGAGATTCTTTCTCAATCTGGCAAATTAGGCTTTTTAAGGCATTCTTCACCTCATTGGCTTTTTGAGACTCTTTTGCCATTTGAATTAGTGTATTTTTAAGGTGTTATTTTTTTAGTCAGGTTGCTGACTATCATTTCATAAGTTTCTTGCATCATTCTCTTTTGTCGTCTCAATTTTTCCTCCACTTCTCTTATTTAATTTTCAAAATCCTTCTTAAGATACTTTATGGCCTGTAAGCAGCTCATATTTTCTTGAAAAAAAATTTGGCACAAGAGTTCTGAATTTGTTGTTTTCCTCCTCTTCCATGCTTTGATCCCTTTTGTCCCCAAAATAGGAGTACAAAATCAGATTGCTGTGCTAGCTTTGCTTCCTTTGTTTGCTCATGTTGCCACTCCATTACTTGGCTTTTGAGCTTTTTGCCACAGTAAAAGTCTGCTACCAGAGAGGAGGAGCTTTGTTCCAATCACTGGAGTTTTCTCAGCTGCCACAGCTATTAGTTGCTCTCTCTGAAGCTTCCACATGCTCTGGCAGCCTGTTCACTCACCCCAGGCCCTCCACCCTAGAGAGTGATCCATATCAAAGCAGTTTAAAGGAAGAGTGATTACCCCTCATAGTGATCACTTTTTTGCCCTACAATCCACAGGCCAGGAACTCTGAAGCAGCCATGAGACAGTGGCGACATGTCCTCCATGCCTTGGCCACTTCTACCTCCAGGCTGCAAATGCCAGACTGGACTCCTGGACTCCCTGCTCCTAAAGTCCACACTGCACTGACCTCTTGCTTTGTCCTTGGCATCTATTGGTTGATGATTCTTTAAAATTGCCACAGCTGCTGGGGATCTGTACTGCCTCCAGCCAGATGCTGGTTGTGGCTGCCCTGAGGCTAAAATCTCATCTCCTGCCAGGCTGGGCTTGGCTCCCAGAGAACTGTGCTGGCCCAGTCCTGCTGGCCTGCCAGGCTTAGCTTCTGTCTGTCACTTTGTGCATTTTGTTGTTTCAAATTTTGTTTAGAGTCATTTTTTACATGAATTGGAGGAAGTGGAAGAGGGAGCTGCTAGGAAGTACTGTTTCTAATCTAGCATCTTGGCTCTGCCCCTCATTGATTCACTTCTTGTAGTGAATAAAGCCTTTTGCTTCTGGTTGTCAAATTTTCTATTCAACTCTGTTTTTTTTTTCCCCAAGAATGCTTGGAAGTCCTCTATTCCACTGAATGACCATATTTTCCCCTGAAACAAAATACTCAGTTTTGCTGGGTAGGTGACCCTTGGGTTCATTCCTAGCTCTTTTTCCCTCTGGAATATCACATTCCATGCCCATTGATCCCTCAGTGTAGAAGCTGCCAGGTCCTGTGCTATTCTGATGGTGTTTCCACAATATTGAAATTTTTCTTCCTGGCGGCTTGTAGTATTTTCTCCTTGATCTGGGGATTCTGGAACCTGACTATAATATTACTGGGGGTTTTCTTTTTGGGATCTTTTTCAGGAGGTGATCTGTGGATTCTTTCATCCTCTATATCACCCTCTGGGTCTAAAACATCAGGGCAATTTTCCTTGAGAATTTCTTGAAGGGTGATTTCTAGGTTCTTTCTTTGATCATGGCTTTCAGGTAGTCCAATAATTTTTAAATTGTCTCTCCTGGATCTATTTTCAAGGTCAGTGGTTTTTCCCATGAGACATTTCACATTGCCTTCTATTCTTTTATTTCTTTGGATCTGCTTAATAGCATCTTGATTTCTCATAAAGTCATTAGCTTCCCCTTGCTCCAGTCTAACTCTGAAGGAATGAATCTCCTCAGTGAACTTTTGAGATTCTTTTTCCATCTGGCAAATTTTGCTTTTTAAGGCATTCTTCTCCTCATTGCCCTTTTGGGACCTCCTTTGCCATTTGAGTTAGTCTATTTTTTAAGGTGTTGTTTTCCTCAGTCAGACAGTTGACCCTTATTTCATGCTTTTCCTTCATCCTTCTCATTTATTTTCCCAATTTTTTCTCCACTTTTCTTATTTGATTTTTTTTAAAACAAATGCTTTATTAACTTCTTTTTTACATCATTCATTTCCACCAGATTTTGAGTTACAATCATTTTCCCCCCATTATTCCCCTACCCAACCTCCCTGAATAGCAGTCCCACAAGATATCGCTTCCTCCAATCTGCTCTCTCCCATACCTTCTCCCATACCCCTGTCGACTTTTCCATTAGAGGAATATGAATCTTTGTGTCCCAATGCCTGCACATCTTATCTCCCAATTATAAGGAAAAGAGTATTAATAATAGTATTTATATATATTTGAAACATTTAACATTAAGACCTCGAATTTCAGATCCATTTCCTTCCTCCCTTGTCACCCATTCCTTCTTGGGATATAAGTAATTCAGTATATGTTGTACATGTCTAGCTATGCAAAACATTATCATGGTAGATATATTGTACAAGGCTGCTTATAATTCCCTCCCACTCATCCCACACCCCCACCTGGTCCATTCCCTACATGATCCTGTCCCTCTTCTATAGGGGGTACTTCCAACCTCCCCTCACCCCAAGGATGCCCTCACTTCCATCATCCCTCCGCTCATCCCTCTTCCCCCTATCCTGCTGCAGGTTGAGATATCCCATTTAGAATGTATGTCATTTTCTCCCTGAACCAAATTCAAAGTGAATGTGGTTTTGCCTTTTTAGCCTTCCTTATTCTCCCCCTCCTTTGCAACCACTTCCCCTACATGAGATAGTTTACCCTACCATGTCTCTCCCCATCTCCTCTTGCCACTTTCCTCTCTCACCTCATAATTTCATCCCTTGAGTATTCTCACTTCCCAACAAATTCAACTTTTGCCCTCTATCCATATATAACTGTAACCATATACACACACATTCACATATGTATTCATATGACCACACCCCCTTCTTCCATTATTTTCATAGTGAGAAAGATATCATCAGTCACAGTTATTGCTTTTCCATATAGGAATGTAAATAGTTCAACTTTGATAAGTTCCTTTTGATTTCTTTTCCCTGATTACCTTCTCAGGCATCTCTTCCTTCTTGTGTCTGGATGTCAAATTTTCTATTCAATTCTGGTTTTTTCCTCAAGAATGCTTGAAAGTCCTCTATTCCACTGAATGACCATATTTTCCCCTGAAACAAAATACTCAGTTTTGCTGGGTAGGTGACCCTTGGGTTCATTCCCAGTTCTTTTGCCCTCTGGAATATCATATTCCATGCCCTTTGATCCCTCAGTGTAGAATCTGCCAGGTCCTGGGCTATTCTGATTGTGTTTCCACAATATTGAAATTGTTTCTTCCTGGCCGCTTGTAGTATTTTCTCCTTGATCTGGGGATTCTGGAACCTGGCTATAATATTTCTGGGAGTTTTCTTTTTGGGATCTTTTTCAGGAGGTGATCGGTAGATTCTTTCAACCTCTATTTTGCCCTCTGGATCTAAAGCATCAGGGCAGTTTTCCTTGAGAATTTCTTGAAGGGTGATTTCTAGGTTCTTTCCTTGATCATGGCTTTCAGGTAGTCCAATAATTTTTAAATTGTCTCTCCTGGATCTAATTTCCAGGTCACTGGTTTTTCCCATGAGATATTTCACATTGCCTTCTAATCGTTTGTTTGTTTGGATCTGCTTAATAGCATCTTGATTTCTCATAAAGTCACTAGCTTCCATTTGCTCCAGTCTAGCTCTGAAGGAATGAATCTCCTCAGTGAACTTTTGAGATTCTTTTTCCATCTGGCAAATTCGACTTTTTAAGCATTCTTCTCCTCATTGCCCTTTTGGGCCTCCTTTGCCATTTGAGCTAGTCTATTTTTTAATGTGTTGTTTTCCTCAGTTAGGCTGTTGACCCTCATTTCATACTTTTCCTGCATCCTTCTCATTTCTATTTCTAATTTTTTCCTCCACTTCTCATATTTGATTTTTAAAGTCCTTCTTAAGGTCCTCTATGGCCTGCAACCCTCTCATATTTTCCTTTGGGGCTTTTGGAGCAGGATTTCTTACCTCACAACTTGCATTTTTCTGTTTAATTTGTTTCCTTTTCCTTGGCATGTTGCCACTTAATTACTTGACTTTTGGGCTTGTTGCCACAACATGGCTGGGCCACCAGACAGGTGAATTTTTGTCCCGAATCTGTGGGGACTTCCGTTTCTGGCAAGCTGGAAACCCACCCACGACCTCCACCCGAGATCACAATCCAGATCCAGGGAGATTAAAGCAGGAGCGATTACCTCCCCCCCCCCCAAGCCCGAACGGTAGATCTCCCTACAGTTTGAAGGCCAGGAGCTGGAGCTGCCTCTGAAAGCTACAAAATGGCATGTCTCCTCAGTGGCTTCTAGCCCCAGGGGAGAAAGCCGTCTAGTTCCCCAAATACTGGTCCCAAAGTCCATAGGGCACAAACCTTTCACTTTGTCCTAGGCATGTCTATGTTGATAATTCTGGAATTGCCACAGCTGCTGGTGTTCTGGGGTCCCTCCAGGCAGCTTCTGGCCCTGTCACCCTGGTGCTAAAACCGCTATTCAGGCAGACCTGTGCTTGGCTCCCCATGCACTGAACATTGTGCTGCCGGCTCCCAGAGAGCTGCGCTGGTCCTTCCTGCAGGGCTGCTGGGCTGTCCTCCACGGGAGGTTAGCTTTTCTGTGTAGATTTGTAGGTGCTGGGGCTCCATAAGTTGTTCAGAGTACCCTTTTACATAGTTTGGAGGTAATCTGGGGGGAGAGTGCCTTGGACACACTGTTTCTACTCCGCCATCTTGGCTCCACCCCCCGAGATAGTGGATTTTCAATCGTTCCTGATTAAAACTTCAGAGCTGAATGGAAAACTTGACTTTCAAATACAAGACTCAAGAGAAGCGTAAAAAGGTAAAGAGTAAAAGAAAATCACAATTGACTTAAAGAAACTAAAGGAAGGGTTTTGGAAGTATTATACAGTTGAAAGAGTTCTAGATTTAGTCCAAGAGAATCCAACCTATATTCATCTCTTTTCTTTAATATTTGCTAGTTGAATGACAATAAACAAGTTACTTAAAATGTCTGATACTCAGGTTTTTTTCCTTTTTCACAAAATAGTTTATATACATGCAGTGTCTATTTTATAAGCTTTGTGAACATTAAATAATGAAGATAAAATGCTTTTAAAATATCAACTGCTATATAAATTGAATCCATTGGGTGGATATGTCACAATGGATTTAGATGAGAAAGACATGAATGAGAACTACACTGAATGTGGAAGAATCTTCCTGGATTTAGCCCATGAAGAACTCCTGTTGTTATTCATTATACATTACAAAGTATAAGAGACTAATGTAAGGGTCCACTATGTACATTTAATTTGTATTTAGCCCCTATCCCATCTTCCTAAGCAGGGTAAAGAATTACTGTAATAATATATTTTTAACCCAAATCCTTCATTCTCTGAAAAATACTACCTTTTTTAAATAGAACAACCGGAATTACTAGGAATATTGTCCATGCAACAAATGGGAGTCAGTATGCATAACCTTATGCAGGATATTCTGAACAAAGAAGAATCAACCTGATTGAATGTCCATGAAGAACAAGGAGTGATATTTTGTTCCTTGGTATGGGGACACATAAGAAAGATCCAATTTCTCTCTTTGAACCAGAAGATATTCTAGTAGCCTTCTCGAACAAATCATTTACTGTTTTTTTTTTCTTTGCTGTTAATTTCCCCCCCTCCATTCTTCTCATTTAAAAGTAATGTCACAACAGACTTACAACAATATAATCATTGGAGAGAAAAAAAATCATGTAGAAAGACTGAAAAAATATCAAAAAACAACAACAAAAAGTCCACCTCATCACATGATTCTTTTTCCCACCTAAAGATCAGGAAGAATTTTTGTATAGAGTATTTTAGAAATCAGATAATCTGAAATAGCCCTGGGATTAAGAGGACAAGATTGCATATGCTGCCTTCCTGAGCATTTTCTACTAGTTTTGTGGTTCTTGCTGATGATTGGGCCAAAGGATTATATTGGCTCTTGAAAAGTAGAAACACAAGACAGGGTTTTTAATAGCATATTATCCACAAAACTGACTTTAAATTTTGCACATAAATTGCTCCACTCCTAACACTGACATTGATAACATAAAGAGGAGTCACATGAAATGATTATGAAAGTTTATAATCAATAAATAATGAACAGGAATTATTTATTAGACAGTAAATCAATGAGAGCAGCTTGTGCCCATTTCCATGTTGTCACACACATAACAGATAACAAGGCATAATCAATAGAAAGCTAATTTCTAGAGGCCCTAAGAAGTGACGGATTTTATAAATATTTATATGTTCAATATATCAAAGTGGCACAAACTCCTTTTGAACACATTAGAATTTTTCTAGAATGGCCAATACTTGTATATATGCATGACCTATTTAGGAAGACAAAAGAATTACAAACCCTTTCATTTTATTCAGTTTAGAAATCTGCTCCTACATAAAAATTTCAAAGAGAGCAAATTCTTTATTTATCAAATAACTTTGGTAGAGCTTAAATATGGGTATCTGATATTTGAAGTAATTTATAATATTTGGGGCAAAAGTATGAAGTTCCATATATTTGAAGATTCCTCTTTATTTATCAAATAACTTTGGTAGAGCTTAAATATGGGTATCTGATATTTGAGGTAATTTATAATATTTGGGGCAAAAGCACGAAGTTCCATATATTTGAAGATTCCTCATTCTATTCCAGTTCAACTCTACCCACACTCCATTTTCCCATAATTATTCCCTTCTACATGTTTGGACTGAATTTTATCACTTATGATTCTGGATTCATGGAGCATGTGCTCAAACTCTGGATGCTACTTGCTAAATATACAATTTTGGACAAAGTATTTAATTTCTCTTTGCCTCAGCAAGACCATCTATAAAATGAAGGGTTTGTAAGAAAGATGTTCTCAAGTTTCTTCCAGGTCTAAGTCTATAATCCTGATTCTGAAAAAATGCATGAATATAAAACAGCTAGATGTTGTTTTACTCATTCACAGGTCATATTTAAAAGATCTTTCTTAACGGGCTAGATTCATAAGGAACCTAATGTTCCATATACCAGCAAAGGAATCACTTCTACAACAATCAAACAAATGGTCATACATCATCTGTTGGAGTATAGCCAGTTACTGGAAATGTTCAGTTAAACAACATTCTTTTTAACTTTGACACACTTTCTCTAGTGAAATGCATGCTAATGTGAATTTAAAAGCATGACTCAACATCTTGCTCTAGCTATTATTTAATCTGTGTCCCCTACTACCAACCCAAACAGTGGAAAAAATTGAAACCATAAGACCCTGAATTCTGATCTTAGCTCTGCTACAGATGAGCTCAATCATGGGATATCAATCACCTCTCTAAACTTCAGTTTACATATAAAATGATGAAATTGAATTAAATTACTTCCAATAGTAACCTACATTTATAGAGAACTTTAAAATTGTCAAAGTGCTTAAAGTACTTTTTTATTTTATGCTCAAAATAGTCTTGTCAAATAAGTTCCGAAAGTATTATTACCCTCATTTTACATGTTATGAAGATGAGGCTCAGTAAGGTTAAATGGCTTCCTCAAGGCTACCTAGGTAGTACCCATGGTGACAATCAATCAACAAACATTTATTTAGCATCTACTATGTGCCAGTCAGGGTGCTGAGTACTGACAAAACAGAAAGAGGCACAATACAAAAAGTTATTTTTCTCAAGTCACTTTTAATAGGTGAGAGAATCCAAAAACAAATATCTACAAACAAGCTATATAATGAATAAATTAACAAAAAATAACTCACTCAGGTAAAATACTAGAGTTGAAGGAGGTTTGGGAAGGCTTTCTGTAGAAGGTGGGATTTTAGTTGGGACTTAAAAGAAGCTATGAAGATCAGTAATTAAAGTAGAGAAGAGAGTGTGCTCTAGGCGTGGGAGACAGTCAAAGAGAATGCCCAGGGCTAAAAGACAAGTGTTTTACTGATGGGACAGAACAACAAAGCTCAAAGAGTACATGGCAAGGAGTAATCTAGGAGAAGACTTGGAAAGTGGTGATGGGGGGGGGGGTTGGGGGTGGAGGGAGGGAGGGAGGGAGGAAGGGGAATTAGGTGAAGAAGGATTTCGAATGCCAAACAGAGAATTTCATGTTTCATCTTGACTTTGTTGGGAGTCTCTGGAGTTTAATTAGTATAAGAAGTCCCATGGTTAGAACTTCCCTTTAGGAAAATTACTTTATTGACTAAATGGAGCATTAATTGGAATTAAGACATAGAGGCACCAGCAGATTACTGTGATAATTTAAGTATGAGGCAATATGTCAGAGAAGAGAAGAGTATATATTGGAAAGATGTTGCAAAGGTGAAATTTACAGACCTTAGCCCTAGGGAGTGAGAAGTAGTATGGAGCTGAGGATGATGCCTACATGAGCCTAAGGGATTGGGACCATAGTACTGTCCTTTCCAGTAATACGGAAGGTAGATGGTTGGGAAGCTTTATTAAAAAAGAAAATGAGTTCCATTGTGGACATGTGTTTAAAATGTCTACTGGACATCCAGTTTGAAATATAAAAGGAGTTTGGAGATATGAGAGTGAAGCCTAATAGAAAGTGTGGGGCAGGACAGATATATTTGAGAATTATCACTATAAGAATGGTAATTAAATCCATAGGAGCTAATGATATTACAAAGTGAAGTAGTATAGAGGGAAAAGAAATGAGGCCCCAAGACTAAACCTTGAGGAATATCTATAGTTAGAAGTCATGATTTGGAAGAGCATCCAGTAAGGGAGATATAGAAGGAGCAGTCAAATAGGTAGGTGGAGAAAACCTGTAGAAAAGACAGTATTGGGGAGGAGAGTGTGATAAATAATGTCAAAGCTTGAAGAGGCATTAAGGAGAATGAGAATTAAGAAAAGACTTTTGGATTTGGCAACTAAGATATCATTAGTAATGTTTCATAGAAAAGTTTCAATGGGAAGATAAGATCAGAAGCCATATTATAAAGGGTTAAGAAAAGAGTAGGAAGAGAAAAAGTGGAGATACCCATTTTAGATGTATTTTTCAAGGAGTTTTTCTACAAAGGACAAAAAAGGATAGGATGAAAATTAGCAGATATGGCGGGATCAAGTGAGTTTTTTTTTTTTTTATTAAGTAGTTGGGGTTAAGTAACTTGCTCAAGGTTACATGGCTAGTCATGATTTATGTTTGGGTGCTCATTTTCTGAGGCCGGTTTTGATCCCGGGTCATCCCAACTCCGAGGCCGGCACTCTTAATCACTGCGCCACCTAGCCACCCCCAAGTGAGTTTTTTAAGTGTGGAGGAGACCTGCCAATGAATATGTTTGTAGGCATTAGGGAATGACACATTTAAACAAGAATAACCTTCAAACTCAGGTTTCTCCTAAGTTTTCAACCAACATTGTTCTACACTAAATAGCTGACTCTCTTGATTATGTATCCTATGTCCTCCCTGTTTGTATATTGTCACTTTTTACATTGGTAAATACACATTGGCTGACCAATTTAGAAAAGTGGTCCAAGATCAAATTAGGTATCAGACAACAGGGAAACTTGTATCAACAATGAATATTCATGCAACAAAAAGAGCAAATACTATGTCCATGTGTGAATATGAGTGATCACCTGTAAAGACAAGCATGAGCAGCTTTCCAGAGGACTGCTGCTGTGAAAAGCTTTCAAGGTTTTGATTACATGGTATAGAGAATTCTCTAGTTATTCAATAACATATTAGAGCAAAACCTTCACAGAAAATCAAAATACAGCATTCACCATGTCACAACTCAACAACTTATCACTAAAACGGCCATATAGTTTTCACCAAAGTGGTCCCATAGTTTTAAACAAAGTACAATCATTCAATAACTCAATAATTTGATCACCCTCATGGGGGAAGTACAAAAGTCAGTCCTCCACCCATGGGGTGCAATTCAGTTACAATTTCATCAGTTACTACTGAGTACCCTCTTAAGGGGTAGTGGAAAGTACAAAAGCTATCCACTCCTAAGTCACAAGTAAGTTAAAATTTCATCATTCACTACTCAGTACCCTATTTCATCAATCACTACTCAGACAATTTCATCTTGACTCAAGGCAGGCTATCATCTTCTATGGTTACTCTTCCATGGTCCCAGCTCTTGCCCAAATCTAACCAACTGCCACCTGAGTTCAAAGCTTTCTCTCTCTCTCTCTCTCTCTCTCTCTCTCTCTCTCTCTCTCTCTCTCTCTCTCTCTCTCTCTCTCTCTCTCCCCAGCAGCAGCAGCTGCTCTGCCTCCATAATGCTCACCTCCCCCGAAATTCTGACTCTCTCAGCTGGGGCTTTTCCTTATATATGGAATTAAGTCCTCCATGTTTATCCCCTTTCTGTTATGTCAGCAAAAAGGGTACATATCTGCCCTTTCTTTAAGAGAGTCCTAAAAATTTAATTAGCTTGAGAGTAAGTGCTAAGTACCTGTTAGCTTGTCAATACAAAGGGACCTTCAAATTCCATTACTATTACATAGCCCATGATAAGTGTTGTAGAATATAAAGATATAACTAGGACAAAGTCAACCTTAGAGTTATCCTAGAGAGATTTGAATTTAGCAGGGGTCATGAACACACAAATATAGGCAATACTACTATACAATAAAAATATAAAATCTATAGAGTTATAATTATGACATAGGACAGAGTATGGTGAAACATGAACAAATTAAATTCTAACTTCTTCTTACCTTTTCTGAATAGTAGAAGACTTGGATTTAAAAAGTATATGTACTCTCTTCCCCAATAGGTCATGTTTTGTTTATGGCAGGAGCCCTATCTTATGGCTCCTTTTTTTTCTTTTTGGAGGCAAAGGGCAGGGTAATTGTGATTAAGTGACTTGCCCAAGGTCACACAGCTAGTAAGTGTTAAGTGCCTGAAGTCGGATTTGAACCCAGTTCCTCCTGTCTCCAGGGCCAGTGCTCTTTTCACTGCACCACCTAGCTGCTCCTATGCCTTCTTCCATATATTTCATTTAGCATAAAGTCCTGCATTAAATAGTTACTTCATTAATGTTTATTGAAAATATAAAAATATGTCTTTCTTTGTCATGTTTAAAATATTTGAGCATTGTCGATTGAAATTCAGCAAAAATGCAGAGCTGAATGAAAAAGATTTAATTCAAAGATGATAGTGATAAAAGTATTATAATAAATTAGACAAATGAAAGATTTAAATGTGCATAGTGCTTTATTCCCAAAGCAGAAAAAGTGGTGAAGGTAGTGACAATTAATTATCAATAGAGAAGTCAGATTAACCAATTTTTACTGAAACTTTCATCTACACCAAAAACTATACAAGGAAATGAACAAAAGTCAAGTCAAACACAGAGCAGGTTTCATTTTCCATATGGATAGTTAGAAAATATTTTTTTCCTTCATAGGTAAATGGTGATTCATGATGTTTCTCTTTTTTTTTTTTTTGTTTTAGTGAGATTAACTATGAGCCATAAATAATAATAAAAGTCAACATAATAGAGTGTAATGAAGCCCTGGGCTAAAAACTAGGTCTGGATTCCAGGCTTACCATTACAACTAGCTGTGGGTTATGAAGCAACTGATTTTACCTTTTCCAGTCTCTGCTTATTCACACGTAAGAGGAAGAAGTTGGATACGATGATTGCTAAGGTTCCGTCTACCTGTAACAATTAATACTTCTATTCCTTTCCTTGCATACCTCACTTATTCTCAAAAACATGAAGACAAAAACACAGAACTTAATGCCTTACATAGATTTAGCAACAGGTTAGTACTAGCAGAAGGCCTAATTCCAAAAGAAATTATGAAGAGGAGGAAAAAAACGGACAAATAAAATGAGAAAGAGGGAGAGAGAAATGGAGAGAGAGAGAGAGAGAGAGAGAGAGACAGACAGACAGATAGACAGACAGAGGCAGAAAGATCAAGAATAGGAAATGTAAGGTAGCAAGTTGTAGAGTGTCATGAACAACTACATCAGTTGCCTCCACTCATTGACAGCCATACTAGCTCTAGCACAAGATTAATTTGAACTTTTTCCATCTTCTATTTGTGACTTCCCTGTGAAAATTCAATATCTGTTATTTTCAAAGAAAATGCATATTTCCTGCCAGTTCCCATGCCTTTATATTTAATGATTTATGAAAGACATTACACAGTAGGAACTGCAATTTCTGTTTCCATGTATGATTGAGAATCACTATACAACTTTGATCATGCTGTTTTGTATTGATTCTATAGTATGTGTTTCATTAAGTTACCCAGTGAAAATTATTCCAGATGCTTTATAGATTGGTTAATTTCATAATTGCTCAGATACTGTGGCTTTGTACCCAAGAGACTCCCAAATATATACTACTGAATGGAAAAAAATAGTCATTAGGATTTACTGCTGAATATCTTAAAGATTGATTGATGAAGAATCAATAGGGCTCATAATCCAGGTGGATTCAGAAAATCCTATTAAGATATAACACACTTGGGGGCAGCTAGGTGGCACAGTGAGTAAAGCGCCAGCCCTGGAGTCAGAAGGACCTGAGTTCGGATCCGGCTTCAGACACTTAACACACACAAACAAAAAAACCTAGCTGTGTGACCTTGGGCAAGTTACTTAACCCCAATTACCCTCCAAGGAAAAGCAAAAAAAAAAGATATAACACACTCAGGCACTATTATTCCTTTTGAGGATCATATTAGCATTAGTTTGTTTCTTGTTTGTTCTTCATTCTCAAAGAAGAGCATGACATCATGAAGGTGGTGTCATGGGAAAAAATAGTCATTAGGATTTACTGCTGAATATCTTAAAGATTGATTGATGAAGAATCAATAGGGCTCATAATCCAGGTAGATTCAGAAAATCCTATTAAGATATAACACACTTGGGGGCAGCTAGGTGGCGCAGTGAGTAAAGCACCAGCCCTGGAGTCAGAAGGACCTGAGTTCGGATCCGGCTTCAGACACTTAACACACACAAACAAAAAAACCTAGCCGTGTGACCTTGGACAAGTTACTTAACCCCAATTACCCTCCAAGAAAAAGCAAAAAAAAAGAAAGATATAACACACTCAGGCACTATTATTCCGTTTGAGGATCATATTAGCATTAGTTTGTTTCTTGTTTGTTTTTCATTCTCAAAGAAGAGCATGACATCATGAAGGTGGTGTCATGACTTACAAGTGAATTGGATTTAAGTAAGGGAAAACTGGACAAAATAATAAGCCTTACTCTCTCCTCCAGAGCCATCTGTGTCTAGTGGCATCAAGTGACAATAATAAAAGGAATGGTATTGAATAGCATATATTTAGGTTAGGGCCTC
Organism: Gymnobelideus leadbeateri; assembly: GCA_011680675.1. Classification (NCBI taxonomy): domain Eukaryota; kingdom Metazoa; phylum Chordata; class Mammalia; order Diprotodontia; family Petauridae; genus Gymnobelideus; species Gymnobelideus leadbeateri. Next base: position 15,958 of record WOXC01004484.1, read on the forward strand.
AGATCTGACATTTATTTGCTGTTTCACCCAGGGCAATAAGTTTTATTATTGTACCTAAGGTTTCCTCATTAAATTGCTAATAATGGTTATAGAATTACATACCAAATAGCATGGGTACGATAAAGAGCTTGGGATAATAAAGTAGTACTTGGAAGCAACCTTCAAACTTAATAATCTCTCATTTTATAGACAAAGAAACTGAGGAACAAAACTTTTATTTTTTTTCACATTGAGTCAGCAGATCATAGCATTATAGGATCATGAATTTATACCTGGAAGGGACCCCTGTTTCCCTCTAGTCCAATTCTTTCATATTAAAGATGTGGAAATTTAGGCCCTGGATTAAGTGAATCACAAATACGGGCACACAGGAATTAACTGTCAGAGATGGAGTTTAACCTAGGCCCTCAGCCTACAAGTTGAACATTCATTGAAATACTTTCTATTGTGCTACATTGTATAATAGTTACAACAATAAAGCTTGGGTCTACATAAGGAAAGTGAAATGAAAATTTGATTTACATTGAAACATACTTGGACCACTGTTTAGTATACATGTGCTTCTTTCTTGTGCTCCATTCAAAGATTTTCACTAAGACCCTAAAATAATTCAATATATGGTGCTCATTCTTTGAAGTTGATTCTATAGTGTAAATTTTAATATAATTTTCAACAGAGACTAGCTTAAACATACCCCCACTTAAAAATGCTTATTTTGTACAAGTGACTCCTTTCAAGCTTCTTTTGTTCTGAGATGCACAGAAAATAGGCTTAATTCTCCACTTTTTGAAAGTGTACATGCAGTCTTATATTGATATTAAAAAATACACTTATTAAATACGATCTTACCATTTGTCAGGAAAATATAACTTCTCTAGAAATGATAACACTTCAATGAACTGACATTTTCAGTCCAAATATTGCCTCTTTTTTTCTTTTATACTATTCAAGAACTGACTTAACCTCCTTAAATATGTGACTAGATAGAATCTGTTTATTTTGTATTTTATAAGCTGTCAATGTCATATATTATTCCAGTACTACTAACCCAGATGGGGCAATTCATTACCTGCTGAATAAGATTCTTGTTAAATGAATTTGATGAATGAACTCAGTGAAAGTAAATTTGGATGACCACAAAAGACAGGAAAAATTTTCTAGAAACTAAATTAATTTGTGGTGTTAGAAATAGACCAAAAGCTGAAAAAACATTGTTTCTGGAATAAGTTCGTAGGCATCATCCACAATACTTTTCTCATGAGTATAAAAAGGTAAAAGAAAAGGACTTGATTACATTCAGAAGTGTGAAGTAAGTTCATTGGATGATTGATATAGTGAAACTTATTTTAAATAGCTCAAGTAGGGCTCAAGGTCCAGAGTTTAAGAAGTGTTGAAGGGGTCAAGAGTTGAAAAAGATTAAGAAGCCTTGAAATAGCCTCTTATGTGGGAATGCAGTACAAAACATTTCTTTCTTTCTTTCCTTCTTTCTTTCTTTCTTTCTTTCTTTCTTTCTTTCTTTCTTTCTCTTTCTTTCTTTTTTCCTTTTTCTTTTCTTTTCTTCTTTGGAGAGGGGAGTTTTTGTTTGTTTCTTTTGTGGCAATGAGTTCATCATCAATGAAAATGTTCAAACAGGGAGGAGGATTACTTATTGAGGATATTGTTTATTGGGAAACTATGCAGCAGTTGAAAAAAAATTAAAGCTGGTGGAAAGTCTGAGTTTCCCAATCCAACTTGTTTATTTTTTACAAAAGAGTGAGAGAGAGAGAGAGAGAGAAAGAGAAAGAGAGAGAGACCTGCACAATATTAAATGTCTTGTTTTAGCTTTGCAGATAGTAAGAATTAGAGCCATGATTTGATTACAGGCACTTTAACTATGAAGACAGTACTTCTACTGGTATTTTGCCCTGTAATCCAGGTGACTCCTCAGGTCTCTTCTAGATTTTGGATTTTTTGATCCTATATGAATCTTGTAGTTTTTTTTTTTTAAACAAAAGCTTTCCTTTGACATTGATAATGATATCATGCTAAAGTCAAAATAAACTTTGTATATTTTTTGCAAACTTAAAAAATAAGAAAAATGACAATTACCCTGAATACAGAGAAGCATGAGAAGACTCATATGAAATTATGGAGAATGAAATAAGCAAAGCCAGAGAAACTTTATATATATATATATAAAATGACTGCAACAAGTAAAAAATGAATGGAATGGAATATTGTGAAAATTGAACATAAGCTGAATTCCAAAAAAAGATATGAGAAGACTTCTACTCCCCCACCCCTATTTCTTTGCAGAAAAGAGGGATCCATGAACATAGAATTTTGTATATATTGTTATTTTTATTGTATTAACTGTTAATTTTATTTTCTTCTTCCTTTCCATTTGTGAAAGAATATATATTCTTTGGTTCAAGGGATGGTGCTGTGCAGGGGTGGGGGTGGGGGAAGTGATGCAGAGGCTATTTTAGTCTACGTAACAATATTATAACAATAGTAAAGTAACAATGATTATAGAAAATATTTTCAATGAAGAAAAAAAAAAGACCTTCAAAACCTGTTCCCTTTATACTTTCCCTTTCTTATGTCTCCTCTGGATCCACATACTTTAGCATCCATTAACACTGATATCCTTGCAGGTCCATTCATACACAATATGCCATCTTCTGACTATGCATTTTCATTGGCATCACTTATTCCTGGATTCTCTTCCCCTGAATCTTCATCTTCTAGTTCACCATCTTCCTTCAAGTCCTGAATAAAATGCCACCTTATGTAAGAAGACTTTCCTGCCCACCATTTATTCCTTCCTGTTTTATTGTTTGAAGGTTGTCTTCTCCATTACAATTTAACCCTTCAAGATCAAGTATATTAAACCAGTGTTTTACACATAGTAAGAAATTAATTGATCTTGATTTTGACTTGCCTTTAATTCTCAAAAAACTCTACATTTCAGAGAATTAACCAATATGTATTAGTTGAGTCTCTTTTTCTCAATTAATACTTCTCTGATTGTTCTCCACCATTTCCCTCACATTTTAAATATAGAGTATAACTGTACCTCCCCACTTTTTAAATCATTTTTACATATGATAATCTTATTCAGAAGAACAGTTGAAACATGAGTTTAATCCAAACAATTACCAGCTTTTTATATGGAATGAATTTGACTTTTTTGAGCTAAGAAATCTAATCAATCCTTTTTTTTAATGACCTAAACTGTGGGCCATTTGAATGTGAACAACTGAATTCATGGGTTTTACTACCAATTACTTTCTTGGATTTTGTATCTCATGAAGTTCCCTGGATTTATGCTTCTGTCCTTCAAACATATTTTAACAAAAGGCCTATGAAGATCTGTCATACTGTCAGTCATTGTTTATTTACACCTACCTCTATAGTATCTAACTTGATATATAGTTTATTGTCTCTGTCTTGCTTTTTTTTGGTTTTTGTTTTTGAATGGGTTTGTAAAATATCTGACAATCTCATTACCATTCATTGCTAGTTATATTCCTTTTCTGGTGAAGATCTGCCATTCTTATATTTTAAAGTGTGATTGGCATAAATAAGAATCTCATTTTCAGATACCGCCTTATTTGCCAGGTCTTTATTTACCAAATTAATATTTCTTTCCTGCATGTTTGACTTCAGGGGATGACAATAAGAAACATGGAACCTATGCTCTTAAAGTTTTCAGTTTCTTGCTCAAGATTTCATTATCATCATTGATTTCTTTCAAGTTTCTTGTGACAGTGTAATCTCTGCCCATGTGGGTCATGAGAAGTGGGTGGTTTTCATCTATTTTGATAAATATTAGGAAATCTCCATATATTTCTTTCAAACATTCTCTGGGAGGACAATATACCTTTTCTGTTGTAATCAGGTTGGTAATTGTTTGTCTTCATACCCTTGCAAAAGTAAAAAGGAACCAGTCACTATTATTCTTCTGAGGTCAAGAAAACATAGACTTGACTCTAATTTTACCTGGACTCAAACTTAGATTTTACATAGGGTATAAATATATAAACAATCCTGACTGTTGATCATTCTTTTACTAGTAGTGTTTGGGCTTTGGAAATTTTTCAGCACCAAGAGAAAATAGGTGAGAATTTTCTCCCATTATACTTTTAGCGTGTTTGTTGCCCTGATGTGACTGACTGGTAACTAACAAGGACAAAAAATCCTAAGGGACAGAATAAACTGCTGTCATTCAAAGTTCCCACTTTCTTTTTTTTTTTTTTTTTAATTAATTTATTAGTTTAGTTTCAGTTGACAAGATTCAATTCCATAGTTCCTTGATTTTCAAACCTTTACTTCCCTCCCCCCTCCCCTCATGACATCATATAGTACAGTATAGGGTCTGCAAATGCATTCATACTAAACATTATTCCAATTACAAAGGCATATAGTACTAGGTGGGATGAAAGATGGTAAGGAAGAAGTACAACCAAACAATGAGAAGAACAAGATCATTTAGTTTGCTTCCATCAGGATTCAGGCTCAGTTCTTTCTAGTTATATCTCTGGATGGCACATTTCTCACTTTCTTGAGTCATTCGGGATTAACTTATATCACTGCATTGCTGAAAAGAGTCCAGTCTGTCATAGTTGGTCATCACAGATCTGGTATGTCTGTGATTGTATACAAATTTCTTCTGATTCTACTCTTCTCGCTCAGCATCAGTTTGTATAAGTCTCTCCAGGTAATTATGAAATCCGTCACCTCCTCGTTTCTTATAGCACAATAAAATTCCATTACATTCATATAAAACAACTTGTTTAGCCATTCCCCAATTGATGGGCACCCCTTTAGTTTCCAATTCTTTGCAACCACAAAAAGGGCTGCTAAAAATATTTTTGTACATATGGTTCTTCCTCCCACTACTATGATCTCTTTGGGATATAACCCTAGGAGTGTTATGGCTGGGTCAAAGGGTATGAAATTATTTATAATCCTTTGGGCATAATTCCAGATTGCTCTCCAGAATGGTTGGATAAATTCACAACTCCACCAGCAATGTATTAGCGTTCCAATTTGCCCACAACCTCTCCAGCATTTGTCACTTTCTTGTTTTGTCATCTTAGCCAATCTGACTGGAGAGATGTGGTATCTTAGAGTTGTTTTGATTTGCATTTCTCTAATTAATAGTGATTTAGAGCATTTCTTCATATGCTTATAGATATCTTTAATTTCTTTCTCTGAAAACTTCCTATTCATATCCTTTGACCATTTCTCAATTGGGGAATGACTTGTATTCATATAGATTTGGCTCAATTCTCTATAAATTTTAGAAATGAGTCCTTTATCAGACACACAGGTTGTAAAAATTCTTTCCCAATTTCCCACCTCCCTCTTGATCTTGGTTACACTGGCTTTGTTTGTGCAGAAGCTTTTCAATTTAATGTAATCAAAATTATCCATTTTGCATTTTATAATGCTCTCTAATTCTTGTTTGGTCCTAAAGTCTTCCCCTCTCCACAGATCTGTCAGGTAAACTATTCCTTGCTTTCCCAAATTGCTTACAGTGTCATCCTTTACACCTAGATCATGCACCCATTTGGACTTGATTTTGGTATATGGTGTTAGATAATGGTCTATGCCCAGTTTCTGCCATGCTGTATTCCAGTTTTCCCAGCAGTTTTTGTCAAATAGTGCATTCTTATCCCAAAAACTGGGGTCTTTGGGTTTATCGAACAATAGATTGCTATATTCATTAACTGCTGGGTCTCCTGCACCTAATCTATTCCACTGATCCACTACTCTACACCTCTGCCAGTACCAAGCAGTTTTGATGACTGCTGCTGTATAATACAGATGAAGATCTGGCATAGCTAGTCCACCTTCCCTAGCATTTCTTTTCATTAATTCCCTTGATATTCTAGACCTTTTGTTTTTCCAAATAAATTTTGTTATTATTTTGTCTAACTCTACAAAGTAGTTTTTTGGTAAATTGATTGGAATGGCACTAAATATATAATTTAGTTTGGGTAAAATTGTCATTTTTATTATATTAGCTCGACCCAGCCACGAGCAATTGATATTTTTCCAACTATTTAGATCTGATTTTATTTCTGTGAGAAGTGTTTTGTAGTTGTGATCATATAGATTCTGGGTTTGTTTTGGCAAGTAGATTCCCAAATATTTTATAATGTCTACAGTGACTTTAAATGGGATTTCTCTTTCTATCTCTTATCTATCAGTTTCATTAGAGATGTACAGGAATGCTGAGGATTTATGTGGGTTTATTTTATATCCTGCAACTTTGCCAAATTTATTTATTGTCTCAAGTAATTTTTTACTTGATTCTCTAGGATTCTCTAAGTATATCATCATATCATCTGCAAAGAGTGACAGCTTGGTCACTTCTTTGCCTAATTTGATTCCTTTGATTTCTTTTTCTTCTCTAATTGCTACTGCTAACGTTTCAAGTACCAGATTGAATAAGAGGGGTGATAGTGGACATCCTTGTTTCACTCCTGATCTTATTGGAAAGGCTTCTAGTTTATCCCCATTGCATATAATACTTGCTGATGGTTTTAGATAGATGCTAGCAACTATTTTAAGGAAGGCTCCATTTATTCCTATACTTTCTAGTGTTTTTAATAGGAATGGATGTTGTACTTTGTCAAAAGCCTTTTCTGCATCTATTGAGATGATCATGTGGTTTTTGCTAGTTTTGTTGTTGATATGCTCAATTATATTGATGGTTTTCCTAATATTAAACCATCCTTGCATTCCTGGAATGAATCCTACCTGATCAGGGTGTATTATTTTTGTGATAAGTTGTTGGAGTCTTTTGGCTAATATTTTATTTAGAATTTTTGCGTCTAAATTCATGAGGGAGATTGGTCTATAATTTTCTTTCTCTGTTTTATCTCTTCCTGATTTAGGAATCAGTACCATATTTGTGTCATAGAAAGAGTTTGGTAGGACTCCTTCTTCACTAATTTTCCCAAATAGTTTGTAGAGTATTGGAATCAATTGTTCTTTAAATGTTTGATAGAATTCACTAGTAAACCCATCTGGCCCTGGAGATTTTTTCCTAGGGAGTTCATTGATGGCTTGTTTGATTTCTTTTTCTGAGATGGGGTTATTTAGGTAATTCACTTCCTCTTCAGTTAATCTGGGCAATTTGTGATTTTGTAAATATTCATCCATTTCACTAAGATTGTCATATTTATGTGCATACAATTGGGAAAAATAATTCCTCATTATTTTTTTGATTTCCTCTTCATTGGAGGTAGATTCACCCTTTTTATTTTTGATACTCATAATTTGGTTTTCTTCTTTCTTTTTTTTATCATATTGACTAAGGGTCTATCAATTTTGTTGATTTTTTCATAAAACCAGCTCTTGGTTTTATTTATTAATTCAATGGTTTTCTTAATTTCAATTTTATTAATCTCACCTTTGGTTTTCAGTATTTCTAATTTAGTACTAAATTGGGGATTTTCAATTTGTTCTTTTTCTAGCTTTTTCAATTGCATGTCCAATTCACTGACCTCCCTTCTCTCTGCTTTAATTAAGTATGCACTCAGGGATATAAAACTTCCCCTGAGAACTGCCTTTAGTGCATCCCACAAATTTTGGTATGTTGTTTCATTATTATCATTCTCTTGAATGAAATTATTGATTGTTTCTATAATTTCTTCTTTGACCCACCAATTTTTTAGGATTAAATTGTTTAGTTTCCAATTAGTTTTTAGTCTATCTTTCCATGGCCCTTTATTGCATATAATTTTTATTGCATCATGATCTGAGAATGATGCGCTTACTATTTCTGCCTTTCTGCACTGGATTGTGAGGTTTTTATGCCCTAGTACATGGTCTATTTTTGAGTATGTACCATGCACTGCTGAGAAGAAAGTAAATTCCTTTTTATCCCCATTCAGTTTTCTCCAGAGATCCATCATATCTAGTCTCTCTAAGATTCTATTCACCTCCTTAACTTCTTTCTTGTTTATTTTGAGGTTAGATTTATCGAGTTCAGAGAGGGGGAGATTAAGGTCCCCCACTAGTATAGTTTTGCTATCTATTTCTTCCTCTAATTCCTTTAACTTCTCCTCTAGGAATTTGGATGCTATACCACTTGGTGCATATATATTAAGTAGTGATATTGCTTCATTCTCGATGGTGCCTTTTAGTAGGATATAGTTTCCTTCCTTATCTCTTTTAATTAGATCTATTTTTGCTTTTGCTTTATCTGAGATAAGTATTGCTACCCCTGCTTTTTTTACTTTAGCTGAGGCATAATAAATTTTACTCCAACCTTTTACCTTTACCCTGTGGGTATCCCTTTGTTTCAAATGTGTTTCTTGAAGACAGCATATTGTAGGATTATGGTTTTTAATCCATTCTGCTATCCGCCTCTGTTTTATGGGAGAGTTCATCCCATTCACATTCACAGTAATGATGACTATCTGTCTCTTCCCTTCCATCCTATTCCCTCCCCTGTTTATGTTTTTGTTTATTCCTTCTCCCTTCCCCTCCTTGAAGTTTTCCCTTTTGACCACCCCCTCCTCAGTGTTCCCACCCAGTGACACCCCTTCTTAACCTACCCTCTCCCCTTACTACTATTTCCCTCCCTTATAATCCCTCCCTTTAGTCTCCTCCTTTTCACCCCCCCTTACCCTCCCACTATCTATAGGACACAACAAATTTTTATACTTATCAGAGTAAATTACTCCCCGTTTGATTCCAAACCAATGAGAGTAAATTTCAAACAATGCTCCTCTCCCTCCCTCCAATTCCTCTATTTAATGAATTTATGTGTCTATTCACATTAGATTCTTAAACTTCACTGATTAATTTGATCCTTCTTTGAACCAGAACCAGTGAGAATAGTGTTTAAATGATGTTCCTCTCCCTCTTACTTTCCCTTCTTCTATAGTGTGTTTTGATGCCTCTTCAGATGGCATATTTTACCTTTTCCTAGCTCATCCTTTCCTTTTTCCCATTACAGTACCATTGATCCCCTTAATAGTCTTTTTTTTTTTAGACTCCATGTTAGTGCATTCATACCCACACCCTCTAAGTATAACCCTTTTGCAGGTCATGATAATCATAGAGATTTCAAATATTGACAGTTATCAGCTCCACATATAGGGATGTGAACATTTTGCTCTTGTTGCATCCCAGGTAATGAGCTTGTGTTTGTGGGTGTGGGTATGTGCACTTCTGCATGTGTGAGTCTATGTTACCCTTGTTTACCTTTTTATGTTCTTCTGGAGTCTTGTAATTGGAGATCAAATTTTCCATTGAGCTCTGGCTTTTTCATTAGGAAAGTCTGGAAGTCCCTTACTTCATTAAACGTCCATCTCCTTGCCTGAAAGATTATGCTCAGTTTTGCCGGGTAGTTAATCCTTGGTTGTAGTCCTAGCTCTCTTGCCCTACGAAATATCAAATTCCAGTCCCTCCGCTCTTTTAATGTAGAAGCTGCTAGGTCCTGTGTGATCCTAACTGTAGTTCCTCGATATTTGAATTGTTTCTTTTTGGCTGCTTGTAGAATTTTTTCTTTAATCTTATAATTCTGGAATTTGGCTACTATATTTCTTGGAGTTTTCAGTTTGGGATCTCTTTCAGGAGGAGTCCGGTGAATTCTATCAATAGCTATTTTATCTTCTGATTCCAGGACCTCAGGACAGTTTTCTTTGACAATCTCTTGGAGGATGTTGTCTAGACTGCTTTTCTCATCGTGGCTTTCTGGTAGACCAATAATTCTTAGGTTGTCTCTCCTGGATCTGTTCTCTAGGTCAGTTATTTTTCCAGTGAGATATTTTACATTTTCTTGCAATTTTTCGATCATCTTGTTTTTTTCGATTGACTCCTGCTGCATCATAGAGTTCTGAGTTTCAGTTTGGTTGTATCTAATTTTTAGTGAATTATGGTCTTCAATAAGTTTTTGAAGTTCCTTTTTTAGGGAGGTATTTTCTTTTTCCAAGTTGGTCATTGCCTCCCTGATTTGGTCTTTAAAATTTTTCTTAAGCTCCTCCAGGAATGCTATTTGGGATTGAGACCAGATCATGTTTCCTTCTGTGGTCTCTGGTGTGGGCAGAGAGTCTATATTGTCCTGTGTGTTTTGTTGTTCTTGCCCTGCATAGTATGCTCGAATAGACTTTCTTGCCTTCCCCTTCTCCTTTTCAGCTTCCTTCCTTCCCATTGTGACTTCCTGTTTCTTAGTGTCTCAGGCTATGAGTTTGGGGCCTGATCCTTGACTTTGAATACCTCTGGGTGGCTAGTTTATGGCTAAGTCAGGGAAGTCAGTGAGGAATGTAGATGTGTAGGTGGGGTTGAGTCTGACCACTTCAGATTTCTGCCTCTATACCCCTGGGCTATAAGTAGTCTTTTGTTGGTGAGGTGAGGTGGGGCTAGTTGGGTCCCCTCCCTCTCTTCTCTTCAGATTCCTGGCTGTCTCAGTTACACCCTTTCTTGGAGATTCTCAAGCCTGAGGCTATTTCCATTAACTTGGGATTTCAGTCTGGGTGGGAGACTTATCTTTGGGTTTTCTGCTTCATGAAGGAGGGATGGGAGGATCGGAGCAGCTAGAATTTACTTTGCCATTCCAGCCCCTGTATCATACAGGCAGGCAGTTTCTAAATTTCCAGGCTGGGGGCTGAATGCAGCCTGAGAAGCCACTCTCTCCACTGGGGGCCCGATTCTCCTACCTGGCTCCAATGATCCGTTCCCTCTGCGAGATGACTGCGATTCGTCCTTGGTAAGTCTGCAGGCTGGGGCTTTTTCTCTCTCTGGTGTAGTCTGCTTGCCTGCTCTTAGGTCTGAGCTGTGCAGACCCCACGCGCTCTGCGCTCGACCTGTGCGGACACTCTGGGCAACCTCCTGGGCTGGATTCTGCCACACTCTGTCTTCCACTAGGCTTCGTCACTCCGGAATCTGCTCAGATTTACCCTTTTGGACTTAGTGACAGAGGAGCTCAGCGAGGTTACTGCTTCCTTTCCGCCATCTTGGCTCCGCCTCCCAAAGTTCCCACTTTCAACCCACTAGAATATTCAAAGTTGAAATTGCAATATCCACTGTGAAAAAATTTGTGTCATTTCTTTCTTTCTCCACTAATTATTACAGAAAAAAATAAATAAAAGAAAATACACATAACATTAGAAATAAGGGAAAAGAGAGGAAATAATTAGAATGAAAAACTAAATAGAGAAAGTAAAAGAGGTAGGGAGGGAGCTAATAAAGAAAGCAAAAATAAAGGAAGTAAGTTAGTGAAGGGGAGAGGAAGGAAGGAAGGAAGGAAGGAAGGAAGGAAGGAAGGAAGGAAGGAAAATGACAGAAAGACAGAAAGAAAGAAAGGTAGAAAGACAGAAAGAAAGACAAAAGAAAGAAACCAACAAAGAAACAAAGAAAGAAAGAAAGAAAGAGGGAGAAAAAGGAGGAAAGATGGAGGGAAAGAAGGAAAAAAAGAAGAAAAAGAGGAAAGCAAAAGATTGATCTTGATATAAGCTCATGCTATTTAAAGGAAATGGTGAAGAAATCACTAGCTTTTCCCATGCTTGTCTTGATTTTCAAAGGAAATTGAGTGGATCAAAAAGAAGAGACTTAGTAGACAGTCTTATGGTAGCTTTAAAGTAAATCTTTGTCACACTTTCCACAAATAGACATGAATCAATTTTCTTTTCTTCCCCATGTTCTGTGGTAACTTCATTCTCTAAATTGTTAATTGTTAACAATGTCATATTTGAGGAGCTTCTCTCACCATAATCTTTCTGCTCCTGCTGTTTGATTGCATTAAAGGGTCATAATTCTTTGTTTATGATCTTACAATCTGCCATTTGGAGTGCCAGTATTGTCAAAAAGAGGAATATATACTTGGTTTGTTGGAATAAATAGTCAGAAGCTGGTGACAACACATAAATATTCTATTTCAGCAGCTAGCAGTCATTACAATTCACAAACAACTCAAGAATAAAGTAATCATATTTTTATCCCAATTTAATATTGCTTTCAGTTTTTATTCAAATTCATTTTTAAGGAAGACAACGAAAAATAAAGACCCAGGTCACAACTGAAGCACATGGCATATTTGCTTTATTGCACTTTTATCTATTTTTAAATGTTCATGATATGCTACTGTAGATATATTTGACTCAGGAAGAATGAATAACACCAATATTAACTGTCCTTATTATCAAATTTATATTCCTGTGCCCTTATATAAAGAATAACCATAGAATATTATTTCTGAAAAAAGGAAAAGAAAAAAAGGAGGAAAAGGCAAAAAAGGAGAGGGAAAGAAAAGATAAAGGGAGAAACATTTTAAAATAGATAGGCAGACAGAAAGATATAGAAAGGATGAAAGAAAGAGAGAGAGAGAAAAGAAGGGAGAAAGGGAGAGAGAGCGTAGAAGAAAATAGGCATCTGATTAAATAACCACAGAATACTAGATTACAGGCCTTGGAGCAAAAATTTCATTGTTTCAAGTTCTAGCTTTGTCATATTCTGGGTCTGCGACCCTTAAGAAATCACTTATTCGGTTCATGAGATGAAGGGGAGATGACTGTGATTCGTCCTTGATAATGAAGCTGAGACAAAGAGTTAAATGGACCACTCAAGTTCCCACAGTCAAGGAAATGACAATAATTCACACTACTAGAGTTCTTTGAGGCTCAAAGAATACTTCCAATTCACCAGAAAAGTTAATACAATTATTTTGGTCTCAATTTTACAAAGGAGAAATTTAAAGCTCTGGTCATAGGCTTATAAATATGGATAGCGAGGGCAGAGCCAAGATGGCAGAGTAGAAACAGTGCCTCCAAGCCACTCTCCTTCCAGATCACCTCCAAACTATGTAGGAGGGGACTCTGAACAACTTCTGGAGCACAGCACCCACAGAACGACACAGAGAAGCTAACCTCCCATGGAGGACAGCCCAGCAGCCCTGCAGGAAGGATCAGCATGGCACTCTGGGAGCCGGCAGTGCAGCTCGCAGTGCAGGGAGCCCAGCACAGGTCTGCCTGAGTGGCAGTTTTAGCCCCAGGGCGGCAGGGCCAGCAGCCAAGTGGAGGGACCCCAGAACACCAGCAGCTATGGCGATTCCAGAATTATCAACATAGACATGCCTAGGACAAAGTGAGAGGTTAGTGGCCTATGGACTTTGGGACCAGTATTTGGGGAACACGTCGGCTTCCTCCCCTGGGGGCTAGAAGCTTTTGAGGAGACACGCCATTTTGTAGTTTTCAGAGGCAGCTCCAGCTCCTGGCCTGCAAATAGCGAGATCCAGTGATCAGTCTTGGGGGGTTTATCGCTCTTGCTTTAACATCCCTGGATCTGGATTGTGATCTGGGGTGGAGGTTGTGGGTGGGTTTCCAGCTTGCCAGAAACGGAAGTTGTCCCCCCCACACGTTTGGGGTGAAAGTTCCGATCTGGCACAAGCCATACCGTGGCAACAAGCCCAAAAGTCAAGCAATTAAGTGGCAACATGCCAAGGCAAAGGAAACAAATTAAACAGAAAAATGCAATCTTAGACTCCTACTTTGGGGGCAAAGAAGATTGAAGCATAGAACAGGAGGAGTACTGTGAGGTCAGAAATCCTGCTCCAAAAGCCCCAGGGGAAAACATGAGTGGGTTATAGGCCATAGAGGACCTTAAGAAGGACTTTAAAAAGCAAATAAGAGAAGTGGAGGGAAAATTGGGAAGAGAAATGAGAAGGATGCAGGAAAAGTATGAAATGAGGGTCAACAGCCTAAGGAAAACAACACCTTAAAAATAGACTAACTCAAACAGCAAAGGAGGCCCAAAAGGGCAATGAGGAGAAGAATGCCGAAAAAAGCTGAATTTGCCAGATGGAAAAAGAATCTCAAAAGTTCACTGAGGAGATTCATTCCTTTAGAGTTAGACTGGAGCAAATGGAAGCTAATGACTTTATGAGAAATCAAGATGCTGTTAAGCAGATCCAAACAAATGAAAGATTAGAAGACAATGCGGAATATCTCATGGGAAAAACCACTGACCTGTAAAATAGATCCAGGAGAGATGATTTAAAAATTATTGGACTACCTGAAAGCCATGATCAAAGAAAGAACCTAGAAATCACCCTTCAAGAAATTCTCAAGGAAAATTGCCCTGATGTTTTAGATCCAGAGGGCAAAATAGAGGTTGAAAGAATCCACCAATCACCTCCTGAAAAAGATCCCCAAAAGAAAACTCCCAGGAATATTATAGCCAGGTTCCAGAATCCCCAGATCAAGGAAAAAATACTACAAGCAGCCAGGAAGAAACAATTTCAATATTGTGGAAACACAATCAGAATAGCACAGGACCTGGCAGCTTCTACATTGAGGGAATGAAGGGCATGGAATATGATATTCCACACTGCAAAGGACCTGGGATGAAAACCAAGACTTGCCTACCCAGTAATACTTAGTATCTTCTTTCAGGGGAAAATATGGTCATTAAGTGGAATAGAGGACTTTCAAGCTTTCTTGAGGAAAAAAATAGAGTTGAATAGAAAATTTGACATCCAGACACGAGAAGCAAGAGATACTTGTGAAGGTAATCTGGGAAAAGAAATAAAAAGGAACTTTTCAAAGTTCAACTATTTACATTCCTACATGGAAAACAATAACCGTGACTGATGAAACCTTTCCCAGTATGAAAATAATTGAAGAAGGTATTTAGTCATGTGAATACATATGTGAATGTGTGTATATATGTTTACAGGTATACATGGATAGAGGGCACAGGTCGAATTCAGTGGAAGGCATGATACTTAAGGGGAGAAGTTAAGAGGTGAGAGAGGAATGTGGCAAGAGGCGGTGGGTAGAGATGTGGGGAGTAAACTATCTCATGTAGAAGTGGCAAGGGGAAGTGGTTGCAGTGGGGGGAAGAACAGGAAGGCAAAAAGGCAAAACCACATTCTCATTGAATTTGTCTTAGGAAGAGAATGATAAAAATACTATATGGGATATCTCACCCTGCAGGCGTGTTGGGGGGGAGGGGTATGAGAGGAGAGAGGATGGAGGGGAGGGCGTGCTGGAGGGAGGGGAGTTTTGAGGCACCCACTTTTGGAGAGGGCCAGGATCAAAGTAGGGAGGTGGGATGGGTGGGAGGAAAATATAGTTAGTCTTTTACAATATATCTACTTTGGTAATGTTTTGCATAGCAATACATGTACAACATGTACTGAATTGCTTATCTTCCCAGACAGAGTAGATGACAAGGGATGAAGGGAATGGATCTGGGATTTGAAGTTTTAAAATTAAATGCTTCAAATATATATATACATGTATATATATATATATATATATATATATATATATATATATATAATATCATTAATACTATTTTGCATGTAACTGGGAGACACAATTGAAATGGACATTCGGACAGAATCACCAGGCCAAGACAACAGGTAATCGAATCAGGAAGTGTTCATTAGCAGGCCGGCTGGCGGCAATCCTTGGAATTAAGTTCCAGGAGCTGTCCCGAACTGTAGTCGACACACAGTTTAAATAGTCAAAAACCACCATCGTATCAGGAGTAACAATAAGGGGGCAGACTGGTCAGGCAGACATCATGCAAGTGCAGGATGTGGGCTGGGGCAGGCTGATCAAACCATGGGGAGGATTCTTGAGTTCCAAGAATTCAGGATACAAAGATGGGCACCTCGTAAGGGGTGAAATGTCAGGGCTTACTACTTTAATCAAGCAAGATATCATTCAGGTGCTGGGGCACACTAAATAAAGCAGGCTATTCAACACTCAAGCTGAGGAGGGGAGGATTCAGGAATTCAAGATACAAAGATGGGCCCCTCATAAGCCAGTGAAATGTCAAGGCTTACTACTTCACAATGTGCAAGCATTGGGGCACAGAGATTCACCTTGCCAAAATGTAAAAGTTGAAGGAGGTATGGGAGAACATATTGGAAAGTGCAGATTGGATGAGGGGATATCCTGTGGCACTGCTATTCTGGGGTGGTGTGTAGGGGAAGAATGGGGAAAAATTGTAACTCAACATCTTGAGCTGATGAATGATGTACATCAGAAGTTAATAAAGCATTTGGGGAAAAAAAAAGCTCTAAGATTTTAGATTTCTGAAAAGGGGTCAACTTTCATTGGTAGAAGGTCTTTCCTCACCAGGACTCCATGAAATCACTGACCTAGGTGCTATTTGTAATTATAAAATATGTATCCTGATCCCTTCCTCCACCTAGTATTGAATAATCATATAAAAACTTTATTTCTGAAATTATATTATCTGCTTACCTTGCACAAACACATATATACACATATATATATGTATATATGTATATGTTTATATATACTAGTAGTTTTTATATACATACACATATATACACATATGTACATAAATACAGATATGTGTATATATTCATGAATGTAAATATGTATATATCTATGCCTATATTGACAGATATTTATGGATAAATGCTTATATATGCTTTAATCTGTATTGTTAACTATTTGATTTACTATACATATATCTTTATATTTAAATTAAAATAAAAGATCCCCAAATCCATACTTACACTGGCATCCTCAGAGCAAACATACCATTCTTTTATTCTTTCATAGTTTTCAGTGTACTCCTGAAAGCCAATGAACATTTAAAAACACGTAAAAAGCAATATACGAAATTTGCCATGGCCTTCAGTTGTGACCTGGGGCTTTATTTTCCTTTCTCATCCTTAAGAATGAATTTGAATAAAAACTGAAAAATATTAAAATGGTATAAAAATATGATTATTTTATTTTGAGTTATTTGTGAATTAAAGTGACTGCCAGTTGATGAAATATAATATTTATGTCTCGTCACCAGCTTCTGACTGTTTATTCCCACAAGCCAAGCATATATTCCTCTTTTTGAAGATACTGGCACTCGAAATGGCAGGTTGTAAGATCATAAACAAAGAATTACTACTACTCAGCTCCTGGGGAGAGAAAAGAATTGGCCTTTATGTAATGCTAAGTACCACGCTAGGCACTTTTGTGATATTATATCATTTTATCCTCCCAATTACCTTGTAAGTTCAGTCCTTTAATTATCTTCATTTTAAAGTAGAGAAAAAATGAAGTAAATAGAGGTTGGGACTTACCCAGTATCACACAATTAGTAAGACTAACCAGATTTGAATTCAGTCCTTTATGATGCCAGACTTATTGCTTTATCAATCAACTGGACCACCAATTTTTTGAATCAATGGAAGTCTGTGTTATATACCTGATTCATATTTATAAAGAAATATATATAAATATATATATATATATACACATATATATATGTATATATGTGTGTGTATGTGTGTTTGTGTGTGTGTATGTAGAAAGAGAGAGGGGGAGAGAGAGAGAGAGAGAGAGAGAGAGAGAGAGCATATACATACATACATACTTACATACATACACATATCTCAAGTGGTAAGAAAGGAAGAAATGTAGTACTTAAGGAATGTGTATGTATATATGTAATGGTCATAAGATCTTCCAATTGGTCCATTTCACTAGGCATTTATGCCTTTGTTAATGTTATAATACAGTCAAATTGACCTTTTTTGTGATCTTTACAGTCTTTGTGCATTTTTCAGTCTCTCCTGACTAGAATACATACCCTCCGTATTTTTCTTTCTTAGTATTCTTAGTTTCTTTTGAAAGGGTATGGTTTTATGGATTACTCCACCACCATATATATTCAATTTTAAATTGAAATCTGTCATAGAAAATATGTTTTGTAGCAATATATCCTTCAACTTGAATGTGGTGTAACTAATGGGATCTATGAGGTGTTCATGGAAGACTAATAGCTGTATTTTGAGAGCTTATCAAGATTTTTTCAGGGCTGCTCATCTGCCTTAGGTGTCTACCTCTCACCCAACTCTCACCTGTGACTCCAAGGAATTTTAGCATGCAAAACAAACATACTTTGGAAAACCCTCTTGGCAGACAGGCTACACCAGGCAGAGGAAAATTTACAGGGCTCAGTCCCATCAGTGAATTAGGGGGATGTCTCCTCCAAGCATGTGAAGACTTCCTGAGGCGGAATGGGCAAGTGAGAATGATTTATTCCAAAAGTCATCGAGATGGCTGAAGAAAATACTGTGGATTGCTTAGAACCTGGTCTGATATCAAAGATAATGACCTGCTGTGTCCTGGATACTGGGTAATCACAATTTGTCTTGAAATATATATATTGCCATTGGACCTTGATTACTCTGGAAGAGGGGAGGAGGCTTAAGTTTTTTTTTACAATTCTTCCTCATTCAAATCCAATTCATGCTCAAGTCATCACCTATTATCCACTATTTTACTCCAATGTCATGATATCATTGTTCTCTTCAAAAATGAAGGCTGAAGAACCATAGTCAATAGACAAATTGCTCCAAAGTTTAGTGGGCAGGATATATTGGGGGCTAGGTATAATAGTAATAGCATTTAAAGATCCCCCTGTATTGGCTTGGTTTTCAGGTTGAGTGTTGAAAGCCAGAGCTTGTGAATCCCACTTGTGGGATGGACTTGTTGATGTAAAAAGAGAGGGCAGAATTGGGAGGAGTTGGTGCCATGTATTTAGAGAAAGCCCAAGCAGAGAGAGAGAGAGAGAGGCAGAAGAACTGTGTAGAGCAGCATTGGGGAGGATTGCTGAGGGCCAGTTGGAGCTTCCAGAACTTTTGAGAGCTGCCAACTGGAGCTACCAATGACTGAGGAGACATGGCTTTGATGCCGGTATTTTGTCTGTCTGTTTTGATGTTTTTTCCAGATTTGTCCTCTGGGGAAGAACAGTGTTGTTGTTGCAGTGGTCCTGAAACTTTGCTATTGGTTAAAAAGTCCTAAAGAAGGATTTTCTTGTATATTTATAGAAATCCTGGAAGAGGGTCTTGCTGATATTTTCAGGGTTCCTGAGACTGTTCTGCAGGCAGAGAGTGAATTAATGAGGACACTGGAAATGTGTATTGCGGCTTTGTTAAGCTTTGTCTCCCCAGGAACAGAGATTGCTGAAAACTTGCCTCAGGTAAAGATGAAGAAAAGACCTCTCTTTCTTTATTAAAAGTTGTGATGATATGGTAATCTTTCTGTAGCTCAAGGCTATATGGCCTTTTTACTCTCCACTGCCCCTTTGGAGAAGGTGCTTGGCATTAATTGAAGATAGTTGTAATTCAGTTGTGATCCAGGGGAGGGAAACTTGACTTTTTGTGCTCTTTGATTGATCAAATGAATATACTTTGTTTATGATTGGAAAAGAATCTTAGTCTCCATTTGAAAAGAGAGACTTTCTGATGGGCTAAATGAATGTACTGCCCAGGGATGGTATAGAACTTGGAAATTATTGAGTCACACTTGGTGAATGCTGTATTTTGATTTACTCTGTTCTGTGAATGCTTTGCCTTAATTTGTCACTGAATAAAACAGAGTTACTATGCTGGTATTCTGAACCTTGGAAGTTCCTTTACTTGGCACTACACTCGGTTACCTTAATAGTTCATTCTCTAAAAAGCAAGAATGAATGAAACTCAAATGAGAAAGGAAACACACACACACACACACACACACACACACACACACACACACACACACACACACACAGAAAAACAGCAGTGCCATTTCTTCCATGGTTTCATTGTGGCCCAAGTTGGAAAACAAGGCCCTCAGAAGGATTATATGCTACCTCTCCTTAGTCCTGGAGGAAATTAAATGTTAGTGCTTGAGCTTCAGAGAGTGCCTTACCACTCACAATGAGAATACCCCCAATGGAACTTTTTGTATGCACATTCATTCCAGGTTTTGCTGCCAATTAAGGGACATTTCTTCACTGCTCAGTAAGTGAATAAGAAACAATCATAGAATACCTATTCATACTTTGAATTGGGAAAAGCCTCCCTTTTGTTAAGCTTTATCACACATTGCTGGAAGCAAACATGCACATGAACTTGCTAATGGAAGAGTATACTATATATTCTCAGCCTGGACCCTTGTGGACCAGTCCTATGTTAGGTCTGCAACCAAGAAATAAAGATGAAATAAGACTTTCAATTACAGCACAATTTGCTTATTGCATACACTAATTCACAGCCTTTTCAGTTTTACTTTATTTTCTTTCTCTTCAATGTCCATATTAATTCTATATACAGTCTATGCAGAAATTCTAGAAATTTTCTGCAGAAAATTTTGAATTATATACCTGATTAATATTTAAAAAGACATATATACCTATCAAATGTTCTTACAAGCTTCCAAATGGCCCATTTCACTAGGTGTTTGTCCCTTTGTTAATGTTATAGCCAAATTGACCTTTTTTGTGATGCTTACATATGATATTCTATTTCCATTCTTCAGTCTTTGTGTATTTTTCAATCTCTCAAGAGTAGAATACATACCATATTTATTTTTGTCTTAGTATCACTAGTTTCTTTTCCAAGGGTATGGTTTTATGGATTACTCCACCAAAATAAAATTATTTATATATATATAATTTTGGTATAATTATATATATATGTATATGTATATTATATATATTTTAGTTGAGAACAATTCTTTATTGAATCAACCATTCAGAGCATATTGTCAACCAAGCCTGCATACCTCCTTGAACCTATCAAAACCATTTGGCTAGAGACTTGGCCATGATTAGTGGAATTTATATAAAAGGGAAGGGGTATTGCAGAATCAGAGTTAGAAATTTTAAAATCTGGAAGAGTAGGGAAAGGATCTGATCATGAAAAAACCTGAGTTAAGAGCCATCATCACTGGGGCAAACCAAAAGAAGGAAGAAAAAGTAGAAGTAATCTGTACAGAGAAAAGAGATATCAAAGAAGACTATTAGCTCTACAGAGTAGAATACTCAGAATGAAGTCACCAGGGTGTTGCTACAAATTTAATGATTGAAGTAAGTCCCAAGAACAGGAAAATTTTACCCACCTCCCTCTCTGAGTGCCTTTCTATCCATAGACATTATACTTTAATTTTCTGCTTTGTTAGTTGAAAGTTTCCAGGAAATTTTTCCTCAGCCATAAAAAGTCAGCAGTTACATATACATACATACACATATGTGCATATACACACATGTATATACATTTACATACATATACATATATGTGTATGCTTTGGCAGAAAATATTGCTTGAACTAAATGCAATTTTTTTATTCTGTGTATGCATGTGTGTGTGTGTGTGTGTGTGTGTGTGTGTGTGTGTGTGTGTAGGAAGATTGGAGAAATTGTGACTAAACTTATTATTATTTTGCACAAGTCAAAGAAGAGGTAATTTGATGGACATTAGGAACCATTTATTTTCCCATTCTTTAAATAAGCCTAAGTATTACAAGACAGTTGTATACTTAATAAAATTTAGTTCATGTTGACTTCTTTGTTTTTATTGTTGTTCAAACATTTAGTCATGTCTGACTCTTTTCAACCATTTGTATCATATCAAAACAATATTGTCCATGGGGTTTTCTTGGCAAAGACCTTGGAGTAGTTTGTTATATCTTTTTTTTAGTGTGTTAAGGCAAACAGAGGTTAAGTAATGTCCCCAGGATCACACAGCTAGTAAATGTCTGAGGTCAAATTTCAACTCAGGTCTTTCTGACTCCAAACCCAGTGTTCTATTCCATGAGCCACCTAGCTACCTTGATCACCTTCTATATCAGGGCTTTCCTTACTACCCTAGTTTCTAAGACTTTCCCTATAATCCCCATTATCTCGTTTTTGTTTTTATATTATATATAATTATATTTTGAAACTACATGTTATTATTTTCTTATGTAATATAAGAACATTGATGCAAGGACTGTTTCTTTTTTTTCCTTTTATGGCCAGCACCTATCACAGCTCCTAAAACATAATATGTCTATAATAAAAATTATTAATTGATTGATTAACAATATTTCATATTAAGGTGCATATTATGCATTAGAGAAAAGAGATAACATGTCCTATTCAATGAAGCCACAATGCTAGATATTTCAACTCTTGTATCATAATAGGAATGAGGGGTGACTAGATTCTCCCTTTCAATCTGTAATCAATCCTGACCACCCTGAAATTGTGGTTTGCTACTTTGACAGGGAATGGTCACAGGAACTTCATTACTGTATTTTTAAGCATCCTTCAATCTTTCCCATTCAATACCCAAGATATCTAAGATATTGACTTATTTTGACCAGCCAAAGAAATTCAGTAATTGTGGCAAAATTAAATGCTTCCAACTTTATCAAGCTAAAACTAGCAGTAATTTCCTTTGCTAGAATTTGGTATAAAACAAATGTAAAAAGGAGGAAAGAGTCTGGCTTTCTTTTAAGTTAATATAATTTTATCATAGGAAAGAAAATCCATGTGAGACTAACAGTAAACATGGAGATAGTTAATAGGATATTACATTTATTTTATGATATTATTTATGTTTATGTCATGACTTATTGTGACTGCATATGTGATGTTCATGGATTTTTTTATTTTTGGTTATATTTCTTATCTTAAAATTATGGTAGAGCTAAACTTAAGTTACCGTTAATTACTGATTTATCTCTATATGTTTATGTGTCTGTGAATTTAGGTGGCATAGCACTCCACTCTTCATCAGCTGTTCTGTCTGATTTGAAGTACAAGGAACAAGATGCCCATCTCTCTACTTTCCTGCTTCCTTTCATGTGTTGTCCCCTCCCTCACGGCCATTAGATTGAATGTTCCTTAAGTACTGTCTTTTTTATTAATTGTATCTTCAGTGCCTAGAACAGAGGAGGAGCTTAATGAATGTTTATCTGATTAGATTAATTAGTTAATTTTTCCTGGCTACTCCTTCACAAAATTATAATTTTCAATTAGAAAATTTATAGACAATGAATTAAACCTTAAATATTTTTCCTTGTTTTGGATAATATCATTAGCACATTAGCAATGTACTTAGGCTTAGGAAAAAATCAAACATTTCTTCTGATTCCATTAAAAGCTTTTCAGATGATTTTTGAAATGATCCCCATATAATCTGTCTTTTTCTATGGAATATTCATCTTTTTGTAAATGGCATAAAATTAAACACCATAAAAGCTGTTTATTCTAAAAGCATTTGATTCATAGAATACAGAAAGAAACAATGTTTACTTTTAATTTTTGAGGTAATTTACATGCCATTATTATGCATATATGTGAATTTAATTTTTCTAAGAGATGAGCATGATATAATCGTAATTTTCTATGCTGTATCTACAGCATAGAGGCAATATAATTTTAAAATTAAATTCAATTAAGTATTATATTAGAGTTATAATTTACCATGTTTCCAATGGCATTTCTATTTTTTTAAAGGTAACATGACAGAATGTAAATTTTAAAGAAGGGGGTTTGAGCATTTTCATAATAGAATGGAGGTGTTTTTCATATCTATAGCAACTACAAAGAAATCTCTAAAGTTTCATATGGTACTAAAACCCTTCAGAATAATGAAACACCAATTAATTTAGCTTAATTCATTTCAATTTATTTCAACTCAGTTAGGTAACTAAGAGGAACAGTGAATATAGCCCTAGCCCTAAAGTCAGGAAGACAAGTTCAAAACCAAAATCCAATGCTTACTAGCTGTATAACCTCAGGCAAGCCATTTACCATGTGCCATGCAAAATGGGGAAAACAATAGCATCTATTTCTCAGCATTATTATGAAGATCAAATGAGATAGTATTTATATAATGTTTATCACAGTGCCTGGAATTTAGTAGTCATTATACAAATGCTTATTATCATTATTATTAGTTGTAGTAGTATTATTTTGAATACCTACTATGTGTAAGGCATTTGGCAAAAGTAGCATCTAAATTTGTAGAATTAGAATTAAGTTGGGATGAATGTCTGAACAATTAGTAAGTAATCTATAGTACTTTTTCATCTAAGAGTTGTGGGATATATGAGTTTACCTGAGAGGGGCATCCCTCCCTTCTTATTAAAAGGCTTTAATTTCAACAGGATTAAGGAACAAGCAAGTCACATATGGAGGCAGAGCAGTAAAATGGAAGGTCCTGCAAGATGTTACCAGGAGAAATCTAGAATAGTAGAGTGAACAAAACCTGCTGCTGTCTAGAGTGAACAAAACCTGCTGCTGTCATCAAGGCCTGCTGCTATGATTGGTGCTGGTACCATCACAATTAGAAATGATAGAGAGAAAAACTAGAAAAATCCTTAAATGAAATCAACAGAAGCCACGCAAAGTATAATTCAGAATAAGTACAGTTTCCATTTTTTGAGAATGACTCTAGTAATTGCTCCTAAATTACCATTCTTAACCTCACTATGGCTTATACTGAGGCCATATCCATAGCAATCACTTATTGAAGGAAATGTTTTCTTTCTATATTTGGCATGTTTTTTTCAAAGGAATAATTTTCCCTAAATTTTATTCAGTTCCCATGTGTGCAAGTATGTATGTGAGTATGTATATATGTGATTAAATGAAGATGAGAGGAAAGCAATTATAAAATAGAGGAAGAAAGAGAAAAAAAAATACTCCATTTAAGCATAGTGAATGTCAGTTGGAGCTTGAGGTGAACAAAATATATTATTATCATTATTGCTCCAAAGAAGAGGGGGGAAAAGTGAATCCGGGACATCCCAGATACTTGATGAATTATCATGTTTTCCTTTAGGAGGATGTTTGTTAGGTGAGGACACATCATTCCCTGAAGAGACTATAGTCTTGGACAATTTTCCTTTACATTATCTCTCCCTGACAGGTTTTGAAACTCCCAGTCTTCTAGAGTAGTGGGCAGTGTGAGAAAGTTAAGTCAAAATGAGAAGTTAGGAACATGAAGAGGGAGCAAGAAAGAGAATCTCATTCTCTTCCTCAAACACCCTTTACTCTAAATACTCCTAAATGAACCACTGAGGATGAGAAAACCAAACCAAGCAAAAATATAGCTTATACCCTCACAAACTCTATATTATACTGAGGAAACAAAGCTTTGAATAGATATCCAAAACAAAAATATAAAGAAAGAAATAGCACTAACCAGTATACTTAGGGAAGGTATAGAAATGTATGGCACATGTGCTGAGCATTAGACAGAAAAAGGTGAATTGAATATAGAAAAAATAGGAAAGAGTCCATTCTATGTATATACTAATCAGTCAGTACAACAGCATGGAGGTGAGAGAAGATGTGTTCTTAGGAAATCAGTAGTAATATTGTTTGGAATATAGAGAACATGGAGTGGAATAATAGGAAAGAAGTCTGGAAAGTTAATTATGGCAGATTACAAAGGTCTCTCTATGCCATAATTTTAGAGAACTTCATAAAGCCCTACCACACCAAAAATATGTCAGTGGCAAAGATTAAGGAAATATTTTGTTTTTATTGTTTGTTTATTTTAACTCAGATGCCTACCCTTGAACCACTCTATCATTCTTCTTTTCTAAAAAACATTGCCTTGCATACAGATGTCGTTTTTTATTTGTTTGGATTTTTTTCACAGATTTGAGCATTTCTTTCACTTGCTTATCTCTGACATCATGTTTGTAATATCGCTTGGACTTTTAGACTATAATAAAATTCCAGAAGCATCCCGGTGTTTGAGTGGACTTTTCAACTATTATTTCTCAGCATCTGTCATAATCACTAAAGAATTATTTTTATACATCCTACAAAAGATGCAATATATCAATAAGATTTAAAATCATAGTTAGAATGATCCTTGGTTCTAGTTTTTGTACCATGTAAATAGAACAATTATTTTATCTGTTTTTTAAATATCTTTAACATATTACCTTACAAAACAATATTACCTTCAAAAACATTATCTGCTTCAGTAAATATTTGCTTGTAATGAGTTATTTATTTCTTGTATCATATTTTGAGCTTCATATGTGAAAATATTTAATATAAAATTGCGCACTTTGAAAATGCTTACTTCTTAATTTCTTTATATATTTTGATATAATAATTAATCTGATAATCAAAAGAGTAAGACTAATGTTTACATCAGGAGAAATATTTTGTTGCTAACATGTAATTAATGCTTGATACTGTTCATAAAATCTATCCACTGACATATTGTCTTATGGCTATAGGATATTTGTTTTTTGTTAGATAGTCCTTGTCTTCTTGGTCTAAATGCCCCTCTATTTGGCTCATAAATAATGGGAATACTGTGCTGCTGTAATATGCTTAATAAATAATTATAAGTACATACATTTGGTATAAATGTTAATAGCAATGTTTACTTAGGCCATGAAAATATTGTTACTGGAGGATATCTGGGAATATAAAAGAGGATAGTAGAAAAGAATTTGTAAATAGGAAAATTAATATCTAATTTCCATTTCATACATTTTTTTTACATAGAAAGACTTTTGATTCTTTTATATGTACTTTAATTCAAAAGAATGGGATTTGATGTTTCAATCTGGCAAATGGCATTGTTGGTTTTAATAAATGTGAAATAATGAGCACCATTACCATAATGACATACAAAGGTGAATTCAAAATTTATGTGTTTTGTGTGTCACCTTGCAGCTTCATAGATGAACTCTATGTTTTGACATGGGATTTCAATAATTATTATTTGTGTTGCCCAAAACCATACATAAACCAAAATCTTGTAATATGTAATAACCTAATGAACTATTATAATACATTAATGCAATAATTTGAGAATTCGGTGTAATCACATATAAAGATTTGGAAGCATTGTAAGAAGAGTGGTCGTAGACATACTAAACTACTCCGAATATCTCGGAATGTATTCACCATCATTAGGGGAAAATAAATTAGTGCATTTTGAATTTCTTTTAAATCATTCCACATACCAGATCAGTACATTTTGGTGTTCTTCATAGTGTTTTTAAAGTTGTTCTTGGATTACACCTGGTACTTGTATAAAAATTTTCTGTATAGTGATATGCTTTTTGATTCCCCAATGTGAGGATTTTCATGGGAAGAACTTTCAAGCTCAAGAACTCTGGGGGAATTTAGGAGATTAAAAATTATGCCCCATGTTACAACTTGGTGATTGACTTGCTGGCTTGCTACTAAAAATGAGATTCCTGCAATACTTATTTTTTTTCTTCAAAAAGTGGAGAAATACTTCAGACTACCACAATTGCTGGTAATCTCCCAGGTATTATGCTTTTCTTGTTTTATCATCAATATTGTCAGACAAAGACAATATAAATGAGTGTACCTATTTTGAATCATGGAGATGAATTGTTTTGGAATATTAACATACATGATTAACTTGCACATATATAATATGATATAATGCATGACATTAACTAGGGAAATTGACCTAAACAAAGTGAATTGTTAGATATAGTAATCAAAATCATCAAATTTTGGTTTAATATTTATTGTTGGCTCTGCTCCCATTTCGAAACTATAGTTCATATATGATCTTGTCTTTGCAGGTAAGCCCTCTAATAATACAGATTTAACCTGATACATAGTTGCCAATTCCTTCAAAATACTTATACAATCCTCCCATGAACCTTCCACAGGTATACACTCAGAATAAGGTCAAAGTTGGAAAGAGTTTAGTTATTATCTAATTTGGTCTCCTCATTTCAAAGATTAGGAAATTGAAGAAAGTAGAGGTCAAAGGACTTGGGCACTATCACATAGTTATTAAGTAGATTTAAATTCAGCCCTAATGACACTAAAATCAGCCCTTCAAGTACAATTCTTTTCCCAATTTCACACTGCCTGTAATGCTAGGGCTTCCTTTGTTCTCTTGATATTGTGTATATACCAAATGAGACCATCCATCAGTTATCATTTCTTTCCTCCCTCCCTTTTTTGGTGGCTATGCACGAGGGAATTGAGGGAACTAAGACAGCAACTGTTTAATTCTAAAAATTGAGTGAACCACAAGGACTTCACCTTGTGACTTGATTCTGGAGCTAGAATAATTTCTATTCAATAATGATGTTCTTAAATTTCTGTCTTGTGAGAAGACTTTATTTAATTGTAGGAATCAGGAGGAAACCTTATTGCTTTGTTTGAACCTAGATCTCCATGGTTGCAAAACTTGACTACCTCTCCTGATGCTTAAAGACTTTTAACTAAAAAGTTAGGTTATGCACACTGAAACCCAATTAAATCCAAAGACTAATGCAAGGAGTATTCTCATATTGGTACATCTTAAATAACCCATATGTCCTCTCTGAAAACTGGCCCTATATGAATAGATCAATCGGTTATTGTTTCCATGTTCACTTGATTGTTTACAAATATTTGGGGAGTAGAATACCTCATTTTCTGAATTCAGGGAATTACACCTGTTCACTTTCCTCCTCCCAACTTGGAGAGTTCCTATTCTTCTTCTAATTAGAAATCAGATTATCCAAAATTGTATTGTTTCAGGGGCGGCTAGGTGGCGCAGTGAATAGAGCGCCGGGCCCTGGAGTCAGAAGGACCTGAGTTCGGATCCGGCCTCAGACAGTTAATCCACACAAACAAAAACCTAGCCGTGTAACCTTGGGCAAGTTACTTAACCCCAATTACCCTAAAGGGACGGCTAGTGGTGGCGCAGTGAGTAAGAGTGCCGGCCTCGGAGTTGGGATGACCCGAAATCGAATCCGGCCTCAGAAAATGAGCACCCATACATAGATAATGACTAGCCGTGTAACCTTGAGCAAGTTACTTAACCCCAATTGCTTAAAAAATTGTATTGTTTCCTCTTAAATAATTGACTCTCTTTGATTCATTTTTAAAATGTATAACAGTTTCTCTCTGCTGATATTCTTGGTCAAGGCATAAGCTGAGGAGGTCTAATCTTACCTTATTAGGCAAGTTGGATGCATAGCTTAATGAATTGATTTGCTTAATATTGAAATTTTGTTTTCCTCAGTTATTTCATTTTACCCCCTTCACACTGATGATTTCACTTTTGTTGCTATGCATATACATATCCTACCTTGAAATGCATTATAATATATATACAGTCATCATGGGATCTATGCCTTTGCTTTGATTGACCTGAAATTTCAATGTGTTTTTTGGGGGTGGGTGTGGGAGTAGTCTATCCAAATTTGTGGTTAGGTAGACTCAATCTTCAAAGCCTTAAACATCAACTTTGTGAGTCTGAAAAAGATACTTAACATTTCTGAGCTTTAATTTCCTCTTCTGTAAAATAAGGACAACAATAGTACAGCTAGTTCTTGATTAGAGTTATCAATGAATCTTCTGAAATAGCCCCATTATTTGAATGCACACTCCATATGTCCATTAGGCTGTAACAAATTATCATATTTTACATAAATATCAAATAAAATGGCATAAGTTCAAATACAAGTGAATGCTTCAGGGCATTCATTATTGTTTTAATAGAAGCTTAGCTTTATCAACCTCACATGGTAGACTTGAGGATGAAATAAAATAATATCTATATATAAATGTTTACTATTATTGTTGTTACTGATCTTTTAATTTTGTGACTTAATAGCATATCAAAATAAAATTTAATTATTTTGGCTGTTACACTTTATGCTTCCTTGAATATAATTGTTGCTTAGAATTTAATTAACTTAACATTTCAAATTCTTTGAGAACTTATTTTTCTATAACATAAACTTCAAAGAAATCTAAAGTGGGGCATCTAAAAAATTCTTATAATATGAACTAAAACATCTTTTTTATTATGTATCAAAGCACATATTCATGTGGAAAAGCTGTAGATTTCCAGGGGACTGCTGCAGTGAATAGCTTTCAAGGTTCTGATTACATAGTAGAGTGAATACTCTATTCATTCAATGACAAATCAGAGCAAAAAATTCATAGAGAATCAAGGTACAGCATACATAATATTACAACTCATCACAGAAAATCACAATTCAGCATTCATAATGACATCACTAAAATGGCCACATAGTTTTCACCAAAGTGGTCACAATAGTTTTCAGTTCTCCACTCATGGGGCACACTAAGTTAAAAATCAGTCGCTATTCAGTCATCAGTCACCTATAATCAGTCACTACACAGTAACCTCTTAAGGGGTAGAGGAAAATACACAGGACATCCACCCCTAGGTCACAGTAAATCATAATCTTCTCAGTTAATACACAGTATCCAAGTGAAATATTCTTTCAGCTTGACTCTAGGATGGCTCTCAGCTTCCATAGCTCCTCTTCCAAGGCCCAAGCTCCAACTGTCACCTGGATTCAAAGGCATGCAGCTCCCAGTGCCTTGTCCAGCTCCTTGTCCAGTTCTTCAATCAGTTCCCATTCCATATGGAAGCTCATAGTGTCCAGTTCACCTGAAGTCTTTCAAAGTTCCTCTTTCTGGGAAGACAGACCTCAACAGAAGCACAATAATATCTGTACACTTTGCCTGCACCATCACCAATTCATTGTCTGCCTGTGAAATCAACTAAGACCTAGGAACAAGGTCTGAGAACTCAACACAAATCATCAACATAAAAATCAACAGTAACCTACAAACAAGGCCCAAGAGATCAGCACAAATCATCAGTAATGTCCCAGGACCTCCAAAACACTCCACCAGAACTTCTGTAAACATACAACCCGAAAATAGTCTTTTAGGACTTCCAGTAAGGTCTCAGGGCTTCTGTACAAAGAATCATAAACAGACATCATCACAGACAGAGCAGACAAACAGAGTGCTAGGATACAGTACGTTTTCTTCTTCTTGACTCTGCCACAAGAAGAGTCCTCTTCTCAGTTCCTGCTGTCTCTAGCCTTGGGGCTCTCCTTATATAGTCATTAGCTCCTCCCCAGGAGTTCACAAGTTGTGGAATTCACACATTCTGTTTCTTAACAGACTAAAAGAAGGTGTTAATTCATAGCTGAAAGAAGGTTTGAACTACTTCTGTGCTTACCATTACACCATCTCACAATGTAATAGTTAAGGAAGAGGTAACTATTTTGGTGCCAAGAATTTGGGTTAGACTAAAAAAGAGGTTTACCTACAACTCTAAATCAAACTTTCAGCTACAGATCAAGGATTGGTAGACATACATTCATGTGTGTGTAGTATATTTGAGAAAGTGGGTTATGCAGCTCTAACCATTCAGAAATTATGATAAAATTCAATTATGTCATTTTGCAATGCAACACCATAACTTTTAAGGGAAGAATATGCCTATCAACTTTAGAAAAAGAAAGTTTTCCTACCATAGTATATGGTAAAATAAACTCATATACCAATGATTTTCAATTATATTTGTTAATCTAAGGGTGCTTTTGGACAGGAAAGTATGTGGTTGCCTAAGATTCATGGGGAAGAAACAAATAAAGTGGATGACATTACTTCTGAGGATACCTCCCATTGAAGCATTGTGTTTCACACTATTCTGTCCATACTTTATTCTCTCCTTCAATCCACCCATCAACAAATATTAAGGCAGCTATGTAGCAAAGAGAATTGGGCACCAGATTTGGCAACAGGTAGACTTGAATGCAAATTCTACTGCAGGCACTTTGCATTTCTTTGGCCCTGGGTTAGCTATTCTTCTAAGTAGTCTAGTTCTCTGTTTCCTCATCTATAAAATAAGAGTGTTGGACTCAATGCTTTAAAGGTTATGCAACTTTAAAGTTAGAATCCAATGATCTTACTTATCAAGAGCATACTATATACTTGGCATTGGATATACAATAACTAAAAAGGAAAAGGAAAGAATAAGCAAGTTACCTCAAGGAAATTGCATCACTTCAAGGAATAGAAAACTGGGTAATAGAAACATACAGAAAGAGACACAAAATGAACACAAGTAATTTGGAGAAAGGGCCACTAATAGTTGGACGATAAAGAAATACATCATATAGACAGTGGTACGACAACTTAGTTATGTGGGAAGATAAATGAATCCTAAGGAGACAATGCATTCCAAGTATTTGGGGACAGTTTAGAGATGGGGAATGGTTTGTGAGGTGTGAGGAATACTAAAAAGGCAAGTTTTACCCTCCTATTCCTTTGTGTAGGAGGAGAGACAGGGGTTCATCAATGATACCATCATTTACAGAAAACCACACTTAGATAAATAAAAACAATTGAGACAAGAAAAATAGTTGTGAAAATTAAATGTCATTCTCAACTGGCTATTTATTATCAATCAATTTTTATTTATTGACTTGGTGAAATAGTTAATAATTTAACATGGAACAATTAACTCAGATATGACATGGATAGAAGGGTATGTGATGTGATATGTGACTCATACCACATATGAAGAAATTTTGATTTCCTTTATTAGGGCCTTGATTGCATGTTCAGTAGCATAGAAAGGGAACTATGGAAAAATCATGGATATCTATAGCAATCACTCATCCATTCTTCCATCTCTAAGCTTAGGGCTAAAACTGAATCTCTATATTATACTTTAGATATTTATAGTCTGGGGACATGATTTTATCATTTAGGGATTTTGAATAAAATAATATAAAATAAAGTCCACTTTTTTAGTGATTGTAAAGTGGAGAGTAAAAGCTTATTCTCATGATCTCAGCTGTGCTGTACCAAATAGTTGGTATTCAAAGAACACTCTCTGATTGTTAGTAAAGTCATGGTGTATTAGATATATATCCAAGCAAGATAAAATGAAATCAAGGAAGTTTTAGAGACTAGAGTAGAAACCAAAGTAAATTTACACTAGAATAGATCAGCTGTTCAATGCAAGAGTAAGAAAAAAATCTTAGGTTGGTCAAAGAAAGAAAACTACACTGGGATAGTAAACTCTTAGAACTCTTTGGGAGGGCAGGCAAAAAAGAATCAAGAGCTATGTGGGAGGAGCTGACTTACCCAGATATTGCATGTTCACACTGAAGATGTAACGTTCTTTTACTCTCTTGTCTCCAATCAAATTGTTTTCTCATTTTTTGAAGTTTCTTCACACTTGCATAGCTCAAAGATCTCTCAGTAGCTTGGAAGTCCCCACTTCCTTTGCATACAGTGGTAATGTAATCAGTTAAGAAGCATTTTTTTTAAGCTTCTGGTATGTGCCAAGTACTGTGTTGAGTACTGAAAATACAAAGAAAGCAAACTCTTAAGATGTTCACAGTATAATCAGGGAGACAACACACAAACATGTAAACACCTCTATTCAAATGTATATAAATACATACAAATGCATTCACATATAGATTATAAATCTGTGGTGATCAATAGAGGGAGTTAAACATTAAGGGAGATGCAGAAAGGATTTTCATAGAAGACAGGATTTTACTTGGGAATTGAAGGAATAAATACAGACTGAGATGAGAATATGCCTTAAGTTGCCTCTTAATAGAGTTTGTTTATTTGGTTGTTTTTCCTCTATCATGGAACTACTAGACCATTGTTGCTGTTTTTCCTTAATTTTTGAAGAGGACCAATGACATCATGGAATGGTGTCTTGTGCTTGAATTGAATTTAAGTGAGCCTTCCTCTCTCTTCCAGAGTCACCCAAAGGACAATGACAAAACGGAAGTCAGGATTCACATGCAGTCGATGACCTTCGTATTGTTGATGTGGTTGTTGGAACAAATTATTTACATCTGTCCATTCTTCTAGGTGAAGTTTTAACATGCTGAGGGTAAACAGTCCCATACTACACCAGTGGGTCTGAGGTCAGTTGGTAATCCCCAACCTGGTTGAAGATGTCTGCCCAGAGGATTTGGCCTCTGCACATGAAACATTTGGCCAATACACATAGTACAACTTCTTGGAGCCCCAGGTGAGAGTTGAGTGACAGGTGGATACCAGAGGTATATTAGCGACCCTGAAAAGGGATTGGTAAGCCCTCATACTTGGCACTTCTCCCCATTGCTGTGCTCTGCTATGGATTTCAAAGTGCTCCAGCATGGGCATGTGATCTCCTTTTATGGTAATTACCCACAACCTCTCCATGAGGAATAGAGTGTTCTGTGAGCAGTGTGCTCCTGTCCTGACCTTATCCCTGGTATCTGCAAATCTCTCTTTTTGCCACCCTGGAACTACCAGGACAAAACAAAGGATTCAATGACTTTTGGGGCACTTCTTCATCATGATTCAGTTTGGTGTGATTTATAGATAAATTTAGAGGAGTTGTGAAAAGGAGCTCAGTTGCAATGTAAAGTTCTGCTACACCACCTTAGCTCCCCAGAGGCATTATTAATATACCATAGAACCAGGATCAATTTATCATATAGCCATTATTAAAGTTTAAAAATCTACTATACAAATGTATTTAATTATTTAAAATTAAAGCAATTATTACAATTATAAGGATAGAAAAATAAGTTCTATGTAAGATATCTTCAAACAATAATTATAAGCCTTTATTATTCCCTAAAGTGACAGAGAGGAAGTAGAATAATTTTGTGAACTGTATATTTTTGAATCACTAAAGTTCATTATTATTTCTCAAAAAAGTACATTCTAACTTTTGAAATTCCATTTTTTGCAGGCATATTTTTAATAAGGTTCACTCTATTAAAGAGGGAGAATGATCAATTGCCTTATGTAAAACTGGAAGAGGTGCTTCAGTTCTGAGATAAATGCTAAAACTAACGTGAATTGAAGTCCTATAATGATAGTGCCAAAAATAACAAAAGAATATTTTAACTTCAAGGTTTTATTCCTGCAGCTAAATTACTCAGCAAGGGGTGGCATACAACCTTTATTGAGATTCAGAATTTCTTTGTGGGGGATCCTGAAAGACTATGGATATTTAAAAGATGATACATTATAGAATAATCTTTTTTTAAAATATAAATGTTTTTCTGCTTTAGTAATCTATTTG
Organism: Gymnobelideus leadbeateri; assembly: GCA_011680675.1. Taxonomy (NCBI): domain Eukaryota; kingdom Metazoa; phylum Chordata; class Mammalia; order Diprotodontia; family Petauridae; genus Gymnobelideus; species Gymnobelideus leadbeateri. Next base: position 50,609 of record WOXC01004484.1, read on the forward strand.
CATTTTAAGGTCCTAAGATTTATTTTTTTCAAATCATTTACTATGTAGCTCCCCAAATGTGCAATCTTTCCTTTCTCTTTAAAAAAAAAAGTATGACCCTTGTCTTTGCTACAACCCCAGTGTGCAAATTGCCCTAGTATGTGGACCTACTTCAGGAATATATCTACAAAATTCCTTATGTTGGAGTAATGAGTGTGTGTGTGGGGTGGGGGGTGATGGCTGGGTGCATGTTATTTACCCTGGTGGAGAAGTGAAAGGACACAAATTATTGCACACAACTTAGGATACATGATTTTAAAGGTGGCTAAATTGGGTAAGCAGGGCAGCTAGGTGGCTCAGTAGATAAGAGTATTGGGCCTGAAGTCAGGAAGGCTCATCTTCCTGAGTTCAAGTCAACCTCAGACACTTATTAGCTATGTGATGCTGGGCAAGTTACTTAACCCTGTTTGCCTCAGTTCCTCATTTGTAAAATGAGTTGGAGAAAGGAATGGCCAACCAATCCAGTATCTTTGCCAAGAACATCCAAAAAGGGTCAAAAAGAGTTGGACATATTGAAAGCACTGAAAAACAATAAGAAGTTGGGATTAAAGTGACCTTTAATTAAAAATTTCCTGTTTTCATGGTTCAAAGAACATAGCATCCAACATCTAGTGACTGGTGACTGCCTAGTCTATATGCTATCGTTAATTCCCTGTTCTACTATTTTTTAAAAATTTTTCTGTTTATGAGTTAAAGGGCGTCAAATAAAAACCTATTCTATCAATGTTCATTACCTAACCTAACATTTTTAAAATATTTTTTTCACTTTGTTTTAAATAATGTCTGGCATAGCAAACTGGGACAACATAATAATACCCTGAGAAATTGATTAAGCTATTCATAGTGATACATATGAAAATAAAAAAGTTGCAAAACTTTGTGATGCTCTTTTTTCAATAAAGTGGTCATTTTGAATTGTCCTTTTCATTCTTCTCCTACCTCTTCTTCTCCTGCTTTTTTTCCCTTTTTCTGTTTCAATCTATCTTTCTCTTCCTATGCATATAAAAATACAAATAATGATCTATATATGCATGGATATATAAATCTATATGTAAAGCTATTTCTTTTAAAATAAATAAAATAATTCATGATCGATTTCCTCATGCAAAAAGAAAACATTTTTTTCATTTTTTTATATTAACATCTCAGTCCTTGGGGTGACTAGTTGGCACAGTGAATAGAGCAACAGCCCTCGAGTCATGAGAATCTGAGTTCAAATCCAGCTACAGACACTTAACACTTACTAGCCATGTGACCTTGGGCAAGTCACTTAACCTGAATTGTCCTGTATCCCGAAAAAAGAAAAAAAAACAAAACCCAAAACTAAAACAAAACAAAAAGAAAAATCAAACAAACAAAAAGACTCAGTCCTCAACACAGTACATAGTAGGTGATCAAGCAAGACTTATAATGGTCAATTGGTTGAATATTTTTTGAAAATGTTGAAAAAAACTTTATTGCATTTAAAACATGCTGTTAGATATACTTGAAACTAAATGATCAAACCCAAGTTCCAATAAAATCTAATAAAAATAAATTTGCGACAAAACATGAAAAAAGTATTGAAAATGATTGTTACTTCTTCAAAATGTCTAAATATTTTACATTGTTTTCACTGTTAATTATATTTACATAGAAAAATTTAATTATAAAAATCAGAACAATTAAGTATTTACCTGAAATTTATAGAAAATTAAACTTACATTTTTGTATATGTCCAAATATATTAATGTGCAAATAAATAAGAACTACATCTCAACATGGGAATGTGTGAGGATGGTTGAAGACTGAAAAAAAATAAATCAATGTGAGAGAGGATGATATTGTTAGAGTGGTCTGACATTAACCAAGGTAAAAGTTTACAAAAAAAAACATTCTAAAGTATATGAACAGACACATATATGTGTGTGTGTGTGTGTGTATATATATATATGTATATATATATACATACATATACATATAGATAAATATACATCATAAAATTATATACGTTTGATATAACTTCAATTTTCTAGTATTAACTAAAAGAAGACCAATATCTTCTCAAAATATTATTTAAATTACTTAATTATTTTACATTAAAAAAGATTAATTATGAAGGACAGAATAATCTTGAGATTTTGTATATTTTAATTTGACTTTGGAGATTTCAAAAAAATTAAGTTAACTTTATGATATTCCGAAAAAAAAAATTATCTATTGAACGCTTTTTTATGTCTGAGGTCTTTTATATGAAATGTAAGTTCATTTAGAAATATTCACAAATGCATACAAGTACTTATGCATTAACAATCCATAAGTACACAATTTAACATAACATAGTACTTTGGAATTTGCCAGGACATTAGAGGTAACTTAGCCTTTCAAAAGTGAATTGAAGTTGATTGTAAATCAAATTTGCTTTAGTTAAATGTTATTTTTGATTGTACAAAATCGGAGATGTATTCCCAGGGAAAATTATTTATATTCAAGATAAAATTAGTCTTAGGTTGTAACTTTTAAAACCTACCTTTGAATGAAGGATATTTTTTCTGGTACAGTGATTCAATGATACAATGATTATCATGCAATATACATATACTGTACCAATAAACAGTGGGAGAACTATCCTACCAGAAATAATTTCCCCAACCTACATTGATATGAATCTGATAATCAAACCCAAGTTCCCATAAAAATTTAATACAAGTAAATTTGTGGAAGATCATGAAGAAAGGGGTATTTAAACTTGAAAATGACTGCTATTCTATTTCCATGCATTTCTTCTCACATATGGTGAACACTTTCCCAGAGGATCCCAATTATACTAAGCCATTTCAATTATAAAGACCAGAAAAATTAAGATTTAGCCTGAGGGGCGGCTAGGTCCTACAGTGAGTAAGAGGGCTGGCCCCAGAGTTGGGATGACCCAGGATCAGTCCTGGCCTCAGAAAATGAGCACCCACACATAAAAAATGACTGCCCTTGTAACCTTGAGCAAGTTACTTAACCCTAATTGCTTTAAAAAAAAAAAAGATTTAGCCTGATTTTGCTATATGCAATAAGGTGGCAGTTTTGCATAATCCAAACACTTAAACATCTAAATAAAAAAGAATTGCATTTGAAGAGGAAATGATGGTACCATTAAAAGAAATTGTGAAGACTCCTGGGTAATGTAAGTAAAAAGTTGAATGATTAAACTCCTTCTTATAATCCCAACAAACTCTCAAATCTCTCTAAAACAGAAATTATACACTGAAGATAAAGCAATTTCAGCTGTCTCCATGGACCAGGACACCCAGAATGTAAAAGAATATTTTATTAAAAACCATGAATTGATCTTCCCCGACCCTGACCTCATTCACACACTTTCACTACCTCTAAATCTGTCAGCAGTGAGGTTACATTGGCAGAACCCACAACAGGACACAACCTTACAACAGAACCCACTCCCACACCATGGCATCCTATCTCTCTTTCCAACATCTTGGATACTCAGTGTCCTGGTTATGGAAATTTACCTTGGATGCCATTATCTCTTTCTTCTCATTATCCTACAAATTTAAGTGCAATATATTTTATGTGTTTTTGAGCTTGATAATCAATTGTGAGAGATGTAGTGACTGATTAATAAAACTATTTAGGACAATTATAAAGGACTGATTAAGTCCTAGTCACCTTCAGAGAGAGCCGATAAATTCTGAGTGAATATCAAAGCATATTTATTTTTCTTTATTTATTTTGCTTCCTTTTTAATGCAACATGATTAATATTAAAATATACTACACACTGTTGCAGATTTAGAAATGATTGAGTGTTATTATGTCTCTTGTTTTCTCACTGGAAGTGGAAGGAGTAAAAGATGGGAGATAATTTGGAACTGAAAATAAAAATCCCTAAAGATTATATGGCAAGCACAGTGCTAAGTATTAGGATTATAAAAATTGAAGAAAAAATCCCTGCTCTAAATCAACTTATATTTGACAATGTAAGACAAATCACAAATTGGGGGGTGGAAAAAAGGGAAGAGAAATATACAGAAGGGACCTAGACATCCTGTACCCTTGGAAGAAATGAAGAGCTCACTTATTAGCAAGGAATTCATGAATGGAAATCACTATCTCACAGTAGGAAGGCTATGAGAAAGATAACTGTGGATTAGATTAAGTGGTGTGGAAACAGAGTGGAGTTGAGTCTCATAATAATCCTAGGAAGTTAACTGTGATAACTAGCTTCATTTCATAGATGAGGCTCTGTTGGGAAGTTAACTTTTCAGTACATTGTTATGGAGGGCTTTGAACTCAAAATCTAACTGCCTTTATTTTTTTTTCCCTCTGTCAATGACATGGATGCCTCATAAATACAGGGGTTAATGATGCAATCCACAGTCAGGAGTGCTTCACAACACCTATGAGCAGCTAATAACTGTGGTTTATTTTATTAATTCAACTTTTCAATTTAAAGAGAATAAAAAGGAGCATAATTAGATGCATTTTTTTTGTTCTTTTGACAAACTAGTAGTGCTATTTTTAAGTTGAGTAATGCCAATGCCTTGTGTTAGCAGTGGGAATCACATGAGGGTTTTATTTTTATTGTATATTGCATCCTACAAAAAGATCACCTGAAATTGTGATTAAAAACAAAAAAGAGGAGGTGGAGCCAAGATGGTGGAGTAGATATAGCACGTCCAAGGTGCTCTTCCCCCAGATCACCTCCAAACCATGTAAAAGGGGACTCTGAACAACTTATGGAGCTCCAGCACCCACAGAATGACACAGAGAAGCTAACCTCCTGCTGAGGACAGCCCAGCAGCCTTGCAGGGACCAGCCAGCACAGCGAGCCAGCCCAGGTCTGCATCAACCAAGGTTTTAGCCCCAGGGCAGCCAGGCCAGCAGCCTGTCAGAGGAACCCCAAAACACCAGCAGCTGTGGGGATTACAGAATTATCAACACAGATATGCCTAGGAAAAAGTGAGAGGTTAGTGCCCTACAGACTTTGGGACCAGTATTTGGGGAATGCATCGGCTTCCTCTCCTGGGGGCTAGAAGCCACTAAGGAGACACTCACCATTTTGCAGTTTCAGTGGCAGCTCCAGGTGCTGGCCTGGGAACTGTAGGGGGATCCAGCGATCAGTCATGGCGGGGGGGGGTAATTGCTCTTGCCTTAACCTCCCTGGATCTGGATTGTGGTCTGGTGTTGAGGTCTTGGGGTGGGTATCAAGATTGCCAGAATTGGAAGTTGTGAAGACCCAAACATTGGGACAGAAGCTCCCCTGTCTGGTGGCAGAGTCCTATTGTGGCAACAAGCCCAAAAGTCAAGTAATTACGTGGCAACATACTGAGGAAAAGGAAACAAAATAAACAGAAAAATGCAACATTAGACTTCTATTTTGGGGGCAAAGGGGATCGAAGCATAGAATAGGAGGAGGACTGTGAGGTCAGAAATCATATTCCACAAGCCCCAAAGAAAATATGAGGGGGTTACGGGCCATAGAGGAGCTTAAAAAGGACTTCAAAAATCAAATAAGAGAAGTGGAGGAAAAACTGGGAAGAGAAATGAGAAGGAAGCAGGAAAAGGATGAAATGAGGGTCAACAGCCTGACTGAGGAAAATAACACCTTAAAAAATAGACTGATAAAGGAGGCCCAAAAGGGCAATGAGGAGAAGAATGCCTTAAGAAGCCAAATTTGCCAGATGGAAAAAGAATCTCAAAAGCTCACTGAGGAGAATCATTCCTTCAGAGTTAGACTAGTGCAAATGGAAGCTAATGACTTTATGAGAAATCAAGATACTGTTAAACAGATCCAAACAAATGAAAGAATAAAAGGCAATGTGAGATATCTCATTGGAAAAACCTCTGACCTGGAAAATAGATCCAGGAGATATAATTTAAAAATTATTGGACTACCTGAAAGCCATGATCAAAGAAAGAACCTAGAAATCACCCTTCAAGAAAATTTCAAAGAAAATTTCCCTGATGTTTTAGACCCAGAGGCCAAAACAGAGGTTGAAAGAATCCACAGATCACCTCCTGAAAAAGATCCCAAAAAGACAACTCCCAAGAATATTATAGCCAGGTTCCAGAATTCCCAGATCAAGGAGAAAATACTATAAGCAGCCAGGAAGAAACAATTTCAATATTGTGGAAACACAATCAGAATAGCAAAGGACCTGGCAGCTTCTACACTGAGGGACCAAAGGATATGGAATATGATATTCCAGAGGGAAAAAGAGCTGGAATTGAAGCCAAGGGTCACCTAGCCAGCAAACCTGAGTATTTTGTTTCAGGGGAAAATATGGGCATTCAGTGGAAAAGAGGAATTTCAAGCATTGTTGAGGAAAAAAACAAAGTTGAATAGAAAATTTTACATCCAGATAAAAGAAGCAAGAGATGCCTGAGAAGGTAATCAGGAAAAGAAATCGAAAGGAATTTATCAAAATTGACCTATTTACATTCCTACATAGAAAAAAAAAAAAACTGTGACTGATGAAACCTTTCTCAGTATGAAAAAAATGGAAGAAGGGTGTGTGGCCATATGAATACATATGTGAATGTGTGTATATACATTTACAGTTATACATGGATAGAGGGCAAAAGTTGAATTTGTGGGAAGGAATGATATTTAAGGGGTGAAATTATGAGGTGAGAGAGGAAAGTGGCGAAGGTGAAAGAGGAGATGTGGAGAGATATCGTAGGGTAAACTATCTCATGTAGAAGACGGAAGGGGAAGTGGCTACAGGGGAGGGGAAGAATAGGAAGGCAAAAGTCTAAAACATATTCTCATTAAATTTGTCTCAGGGAGAAAATGACATACATACTAAATGGGATATCTCAACCTGCAGCAGAGTAGGGGGAAGGGGGATGAGAGCAGGGATGATGGAGGGGAGGGCATTCTGGGGGCAGGGGAGGTTGGAAGTACCCACTTTTGAAGAGGGACAGGATCAAAGTAGGGAATGGACCAGGTGGGGGGTGGGATGGGTGGGAGGGTATTATAAGCAGCCTTTTACAATATATCTTCTATGGTAATGTTTTGCATAGCTATACATGTACAACACACACTGAATTACTTATCTTCCCAGAGGGAATGTGTGACAAGGGAAGAAGCAATGGATCTGAAATTCGAGGTCTTAAAATCAAATGTTTCAAATATATATAAATAGTATTATTAATACTATTTTGCATGTAATCGGGAGATAAAATGTGCAGGCATTGGGGCCCAGAGATTCACCTTGCTCTAATGGAAAAGTCAAAGGGGGTTTGGGAGAAGATATGGGAGAGAGCAGATTGGATGAGGGGCATCTTGTGGGACTACTATTCTGGGATGGTGGGTAGGGGAAAAATGGGGAAAAAATTGTAACTCAAAATCTGGTGGAAATAAATGATGTAAACCAGAAGTTAATAAAGCATTTGTTGAAAAACAAAACAAAACAAAACAAACAAAACAAAAAACAAAAAAGAAATTAAGGAAATATATTATCTTGCTCTCTTGATATCGAAAATAAGGACTAATCTCCCCCCAAAACTTTCTCTTTCTCCTTATCCCTTACCTCTTGCCTCTCCATCATATAACCCATGCCTGAAGAAAGCATCTTTTCAGATCAAATTCTAATTAGTGTTCACTATACTGTTCATTTCTGTGATTGTGATCTTGTTAGCTAGGAGCAAGTCTAGAAACCTACTGAAGGAAAGGTAATGAAATCTTGTTTTACATGAATGTGACTGTATTAATTTTTCATTATAGTTCACTATAAGGATATAAAATAAAGGCCTTTAAAATAAAAGCTGGTTGCTATTAAGGCATTGATTGTTAACGGTTTTTTTTTTTCAGTCAAAATGTTTTAATGACTATAGCTCAATATATTTATAAGACTTTTTATTACTATATTACTCTAGGTGATCATAGAGGTCAAGATTAGCAAGCTATTTCATTTTTCCAAAGTATCATTGCAAAACCTATGTAACAAGGGCTTTGACTACTGAGGGTTATTATATAATTAACATTTGAGTTAATTATTACCTGCCATTCATTTGGCACAAAAAGGTCATATCTCCAGAAGCTGTCTTATCAGGGATGATACAGCTTCTAAATTTTGTACTATCTTATCTTGTCAGTTTACATAAGGAATATTTGCATAAGAAATAATATTAGTATTCTTTATAAGGATGATTGAAATAATTCATCCCTACTATGCTACCATATTTCATTCCATTATGAATACTTTTGGAATGCAAAAGTCTGTAAATATAATCTGCAGACTCCTAATAGAAACAATAAGTGATAGGATTATACAAAAATAAGAAAGCTAATGAAAGAAGGACTTCTATTTCAAATCTGAGAAACTGAGTCACCCAGAGGGAGCTAGTTATTGACTAGATTAGAAAAAGAAGACTATATTCAATGTCATTTTCTTTTCAGACTCAACATCAACCTACCTATAAATTCTTGAATAGATAGGTGGCAGAGTGGATAGGGTGCATGGCCTGGAGTCTGGAAGTCATGAGTTCAAATCTGTTCTCACATAACTGCTAGTTGTGTGACTCTGGGCAAGCTGTTTAAACCTGTTTGCCTCAATTTCTTCATTTGAAAAATGAGCTGAAGAAGGAACTGGCAAATAATTCTCAAATCTTTGCCAAGAATACCCCAAACAGAATCAGGAAGAGTTGGATACTACTGAAACAAAACAACAAAAACAATTCTCACCTCTAACACAAATCCTAACTTCTGAAACTACACAGAACAAATCCAATTCACCTCACACATAATAGAATTTCAAATATTTACAGCAAACTATGATGGCCCTTTTATACTTTTTTTTGGATTTTGGAGGGCAATTGGGGTTAAGTAACTTGCCCAAGGCTGCACGGCTATATTTTTATTTGTGTGTGCTGTTAAGTGTCTGAGGCCGGATCCGAACTCAGGTCCTTCTGACTCCAGGGTCGACGCTCTACTCACTGCGCCACCTAGCCTCCCCCTTTTAGACTTTCTTTGAAGTTTTGGGCTCCACATTTTTAGCAAGGCTGTAGAAAAAAATGGAGAAACAAATAGATGGATAAACAAGATGTTTAAAGAGCCTACAGTCTTTCCATTAAACATTTCCAAAATCACTACTCAGTTATCATGTTCTACATGTGATCATTCATAATACTTCAATATATAAGTACAACCCCTCCCATTTACCTTCTACTTTCTTCAAGCTCCTCCCTAGCTCATAACTTCTGGTTGCTTCAAGCCAGACTTGCCTTCCATGAGTGTTTTTTTTTTTCTCTACTACCTACAACAGTGCCATAGAAAGATGTAAGAAGCATATCAATTAACAATAAAGTACCTAATATTTGTCAGATGTTGTTGACACAAAGCCAAAAAACAAAATATTCCCTATATTTGGAGAAATCATATTGTCTTGAAAATCATATATGTATGTGGATGTGTTTGTATATACACACTTTTATAAACACAGATACACATATGCATGTGTCAATATGTACATATGTGTATACATATACACATGCATATACATGCATCTAAAATGTAAGTACATGCCTTGTATAAGTTCTCTGTAAAAGAATGTTTTAGACAAATGTATGTTTGACCTTTGAACAATATGGACAGCCCATTGGAATTGCTCTCTCTGCATCAGAGTGGAATGCTTGGTAGTTCAGTTCAATAAAGGAATTGAATGTCCAGTACCTTATCTTGCCAGTTAATCTTAAGAATTTCCCTAAGACATTTCAGAAGGAAGTGGCTCAGTTTTCTATGATGGTGCTTGTAGACTGTCCAGATTTCATAGGCATACAACAATGGGGTTGGCACAATGGTTCTGTAGAACTTCAATCTGTATACATTCTAATCTTTCTCTCCCACATTCTTTTGGTGCTTCCCAAACACTGAGCTAGCTCTGGCAATACATGTGTAAACCTCATCATCTATGTCTATCTATCATCTATCCCTGCAAAATATACACCTAAGGTAAGTGACCTTATCCACATTCAAAATTTCTCCATTTGCTGTAACTAATGGTTCCATATAGGATGGCAAAATATTGGTTGGTAGAGACCCTCTGTTTTCTTGGTGCTAATTGTTAGGGCAAAGTTAGCACAAGCAGCAGAAAATTGTCCTATACTTTGTAGCATCTCAGCTTCAAAGGCTACATTAACTGCACAATTATATACAAATAAAAACAATCTTGCATCAACTTTCCCTCCATTTTAGTCTTGGCCTATTGCATTTTCAAGTTATATAATTTATCATTAATGTGGTAGCTGACCTCAAAGCCATTTTTGTCTTCATTAAACACATCTGAAATCACTAAGAACAACATTGTCCACTTTCAAGAACCCACAGCAAGCATACCATCATGAAATTGGCATACAATGGCGATAAACTTTTCCAGGAAACAAAATTTTACCATAATCTTCCACAGGGACTTGCTACTAAAAGAATCAAAGGCCTTGACTATAATGCCAAATGTTGTGTACAGACCTCTGTTCTGCTTCTTACATTTCTTCTGGAATTGTTGAGCAGCAAAAATGATTCTAACAATTTCTTGTCTATTTCTGAAGCTGCCCTGGCTCTGAAATCTATAACCATCAGCCAACTAAGGAGGAGTCTGTCAAGAATCTTGCTGACAACAAATAAAAGAGAACAGTACTCATATTCTTTGCTGTGATATATTTATTACTTATTTCACATATCCAATTGGAATATTTTTTGCAGCACTATATGTAAAATGCTCATTCAGACCTTTTTGTTGAAAATTTTCTTTCCATTTTCTCAGAAAGTCTTGTTAGATAAGAAAAATTTATGAGTAAATTTTATCTTGCAAAAATATTTTGTTTTCTCATTCTCTTCTAAATCTTGTAGCTCTTTTTTCTTCTCTTATTGCTATAACTATAATTTTGAGTACAATATTGAACAATATAGGTGATAATAGGAGTCCTTGTTTACAGCTCCGGTCTTGCTGGTGAGGCTTTAAGCTTATCTTCATTGTAGGCAATGCTTGCTAGTAACTTTAAATCAAAAATAATTATCATCTAAAGAAAAGCTTCATTTATTCCTATTCTTTCTAGTATTATGGATAGTAACAACTGTTGTATTTTCTAAGTACGTAATTCTGCATATATTGCTATGATCCTATGATTTTCCTGATTTCATTATCCATATTTTCAATAATGCTGATAGTTTTCCTAATATTGGACCAGCACTACAACACTTTTTTTTTTTTTAAATCAATATCCATTAGGGAAATTGTTTTGTTACTGTTTTCTCTGTTTTTGTACTTCCTGGTGTAGATACTAGCAAAACATTTGTGTCATAAGGGAAAGTTGGCAGAATTCCTTCTTTGCCTCCTTTTCCCTAATTTATATAGTAGTTTATATCCTAGAACTAATTGTTCTTTAAATAGGTGGTACACTTGTGAATCCTTCTAGATCTGGGAAAATTTTATCTAAGGAATTCATTGATGGTTTATTCAATTTATTTATCTAAGATCAGGTTATTTAAATATTCTCTTTTCTGTTTATCTGAAAAAATATACATATATAAATATAACACTCATCCATATAACAGATTTTTAGTTTTATTATCATATATTTGGGTAAAATAGCTAAGGAATAATTGCTTTAATTTCATTTTCATTGGTGATGAATTCATCCTTTTCATTTCTGATACTGGTAATTTGATTTATTTCCTTTCCCTTAAAAAACATCTAATTACACACACACACACACACACACACACAACAAACAGACACAACTTATTGTTCATAAAAGCAGATTTTCTTTTTTATTTACTTTTCATTAGTTCAATAGTTTCCTTGTTTTTAATTGTATTTGTTTCTGTTTTGATTTTCAGGATTTCCATTTTAAGGTTGAATTAAGACTTTTTAATTTTTTCTACTTCTTTTTTTCTTTTTGTTGTTGTTTCATCCTCAGTTTATGAGTCTCTTCTTTTTCTATTTTATTGGTGTAAGCAATTAGAGATACAATTTTTACCCCAAGTACTGCTTTGGCCATATCCCATAAATTATGGTAGGTGGTCTCATTGTTGTCATTCTCTTTAATGAAATTATTGTTGGTTACTATTATTTGTTCTTTTACCAACTTATTCTTTTGAATTTGATTACTTAGTTTTCAATTAATTTTAATCTATCTTTTAGTTTTGGGTGCTATGTTATTTAGTCCATATATGTTTAGTATTGTAATTATTCCATTGTCTTTGGAACCATTTATCTAAATGTAATTTATTGGTTTATCTCTTTTGAGAAGGTCTATTTTTTCCTTTGTCTGATATTATGATTGATAGTCCTGCTTTTATTTTCTTTTACCTTATCTGATCCATAAGAAATTCTGCTTCAGCCCTTATTTTACTCATTTTTAAGTTTCACTGTTTTCAAGTGTGTTTCTTGTAATCAACATTTTATTGAATTATGGTTTGCAATTCATTATACAATCCACTTCTCTTTTATGGATGAGTTCAACCCACTCATATTCACAGTTATAATTGCCAGCTGTGTATTTCCCTCCGTCCTGTTTTCCCCAGTCTCTCCCTGTCTCTGTCTCTGTCTCTCTCATCTCTCTCTCTCACTCTTAGTCTCCTCAAAGTCTGCTTTTGGTCACTTGTTCTCTTAATCTGCCCTTCTTTTCTCATATTCTCTTTCTCTTTTTGCTTTCTACTTCTGTAGGGTAAAATGGATTTCTATACCCAATTAAGTGTCTATGTTATTCCCTTTTTGAATTTATACTAAGGAGAGTAAGTTTCAGTCATTGCCTGTCACCTCTCCATTTCCCCCTCCACTTGGAAAACCTTTTTTTTTTTTTTCACTAAGCTCTTTTATGTGAAATGATTCCCCAGCTACATTCTTCTTCTCCCTTTGTCTTTCTGTGCAGCTCTTTTTTTATCCCCTAATTTTTATTTCTAAAAATCATTAACTCATGATGAACTCATCTCAATGCCTTCTCTGTATACTCCTCTTCACCATACTAATAATGAGAAAGTTCTTAAGAGTCACAAGTATCATCTTCCCATTAGGAATGTTAGCAGTTTATTGAATCCCTTATTATTTCTCCTTTACATTTAGCCTTTTATACATCTCTTAAATCATATTTAAAAGTAAAATTTTCTATTCAGCTCTGGACCTTTCCTCAGGATTTCTTGACAGACCTCTATTTCATCAAATATCCACTTTTTCCCAGAAGGATTTTTCACTTTTGCTGTGTTAAGTTATTCTTGGTTGTAATTCTTACTCTTTTATCTTCTGCCATATCATATTCTAAGCCGAAGATCCTTTAAAGTGGAAAATGCTAAATGTTGTGTTGTCATGATTGTCACTCCATATTATTTGAATTGTTTCTTTCTGACTACTTCCAATAACTTTGACCTGAGAATTCTGGAATTTTAGCTTTAATATTTCATAAAATTTTCATTTAGGGATATACTTTAAGAGGTGATCAGTGGATTTTTTTTTTTATTTCTATGTTCCCACCAGTTCTAGGATATCTGGGAATTAATCCCTGATAATTTTGTGAAATATGATGTCTAGCATTTCCTTTGATCATGGCTTTCAGGTAGTCCAATAATTCTCAGATTATAATCCCTCTTTCTATTCTCCAGGTCAATTTTTCTTTCCAAGAAGATATTTAAATTTTCTTCTCTTTTTTCACTCTAGTTTATAGAGGGTTTGTGCTTCATGCACCAGGAGTCATTGTCTTCCAATTCTCCAGTTTTAATTTTTAAGGACTTAATTTTTCTGTACCTCGTTTTCACCCCATTGGCCAATTCTTATTCTTTTTTTTTCTAATTAAACAAATGCTTTATTAACTTCTGTTTTAAATCATTCATTTCCACCAGATTATGAATTTCATTTTCCCCCATTTTTTCCCTACCCACCACCCCAGAATAGCAGTCCCACTAGATATCCCCTCATCCAATCTGTTCTCTCCCATATCTTCTCCCATATCCCCTTCGACTTTGCCATTAGGGCAAGGTGAATCTCTGAGCCCTGCTGCCTGGACATCTTATGAAACATTTAATTTTAAAACTTCGATTTTCAGATCCATTCCCCTTCTCCCTTGTCACCCACTCCCTCTGAGAAGATAAGCAATTCAGTATGTGTTGTACATGTATTGCTATGCAAAACATTATCATAGTAGATATATTGTAAAAGACTGCTTATATTTCCCTCCCACCTGTCTCACTTCCCACCTGGTCCATTCCCTACTTAGATCCTGTCCCTCTTTGATAGTGGGATAGTACTTCTAACCTCCCCTCTCCCCAGAATGCCCTCCCCTCCATCATCCCCCCTCTCATCCCCCTTTCCCCTACTCAGGAGAGTGAGTGAGGATAAGATATTCCATTTAGTATGTATGTGATTCTCTCCTTGAGCCAACTTCAATGAGAATATGCTTTTGCCTTTTTGCCTTCCTGTTCTTCCCCTCCCCTGCAACTAATTCCCCTTGCCTCTTCTACATGAGATAATTTGCCCTACCCTGTCTCTCTCCATCTCCTCTTTCCACTTTCCTCTCTCACCTCTTGACTTCACCCCTTAAGAATCATCCCTTCCTTGGGACGGCTAGGTGGCTCAGCGAGCAGAGAGCCCCGGAGCCAGAAGGACCTGAGGTCGGATCCAGCCCCAAACACCCAACACACAAACAAAAACCCAGCCACGTGAACCTGGGCAAGTCACCCAACCCCAATTGCCCTCCAAAAAAAAAAAAATAATAATCATCCCTTCCCATCAAATTCAACCTGTGCCCTCTATGCATGTATACCTGTGAACATATGCCATGTACCCTTCTTTCAATTATTTTCATAATGAGAAAGGTTTCATCAAACACAGTTACTGTTTTTCCATGTAGGACTGTAAATAGTCCAAATTTGATAAGTCCCTTTTGATTTCTTTTCCTTGATTACCTTCTCAAGCATCTCTTGCTTCTTGTGTCTGAATGTCAAATTTTCTATTCAACTCTGGTTTTTTCATCAAGAATGCTTGAAAGTCCTCTATTCCACTGAATGACCATATTTTCCCCTGAAACAAGATACTCAGTTTTGCTGGGTAGGTGACCCTTGGGTTCATTCCCAGCTCTTTTGCCTTCTGGAATATCATATTCCATGCCCTTCTATCCCTCAATGTAGAAGCTGCCAGGTCCTGGGCTATTCTGATTGTGTTTCCACAATATTGAAATTGTTTCTTCCTGGCTGCTTGTAGTATTTTCTCCTTGATCTGGGGATTCTGGAACCTGGCTATAATATTCCTGGGAGTTTTCTTTTGGGGATCTTTTTCAGGAGGTGATCTGTGGATTCTTTCAACCTCTATTTTGCCCTCTGGATCTAAAACATCAGGGCAATTTTCCTTGAGAATTTCTTGAAGGGTGATTTCTAGGTTCTTTCTTTGATCATGGCTTTCAGGTAGTCCAATAATTTTTAAATTGTCTCTCCTGGATCTATTTTCCAGGTCAGTGGTTTTTCCCATGAGATATTTCACATTGCCTTCTATTCTTTCATTTGTTTGGATCTGTTTAACAGCATCTTGATTTCTTATAAAGTCACTAGCTTCCATTTGCTCCAGTCTAACTCTGAAGGAATGAATCTCCTCAGTGAGCTTTTGAGATTCTTTTTCCATCTGGCAAATTCGACTTTTTAAGGCATTCTTCTCCTCATTGCCTTTCTGAGCCTCTTTTGCCATTTGAGTTAGTCTATTTTTTAAGGTGTTATTTTCCTCAGTCAGGCTGTTGACTGTCATTTCATACTTTTCTTGCATCTTTTTCATTTCTCTCCCCAAATTTTCCCCCACTTCTCTTATCTGCTTCTTAAGGTCCTCTATGGCCTGTAGCCAGCTTGTATTTTCATTTGGGGCTTTTGGTGCAGGAGTTCTGACCTCACAGTCCTCCTCCATGCTTTGAGCCTCTTTGCCCCTAAAATAGGAGTCCAATGTTGAACTTTTCTGTTTATTTTGTTTTGTTTGCCTAGGCATATTGCCACTTAATTACTTGATTTTGGGGCTTGTTGCCACAGTAGGACTCTGCCACCAGACAGGGGAGCTTCCACCCAAACGTGGGGTCTTCACAACTTCTGCCAGTTGGGTGGCCTTTGTAAAGCCTCCACCCACTCTGGCAAGTTGGATACCCACCCCAAACTTCCCCCCGAGACCACAATCCAGATCCAGGCAGTTTAAAGCAAAAGCGATTAACCCCCAGACTGATTGCTGGATCTTCCTACAGTTCGAAGACCAGGAGCTAGAGCCCCTGCTGATGCTGCAAAATGGCTTCTGTGCAGCAGTTTCTTCAGCATCTTTTTGCCCCCAGGGGAGGAAGCCACGTGTTCCCCAAATACTGGTCCCAAAGTCCATAGGACACTAACCTCTCACTTTGTCCTAGGCATATCTGTGCTGATAATTCTGGAATCACCACAATTGCTGGTGTTCTGAGGTTCCACCAGCTGGCTGAAGGCCTGGCTGCCCTGGGGCTAAAACCGCAGACCTGGGCTTGGCTCTTCGGGTTGCGCTGTGGATTCCCAGCTCGCTGGGCTGCCTGCTCTCAGAGCGCTGGGCTGGATGCTCCCTGAAGGGCTGCTGGGCTTTCTTCAGCAGGAGGTTAGCTTCTCTGTGCCATTCTGTGGGTGCTGTGGCTCCAGAAGTTGTTAGGAGCTCCCTTTCACATTGTTTGAAATTTGTGTGGGTCAGAGCACATTGGAAATGCTGTTTCTACGGCCAATTCTTATTCTTAAATCTTCTCATTACTTCAATTCTTTTTCCTTTCAATTAATTTTTATTTCTAAGAAGGGTTTTTTTTCCCCACTGCATTTTTGTCTCTTTCACCATTTGGCCAATTATTTTTTTTTTAAGTTGTATTTTTTCTTGTATATTTTGTGCCTCTTTTACCAAGTTGTTGACTCTATTTTCTTAATTTTCTTGTGTAATTCTCATTTGGTTCCCAATTTTTCTTCTATTTCATTTCTATGTTAAAATTCCTTTATGGGCTCTTAAAGAATTATTTTGGGGCCTGAGATCAATTCACATTTTTCTTGGAGAATTTAAATGTAGCTGACTTTGATTTCATTGTCTTCCCCTGAACTTGTTTTCATCTTTCCTACCTCCATAGTATTATTCTACTGCCATCTTTTTTGTTGTTTGCTCATGTTTATAGCTTATTTTATAAAGAACTTTCTTGCCAACCTCCTCATTTGTCTTGGCCTATAATTCTTTTTTTCATCACAGGCTTTTGTTGGTTCTGTTACTACAGATTTTGGTTTATGCTGTAATTTTAAAGTTGTTTGGAGGGGAATTTCAAAGAGTTCACATGAGTTCCAGCTTTTACTTTGTCATTCTTGCCTCCACCTCAATTCTCTTATTTTTTTAGCTCATAGTTTAACTCATATAATTTCTATGTGTGTAGGTAGATATACTATTAGAAGTTTTATATATTTTGTAGCTATTAAGAATATAATTTCTCATTTTTCTTTCTAGTTTTTTTCAGGATATTATGTAGATGCTAGTTATTTTTTGTGGATATGTTTTGTACTCCTTTATAGTAAAAATATAATCTTGAATTACTCCTGGAATCTTCTGATTGCCCTTCTTTTCACAAAACGTAGGCTATGTCATCTCTTTCTGCCCTCCTCTTGATCTCAATTAATTTAGATTCATCTTCTTCCCCCACCCATTATCTTCTCTTTCAACCTTGTTTCAGATGAACTGTTGACTCTCCTGGCCAAGAAAAAGGGAGTCTACATGGCAAGGCATAACAGTCTATATGAATATATGATTCCATTTTGTTTTCTCTTCTCCTTTATAATTTCTATTCTGCTACTAATCTTCAATCTCTCTCTAAATAATGAAGATATTCTTGATGTCTTAAACTCCTTAACCTTGAAAAGCCTTCTTATTATACATCTGTTGATAGTAGCTGTCATGTCACATCTTTCCTTCCTGAGAAAGATACCTACAATTATTTTCTCCATTTTCTCTTACTACCTTCCACAGTCTGACTTCCAACCTTATCATTCAACCAAAGCTGCTTTCTCCAAAGATTGAAAGTATAATGATTTCTCAATGACTAATTCTAATGGCATTTTTTCAAGTCTTTATCCTTCTCAAGCTCTTTGCAGACTTTAGCACTGTCAACCAACCTAATCTACCAGATACTCTCTCTTTTCTAGGTATTTCTGACACTGATCTTTGCTCATCATTTACCTATCTATCTGGTAACATCTTCTCACTCTCCTTTGGAAAGACAGCTGAGGAAAGTCTTATATCTTGGAAATTTAATCAGAATAGGAAAGGTGTACCTTCTGAATCCCCTAATGTGTGGAGGCTAAAGTTGTCCAGAAATATATTTTTGTGGTCTGACCAGCACTAGAAAGATAAATAATAACAAAGACTAGGTCGATTATCCAAAAAAGTGACTCAAGAGTAAGTTGAGAAATGGAAACACACAAAAAGTCAGGAGATGAAAACTACTTGAATGAAAACAAAGCCCACAATCACATCATTTAAAGGACATTATTAAAAAGATAAAGCAAATGAAGAAAGTATCAAAAAGAAGCTAAGTGAATTTGATTAGATTCTAAACTCTGAAACCACTGTAATCAAAGAAGGAAGAAAAGCAAGCAGAAATCTTGAACAACAAGAAGAAATACCCCCTGAAATCTGTAACAGAAATAAAACTCTTAATAGAAAAAGAAAATAAACATGAATATATGACAGAAACCAGAGTTACACACACACATACACACACCTACACACACACAGAGAAACAGCATTCTAAAATAATAAATTATTATACGATTGAGGTTGTTTCAAAAAAATAAGTTATATGAAAGAGAATAACAGATGGGGAACACCAATATCTTGAAAGGAAAGGGACTTAAGAGAATGAGATATAACAATATTAATGGGCTAATTTATTGGAACAGTAGTTTCAATAGCTCATGTAACTTATATACTGATATCAGTTCATCTGAGACATATAGTGATAGTAGCTATCTGATGCATTACCAGTTCATATTTGCTAAAATAGATTAAATTCTCATGTTGTACAATGTAATTTTTTGCATAAGAACATTAGTGAAACGTATTCAATTACTCTACTGAGCTTGACATTAAAAGACTGCTCTATTTAAAAATAATAACTTTTTATAGTATATGAATTTAATCAATTTTAAATGGATAACAGTACAAGTTATTCTGTGACATTGCTGTCATTTTCTCTAAGGAACAGCAATTGAGGGACCATTATCTTTACCAATAATCTTTTCTATGTTATGTACCATAAAATAATTCACAGTGGACCACTTGCTCATTTTGTACAATCATGTGGAAATGTTTCCAAAGAAATATATATGATAAGGAGCTGGATCAAGACATATATGAAATGGAGCTTACAGAAAACTGAGTTGTGTAGTTTTTTTTTTAAGTATGACATTTATAAAGAAAACTATACTATTGTGTGATATATTAAAATGTTAGATATAACATTTTTATGGGTTAATGGATTTTTTCAAAATAATTATTTCCTGCCTGGACTTTTCCTTTTTCACATGCATGAAATTAGTTATTCTTTTTGAAGATAGAGAGAACCATTTAAGACTGAAGATCCTGGTGGAAAATAAATATTAGAATCACAGTAATTGACATACAATCCAAATGATCATTTGGATTAAATCAGTTTAGGAAAAGCTGAAGGTTTCCTTTCACTAATATACAAAATTTACATTATCTCTTGTAACATTTAAGAAATCATTCCCTTTCTCTTACTAATGATTTCTTCCTTCTACAATACTAGGGTAGAATTAGATTTTGTAGAATCTAAAATATTTAGACTAAAATGAAATTAAAAGCAAAAACAAAATACCCTGTTCAATTTGCATCTAATATTTGAGCCAAAGCAATAACTTTTTCTCATTTTTGTACATGTTAGACTATGCATTATTATTTTGTGTGTTGGAAATTAGTACGCATTACTTTCCCCTTTTACTTTTTATCTTAAAGCTTTCAGTATCTAGAATAATTTCCTATTTAATTAACTTGAATAAAATTTTCCCCTGACTCATTGAGACTTCTGTAACTTATTTTTGTGCTTTCTTTTAAAAAGAGGGCATATCAAAAGGTTGTTGTGGATAGTTAGCTTAGTACTTTACAAAGCTTTGAATGAAGTCTCTCATAATAAATTTGGTGAAATACATAGGGGAACATAACTTTGATGTGAATAGGATTAAGTAGATTGATTACTGTTTGGATTTTTGTACAAAAAGATTAATTAATTATGAATGTGGTAATATATATGTAGGAAGAAGCCTACATTGTAGGGGTCCTCAGAATCCTGTGCTGTTTATCATTTTTATCAGTAACTTCAATGGATAGTATGCTTATAAAATTTGGAGTTGATGCAGGGCTTTGAAGAACAGCCAAGAAACTAAATGAAAAAGCCAGTATAATCAAAGCCCTTGAAAGATTAGACAGCTGAGCTAATTCAAATAATAACAGATATCCAAGTCAGGTACCCAACAATATAGCACACTGGACTTTTTGTTTGAACATCATGACCTCTCTCATCTCTCCAGATTCAGTATTCTATACTAGAGATAAATCATTTTCAGCTATCCCCATAATTCAAGTATTTTTCACAAACTATGTCCCATGTGCAAAATTTAGATTTTAGTTATCTAAGAATGTGTACATCTTTTAAAACAATAAATGTTATTTAAAAGCATAAAGCAAATCCTTAAATACATTCTTTAAATAAAATTGAATATTATGTAAATATGCAAAAATCATTTTCGACTTACAAGCAGTAAAAAAAAAATGTAATAAGCCAAAGAATTTTACTGTCCCTTCATCTAAGACACCAAGAAGCCTAATTGGAATAACAACAGAGAAGGTTAATTCTTGATAACTTGCACTATTACTCTACCACTATATTACTGAATACTATTCTTTGGTTATGGGGGGTGTAAAGCCAAGCAAAGCAGCTTTCCAGAGGACAGCTGCTGTGAACAGCTTTCAAGGTTCTGATTACATGGTATAGGAAACACTCTATTTATTCACTAACAAATCAGAGCAATATATTCACAGAAAATCAAGGTACCGCATTCACAGTGTTACAACTTATCACAGAAAATCAAAATACAGCATTCACCATTTCACAACTCAACAGCTTATCACTAAAATGGCCACATAGTTTTCGCCAAAGTGATCACAAAGTTTTCAACAAAGTACAATCATTTAGTAACTCAATCATTTATTAACTCAATCATTCTATCATCCTTAAGAAGGTTTGCATCCTTAAGAGACAAAACATACAAAAGGTCAAAGTTCTCAACCCATATGGCACAGTAAGTTACAAATAAGTCATTGTTTAGTCATCAGTCACTATTCAATCATCAGTCACTACTCAGTCATCAATAACTACTCAGTACCCTCTTAAGGGGTAGTTGAAAATAGACAGGCCATCCACCCCTCAGTCACAAGTAAAATACAGTTTCATCAGTCACTAATCAGTATCCACAGAGAGGTCTTTCCATCTTGAATCAAGGCAGGCTTTCCGCTCCTGTGGTCTGTCTTCTATGGTTCCAGCTCCCACCCAAATCTAACCAACTGTCACCTGAGTTCAAAGGCAGATAGTTTCCATTTCCTTCTCCAGCTCTCTGTGCAGTTCCTAATCTATATTGAAGCTCACAGTGTCCAATCCTCCTCACAGCCTTCCCAGTTTCTGTTTCTTGGAAGAGAAAACTTAAAAAAGCCACAGACAGACAAAGTACCAAAACCATAGTCATGCTCCCGCTGGCCCTCAGAAGTCCTCAGTAGCTCCATTCGCAAAATTAAAATCACTTTTTCCCATTCTCAAAATAAAAATTA
Source organism: Gymnobelideus leadbeateri (assembly GCA_011680675.1). Taxonomy (NCBI): domain Eukaryota; kingdom Metazoa; phylum Chordata; class Mammalia; order Diprotodontia; family Petauridae; genus Gymnobelideus; species Gymnobelideus leadbeateri. The sequence goes on from WOXC01004484.1 coordinate 72,474, forward strand.
CTTTCTCCCATTCTCAAAATCAAAATCACTTTCTCCACAGAAGTTCCAGTCCAGCAGCAGCAGCCCAGGATTCAGATGCTTGTTGAGAGAAATTCTCTCTCTCTCTCTCTCTCTCTCTCTCTCTCTCTCTCTCTCTCTCTCTCTCTCTCCAGCAGCAGCTGCTCTGCCTTCAGATGCTTGTTCCAAGAAGTTCTGACTGTCCAGCTTGTGATCTTCCTTAAATATGATATTGCTCTTCCCTGTTCAGACCCTTCCTGTTACATCAGCAATAGGGGGTCATAACTTCTGTTCCTTTAACAGAGGCTAAATTTGAAACTAGGTTTTAAGTACCTCTCAGCTTTCCAATACAAAGGGATCATCAAATTTCATTACTATTACAAGGGATGAGAGACAAGACTGTTGTCAGTTTCTCTAGGCCTTTGAAAAAGGGAAATGGCATATAACTGAGTCCAGTACTTTGTATCCAAACATATTAGTGGAGAAATCCTTACTCTATAGAGGTAAATACCACCAAAGAAACAACAGAATGAACTGTCTGGGAATACAAATCAACAGGAATGAAAGGCTGTCTGGAAAAAAATAAGGAAAATTCTGTACATTTTTAAAGAAAATATGGTTTTGACATTAGTCAATAAGAAAAATACTATTATGTTAATAACTAATTATTAATTTGTGATCCACCCTTTTCCTCCTACTTCTGGTAAGATCCAATTTTCGAAAAAGTCAGTCTCTAAAAGAAAGTGATGAGATTACTCATATCCCTAAAGGCACATGCTTCTTTGGGAAGGACCTAAATGTCCAGCCTGGGTGAGCATTTATCTAAGGGAGGAAACCACATCCTTTATCAACTCTCTTAGAGTTTAGGGCAACTCAGCTCATTTATGAAGGAAAAATCTAGCTAAAGAGGTCCAGATAGAAATGACTTCCCCCTGCCAGATGACTTGAGGCTGCTGAGTTTCAAGATCAAGTTGCATTCTTAGTAGAAGGAACTGAAAACTTTTAGCCCACCTCCATATTAAATGTGCATTAGTAAAATTTTAGTTTCACTTTTCAGGATATTCACCTTCAGAAGGGATTTAAGGTGTTTCAGAGTCTCTCTTGACATCTTTGGTTACCAAGAGAAATCCCTCACCAACAATATATTGATTATAAATAAACTACCTTAAGTTTATTTCAATAGGCACTTCCTACCTGAAGTCTATGCTGATCCTCCTAGTTGCTAGGCCCTCTTTCCCTAATTACACTGTATTTACATTTCTCTGTGCATATTATTTCCTCCCACAATTGAATGCAATTTCATGAGGGGTAGGGCCTGTTTTGCTTTTGCTTTAATATTCTCAGTGCCTAACACAGTACATGACATAAGGGGTAAATGCTAATTAGTGCTTATTGGGTGGAAAAATGAATCTGGAATAGCTTTCTCAGTTCAAAAAGCCACATTGTAAGCAAGACTTTCATGAGATGGAAAGCATCCAGAGTAGGGTAAACAGGATAAGGGAAGGTCTCAAGTATTTGTCATATGAGGACTGATTGAAAGAAATGGTTCTGTTTTTGACCTGGAGAAGAGAAAACACAGTAAGGACATGATAATTGTTTTCTTATACTTTCAGGGTATTAGACTCATTCTGCTGAGCCTCCATAGGGCAGAAAAATAAGCATTGTGTGGAAATTGTAGAGAAAAAGTTGAACTCATTATAAGGAAAGCAAACAGTAAGATTCTTCCTAACAATTAGAGCTATCCAAAAGTGGAGTAAGGTGGAGGGGGACCTTGAGATAGAGTTGTTTCTCCCATATTGGACATTTTCAAGGCAAAAATTAATAATCACTAATGAAATATATTGTAGAGAATCTAGTTCACATACAAGTTGTACTAGGTGGTCTTTTAAAATTCTTCCAACTATAAGATTTTATGATCCTGTGTTTTATTGGCCAAATAAAAATAGTTTTTATTTTGCATGGATTGAACTATTTTTATAAATTGAAGCTTGATGGAGTCCTTGGCATCAACAAAGTCTGGGAAAGGGAAAATCTTATATCAGTTTAAAATGAAAGAATAAAGGGAAACATTGTGATGGAATTTCAACCATCTCAGTAAAGGATCTTGGGTGCTTCTAGACTCCTTCAAGGTCAGATCATGAAATTGTGGCCTGTTTATTTAGGTTAAATTAAATTTCCTAAGCACAAGATGCAATAATATTAAAATAAAAATACAGCAACCAAAAGCTATAAAGGAAATATATGTATAATTGTATTATGTTTCAGTTTTGGAGATTTTGTACTGTTAATCCTATAAAATAACGAGATCACTTGAGAATAAACTAGACTCCAAAGTATAATGAAAGTTTTCATATTTTCTTACAATATTTGTAAAATTCAAATAGTAATCAGTGCGATCATTTTTGGTGCATGGTGTCTTATTGTTTTACATGTACTAATGTGCCAAAGACTATAAGGACATATTTATAGAATAAAGATCATGAAAAATTTAAAGTTAGTGAGAAATATAATATGTCCATATCCTTCAAAATTAAATACACATTATTATTACCCCATATTATCTCCCATATCAATACATGAAGATGATGGAAACAACAAAAAAAACAATAATTAACATATTAAAAATAAGAAAATTCTATTGACAAGAACAAAACTAAAAGTATAGCACAGTGATAAACTATATCTTTTATTATCAGGCTAAAACATTGTAATATCCTGAAGTAATAGTTGACTTTTCATAATAATATCAAGTTAAGTTTGGTATCATTTTAATGTGAAGAGTTTTTTGTTTGTTCTTATTTTTTTTTTAAATCACAACACTTGGAACATTGAGTATCAACCTATAGCATATTTGGTAACTTTTAACTAGAATTTTTAATTATCCAGAGTATTTTATGCTTTGTGAATGACATAAAGGAAATTATTATAGATTTTTTAAAATGTAAGATCAATCCTCTGTATGGGGGAGGAGCCAAGATGGCGGAGTAGAAAAAGCACTTCCAAGATTTTCTGCCTGACACAACTTCCAAACAATGTAAAAGGGTACTCTGAACTACTTCTTGAGCCCCAGGACCCACAGAACTACACAGAGAAGCTAACCTCCTGCTGAGGAAAACCCAGCAGAACTGCAGGGAGCAATGAGCATGCTCTGAGAGCAGGCAGCACAGCATGCTGGGAACTGACAACATAGCACTCTGGGAGCTGAGCCCAGGTCCAAGTGAGCCACGGTTTTAGCCCTAGGGCATCTGGGCCAGCAGCTGGCTGGAGGGACCCCAGACCATCAGCAGCTGTGGCAATTCCAGAATTATCAGCACAGATATGCCTAGGACAAAGTAAGAGGTTAGTGCCCTATGGACTTTGAAACCAATATTTGCAGAACGCGTGGTTTCCTCCCCTGGGGGTGAAAAGCTGCTGAAGAAATGCAGCACAGAAGCCATTTTGCAGTGTCAGTGGCGGCGCTAGCTCCTGGTCTGCAAACTGTAGGGAGATAGAGCAATCAGTCTGGCGGTTAATCACTCTTGCTTTAACCTGCCTGGATCTAGATTGTTGTCTGGGGGGGAAGCTTGGGGTGGGTATCCAATTTGCCAGAGCAGGTGGAGGCTTTGCAGAGGCCAGCCAACCTACGGAAGTTGTGAAGACCCCACGTTTTGGGGGGAAGCTCTCCTGTCCAGTGACAGAGTCCTACTGTGGCAACAAGCCCCCAAATCAAGTAATTAAGTGGCAACATGCCTAGGCAAAAGAAACAAATTAAACAGAAAAATTCAATATTGGACTCCTATTTTAGGGGCAAAGAGGATCAAAGCATGGAGAAGGATTGTGAAGTCAGAACCCCTGCACCAAAAGCCCCAAATGAAAATACAAGCTGGCTACAGGCCATATAGGACGGTAAGAAGCAGATAAGAGAAGTGGGGGAAAAATTGGGAAGAGAAATGATAAAGGTGCAAGAAAAGTATGAAATGGCAGTCAACAGCCTGACTAAGGAAAATAACACCTTAAAAAACAGACTAACTCAAATGGAAAAAGAAGCTCAGAAAGGCAATGGGGAAAAGAATGCCTTAAAAAGCCGAATTTGCCAGATGGGAAAAAGAATCTCAAAAGTTCTCTGAGGAGATTCATTCCTTCAGAGTTAGACTGGAGCAAATGGAAGCTAATGACTTTATGAGAAATCAAGATGCTGTTAAGCGATCCAAACAAATGAAAGAGTAGAAGGCAATGTGAAATATCTCATGGGAAAAACCACTGACCTGGAAAATACATCCAGGAGAGACAATTTAAAAGTTATTGGACTACCTGAAAGCAATGATCAAAGAAAGAACCTAGAAATCACCCTCCAAGAAATTCTCAAGGAAAATTGCTCTGGTGTTTTAGATCCAGAGGGCAAAATAGAATTTGAAAGAATCCACAGATCACCTCCTGAAAAAGATCCCAAAAAGAAAACTCCCAGGAATATTATAGCCAGGTTCCAGAATCCCCAGATCAAGGAGACAATACTACAAGCAGCCAGGAAGAAACAATTTCAATATTGTGGAAACAAAATCAGAATAGCCCAGGACCTGGCAGCTTCTACACTGAGGGATTGAAGGGCATGGAATATGATATTCCAGAGGGCAAAAGAACTGGGAATGAACCCAAGGGTCACCTACCCAGCAAAACTGAGTATTTTGTTTCAGGGGAAAATATGGTCATTCAGTGGAATAGAGGACTTTCAAGCATTCTTGAGGAAAAAAACAGAATTGAATAGAAAATTTGTCATCCAGATACAAGAAGCAAGAGATGCCTGAAAAGGTAATCAGAGAAAAGAAATCAAAAGGAACTTATCAAAGTTGAACTATTTACATTTCTATATGGAAAAAAAACAATAACTGTGAGTGATGATATCTTTCTCACCATGAAAATAATGGAAGAAGGGTGTGTGGTCATATGAATACATATGTGAATGTGTGTGTATATGGATAGAGGGCATAGGTTGAATTTGTTGGGAAGGGAGAATACTCAAGGGATGAAATTATGAGGTGAGAGAGGAAAGTGGCAAGAGGAGATGGGGAAAGACAGGGTAGGGTAAACTATCTCATCTAGAAGAAGCAAGGGGTAGTGGTTGCAAGGGAGGGGGAGAATAGGAAGGGGAAAAAACGGCAAATCCACATTCTCATTGAATTTGGTTCAGGGAGAGAATGACATACATATTAAATGTGATATCTCCACCCTGCAGCAGAATAGGGGGAAGGGGGATGAGAGGAGGGATGATGGATGGGAGGGCATCTTTGGGGGGAGTGGAGGTTGGAAGTACCCACTATAGAAGAGCAACAGGATTATGTAGGGAATGTACCAGGTGGGGGTGGGATGAGTGGGAGGGAATTATAAGCAGCCTTGTACAATATATCTACTATGATAATGTTTTGCATAGCTAGACATGTACAACATATACTGAATTACTTATCTCCCCAGAGGGAATGGGTGACAAGGGAGGAAGGAAATGGATCTGAAATTCGAGGTCTTAAGATTAAATGTTTCAAATATATATAAATACTATTATTAATACTCTTTTGCTTATAATTGGGAGATAAGATGTGCAGGCATTGGGACAGAAAGATTCACCTTCCTCTAATGGAAAAGTCGAAGGGGGTATGGGAGAAGGTATGGGAGAGAGCAGATTGGAGGAAGCGATATCTTGTGGGACTGCTATTCTGGAAGGTTGGGTAGGGGAATAACGGGGGGAAATGATTGTAACTCAAAATATGGCAGAAATGAATGATGTAAAACAGAAGTTAATATAGCATTTGTTTAAAAAAAAGAAAAATGATGATTGTAACTTATGAAACTCTTCTCGGTATGAGAATAGTTGAAGGGAATATAAATGTCTATACACACACACACACACACACACACACACACACACATATATATATATATATGTCTATATAGGAGAGCATATAGGTGTATGAAGGCATATGTGAGTGTGTAAATAGGTGTACAAATATACATATATAGAGGGCATAGACCCAATTGAAGATGAAAGGATGATACATATAAGGTGAAATTGAGAGGAGAGAGAAATATAATGAGAGGGGATGGGGAGAAACAGAATGGGGTAAATTATCACATCTAGAAGAGACAAGGAAAAACTGTTATAATGGAGGGGAAGAACAGGAAGGCAAAAGTGGATGGGTCAAACTTTTTCTCATTGAATTTGGTTTAGGAAGGTAATTACATACACATTGAATAGGGTATCTGACCGTACAGGAGAGTAGGGGAGAAAGGGATGAAAAGGTGGATTTTGGAGGGGAGGTCAGGTTGTAGGGAAGGTTAGAAAGTTAGAAACATGACCTTTTAAAAAGGGACAGGGTCAAAGTAGAGAATAGAACAAGTGAGGGTGGGTTCAGATGGAGGGAAATATAGTCAGTCTTTCACAATATATCTATCGACTATGGAAATGTTTTACATAGCTATATAAGTAGAACCTATATTGAATTGCTTTTCTTCACAGTAAGGTTTGGTGATGACGGAGGAAGGGAAAGAATATGGAATTCAAAGTTTTTAAATCAGATGTTTGCATATATATTACATGCAACTGGAATATAGGATATATAGACACTGTGGTATGGAGATCAATCATGCTCTACTGTTAAGTCAGAGGGGTATGGGGAAGGATATAGGAGAGAGAAGACTGGGGGAGATTGTATACAGTGGGATTACTGTTTGGGGGTGCTTGGTAGGGGAAAGACAGGGAGAAAATTTGTAACTCAAAATCTTGTGGAAATGATGTAAACTAAAAATAAACCTAAAATTTAATTAAACAAAAAGATGCTTTCCTATCTAGCACGTGTCATGCTATTATGGTGATACCTAATAGACCTTATGTACAAACCAGAGTTTTAGGAACATCACATCAGGTCTATCAATCATCCAAATCCAAGATATAGAGTGCACCTTAAGCATACAATTCATTCACAACATGATTACATCCATCTATTATGGAAGTAAAAATAGAAAGCTATTTCTGGAAGAAAAAAAAAAGATACACGGTCTACTTTACAACTGATTCATGTGAAGTCACACTGCATGCAGGGTGTGCTTCAACACATTTTCTCTCATGTATTGTAGGTTGAGATTTGTTTGTGCTCCTCTGAGAAAATCAACCCTTCTTTGAACTTCTCCTGAGAGACATTATTGATATTGGCTCCCTTCCTAGTTGGTGATTACACATGCATTTTTGTTGTTGTTTTGAGCTTGTCATCATGAATCAATAAATACATGAAAGGTTTAGAAAAGCAGGTGGCTATTAAGGGATGATTGATCAAATGTGATACAATAAATAGAAAATGAATGGGTTTTAAGCACATTTTTCAATGGAGTTGTTTGACTATTCATCTGAATCCTTCCCCACACAATTGGTTATTAAGAAAATGAATGAAATTCCTTTAATTCCCTGAACAATGTACATTGACATACAGATCTGAGATTAAAATTTATTTGGGAGTAGTAATTTTATAAACAAGGGCCTCTTGGAATTTTTTCACATGTGAAATAAATTCAAGCAATCCACTTGCCCAAAACAAGTCAAAGTACATTGCTTTTTGTCCGCGAATTGGAGGTTTTGTATTTCTGTATGAATAAAGGTAAAGTGCGACCACTACATATGCTTTGATTAGAAAAAAAATCAGGTTCACTCAGGCCAAAATGTCTTCCCCATCAGTCTCTTATAGTGCTAGTAATTTCCACAGTTAGAGACATTTTGCAGATATACTAATTGAATTTGGATAAAAGAATAATCCAGGACAGGACACTGGGAAGATAGCAGAGTAGATCAGAAAAATCCAAGCTTTCCAGATTTTTACCCACAGAAGAGTTAAAAAAAAAGCCCCTTTCGGCAAACAAAGTGTGGGTGGAGATAAATAAAAGAAGGGGCAAAACCAGGATCTTCCTGAGACAAGTTGAGAAAGTCTAAAGAAAAATCCGGGTATTAGATTTGGTCCCCTGAAGAGTAAACATCTCCATGCTAAGTTCAGTTTTAACAACAAATAGCAAGCCCAGCAGTCAGTTGGTTTGAGAGGCTGCCTCAGACCCAGCCACAATAACTTTTACCCCAGGGATAGTTAAGGTAGTTGGGCATTTGAGCCTGGGAAGATGGAGGGAACCTCTGCTGACCAGGAATGCCAGACCTAGCTATGCTGTGAAAAGCAGTGGGGAAAGAAGTAACCAGCACCCCTGGGGTGAGTGCAGAAGCAGTGGGGCAGAAAGTCCCTGGCAGTTACAGGACGTTGGAGGTTTGATTTTCATTCCAGGCTTGATGGAAGAACTGAAAATCTGGGGCAAGAGGAACCATTTCCCATACTTCAGGGCTAGAGATGATAACAAAAATTAAGCTATTAGCACAAAAAATGCACAGACAAAGGAGAAAAAATACAAAACATAGAAAATTATTATGGGAATAGAGATGACTGTGGCTCATTTTCAGAAGAGGATATTGAAGTAAAGAAACTCCCAGAGAGTAACGTCAAATGGTCACTTGCCCAAAAAGGAATTCATAGAAGATCTTAAAAAGACTTTAAGAATCAAATGACAGATATGGAGGGAAAAAATTAAAGGAATAACTTGGTAAAAACCTGAAAGTTATGAAAGGAAAGTCAACCAATTACAAAAGGAAATCCAGAATCTTAAGGAAGAAAATGACACCTTGTAAATGAAAATTGGACAAAGTGAAGCCAATTTTCAAGATGGTTAAAAAACCCCAAATTCAAAGGATGATCCAACATAAAAGAACCTAGAGAAATATAAGGTACATACAACAGAGTAATTACAAGGGATTCATATGTATATGTGTATGTATATGCATATGTATGTATATAAATGCATAGATATGTATATAAATACATATATATACATATGTGTGTACATATAATATGAAATGTATTATAAGATTCTCATTAATTGAGTAGCTCATAAGAAAGATTGGGGCAAACCTCAGTATGATATGAATTTAAAAACAAAGCTATTAAGAACAGCTAGAAAGAGTAATTATTTTATATAAATGACATACAACAAGAAGAATCAATACATAGGAATTAGATGAGAGAGAAAGGATGGTAGTTCTAGTAATCTACTTTCATCTGGGAATGGGCATAAGAGGGAAATAGATAGAGATATACATATTCTTAGAAGATAAAAGTATATATATATGCATATATGTATATACATATATATGTACATATATATGTGTGTGTACTTATATGTGTGTATGTATGCTTAGAAAAATATTAAAGTCTTCTATATTCAGAAGAAATAAAATGGTAGAGGTATTGTTGTGTTTGTCCTTAGTTTTCAAAGAGGACTGGGTCATCAGGGAAATGATGAAATTACTTGTAATTGATTTTGATTTGAGTGAGGGAGGGTTGTGCAAGGTCACCAACCTCACTTTCTCTTCTGAGTCACCTGGAGGGGAGGAGAAGACAAGGATAGGGTCTTTAGATGGGAGGGGGAGGGAAAAAGTCAAAGGGGGATGTACAAGGTTGTTCAGATCTATGGGAATGGAAGGATATGGAAGGGATTCTTGTAGTGGGGTAGGCCAGTAATAGGAAGGCAAGGTAGTGGTTAGAGGAGGCAGGAGGGATAGGAAACAAGAGATACAAACAAAATAAAAACAAAGATCAGGAGTACAATATGTTTGGGATAGTATATATCTATATATGTATGTATATGTGTATTTATATGTTTATAGCTATAGAGAAACATAAATAAACTTTATTGTAAGCTTTTGGGGAGAATGGAGAGAGAGGAAAAAAAAATAACATAAAAAAGCCACAGAAGAGAATAAAAGAAATCTCACAAAGAAGCAAAGATGGATAATTCTCAACACGAGTATTACTTATCATAGAGTTTTCTTGAATGAAAACATAGTTAGAATACTCTCATGTTCTGCTATGCAAATGACATGCTTTTTTTCTTTCTAAATTTGTATTTAAATTCCTCTATTTAAGTGTATGATATATTTTTGTTTCATTTCTCTATTCTATATTTGTGTTCTGATGTTTGAGTCTAAAATAAAAATAAATAAATAAATAAATAAAACAATAGTCCAGGCTTATTTCATATCATTCCAATCCTAGACTCCGTGTTCCCACTTCATAGCTAGTAATGTCTACTTTCTGAATTTAGCATGAAATCTCCCACCTCAATGTGTTTTCATGGACTGACTACCTGTGTTTCTTTTTATCCTCACTACCACTTATTAGAATCTCTTACTTATTTAAATGTCACTTTGTATTCCACCTTCTTCAAGAGTCCTTTCTTGATTTCCTTAGTTTTCTCATCCTCCTCCTCTAATTACTATGTCTTTATTACTGTTAAACATTCTATTCCCCTACTCTCAGTAGAATCAACCTTTTAGAAATAAAGTATGGTTTACTCTTTTGTTTTTGAATCATCAGCCATCAGCACAGTAGTTTACAAATTGTAGATTTAACAAATGTGTGCTGCATTAGATTTTATTGGAGGTGTAATATACTATGGTATTATCTCCATTAACTCTGGAAGCAGAGGACCTGAGTTCAAATCCTACATCTGACATTATTTATAAGACATTCAGAAAGTCATTTGATCTCCCTGGGAATAAGTTTCATAAACTGAGAAATGGGGATGTTAGAGTGGATTTTCTCAGAGGTACCTCCCAGCTTTCTACATCGATGACCCTAATTACTTAACACATTAGGAATAAGATATATAGAATGTCATGATAGTGAAATTGGCTATCCAGGGTTAATTGGATCAAAGGCTTAGAGCTGCATGAAAATTGGAAACCATTGAGAACTTTCTTTTTGCAGAGGAAGAAACTGATGCTCAGATTGATTTGGTGAATTGACTATGGTCATACATTTAGCACTGAACTTGTAATTAGGAAGACTCATCTTCATGAGTTCAAATCTGCCCTCCAACTTGTACTAGCTATGATACTTATCCTTGTTTTTCTCAGTTTCTCTTCCTTAAATGAGCTAGAGAAGGAAATGGCAAATCACTCCAATATCTTCATCAAGGAAACATCAAAATGGGGTCAAGGAGAATTGGGCACAACTGATATGACTGAATAGCAAGAATGCATCTAATAACTGTCTGAGGTAACAACTGTATCTTTTCTGATTCTAAATCAAGTACCCTATCCACAAAAAAGTATCACTTGAAAGAAAACACAATAAAAAGAGGTAGGAGCCCAATTCCTAGCCAAGAATTTTAGCTGAGGGCAGTCCTACAAAGAGCATAATAATAAGTCAGGACATAAGTCAGTAAACTTAGGTTCTGGTTCTGACTATACAACTTAGGGTATTTCAATGTGTTTCCTTTATCTCAGTTTCTTCCTCTGTAAAATAAACCTTAAAAGATCCACCTTCCCTGCTGTGACAATGAAAACCCAGAGAGAAGGGTTTCTTGATAACTAATAAACAAATTATTAATTAGGTTATCCTGTAATCAACAAATTAATGGTCAGTGGCTTCTCTCAGTAACCAGAGACAAACCCACAGAAAGACTGAAAGCCTTAAATACTTTTTTTTTAATGGAAAGCCTCTGAGGAGTGAAAAATTCACCATAATTGGTAGACATTTAATGAGGAAATAGTTTAGAAGTCTTCAGCTCCTGCTGAAAATGTGACTTGATCATGAAAGTAAGTTGCCTCCAGCAATCTGGACAGGGGAATCCATCTCACTCCAGACCATTCAGGTTGGTTTCCTCTTTCATGAACTGGGTCACCCTAAACTCATATGGAAGGGTAAAAAGACAATGGTTCTTTTCCTCTGGTTAAGAACTCACCCAGATAGGATTCTCTTTATACTCTAAATTGAAATCAGGTTTTCAAATGGGGTGGGGTCAGCCTCAGTATTGAAAAGCATGTCCCTTGAGGGCTAGGAACAGTTCCATCAATCTGTCATGCTCTTCAGAGGCTGATTTTTTTTTTAACAAGATATAGGCCTTAATGAGCAAACTGAGGAGAAAAGCCTGGATTCTAATTTAATGACTAGTAATTAATATAATAAATTATATTTCCCTATTTTGCATGATTATTGTGAGGCCAAAGAAAATGTGGTTAAAGGAAACCAAAGTGGTAGAATGCGGTAAAATTACTAATAATCAGTAACAATAACTAAAATTTATATAGCACTTTATAGTTTGCAAAGTGCTTTAGAAATAGTATTTCATTCCCAATACAACTCAGAATTACTATTATTCCCATTTTGTAGATTAGGTAACTGAAGCTGAGAAAGTTTAAGTGACTTACCCAGATTCACTAAGCTAGAAAATATCAGAGAATGGATTTGAACTCAATTTTCATGACTACAGATAATATCCTACATTATAATATTATGCTTTAACACTCTATGGAGATATACTTTCACTGATGGGATTATTCCCTCCCCTGATTCAGCACATCACAACATCTTTACGAAGTAGTATATGATCTTTTAGAGTGGCTATGTTTGAAAAACTTTTCCTCTTGCAGGCAAATTAGCAATGAGCCCTTCTGACATAACAAAACCAGTTCTCAGGTAAAAAGTTCATGATCCATTTTTAGTCTCATATTCAAAGAATGAAAAGTTTGACAGGACCTGTCAGAACTTATATTTTACTGACATTATTTATTCAGTGTTGCCTCTGAGGAGATTTCAGAATAGAGCTTTATTGGGATTTAAGATTTTATACTTGTTATATGCTTGTTTCAAATGGCTGTATTATCTGGCTGAAGATTCTTTCATTGTTTTCTTTATTGGGGTGGACTTTAATATCTTTTTTGTTATCCTCTAATTCAGGAAACTTAGGGCTTATTTACAGGGCCTCAGTCATCTGTGTGACATAAATGGGAAGTAAATTTTCAAAGGGATAATTTTGAACAGCTCCAGGTGCTATGGTTTCTACGAGAAATCTAGATTACCTAAAATAAAAATAATCCATTCGTATCTGTACTGGGTTTCATATTACAAATTCTTTACAATATTTTCTTAGTTTTGCCTCATAATATTTCTAAAGCACTTTGTAAACTATAGCTTCATCTCTACCCATGTATTTATACAAGAAGTCAGATTTTTATGAATTGCATATCTATTAGAGGGAAGTTCTGATTGTCAATGTTGTTCTTGATAGATCAGAAAAACCTTGCCCACTCATAACAGGTTAACTTGCATGTGGTAGTAATTCTGAAACAGTAAAGACCAAAAGTAGATGCTTTATTAAAATAATTAGGAACTTGCTTATACAGAGCTAAAATCTGACTCTCTATAACATCTACCCATTACTTCTAGATTTCATAGAGCAAAGAACACCAAATGGAGGTAGATTCTGTAGACAGTGTAGTGCATTTAAAAGAATGTTTGCTTTGGAGTCATAGGACTTGGGTTCAAACATAAGTTTTGTGGCTTCCTTCCTCTGTTATTTTGGGCTAGTTAATTCATCCCCTTTGGCCTGAATTTACTTAGCTGTATAATGAGTGATTTGGACTAGATTATCTTTAACATCCCTGTCTATATCTTATTCTATATTCATAAAGTTAATCTTCCCAATAGGAAACTTTAAAATAGTAGTCATGGGTTGCTTATATTTCCTCTTCTCTAGGTTAAGGATCCCCATTTTGTTAATCAATGATCATACATTAGAGTTTCAAAGCATCCATTCTTACTGGCAATTACTAGACACATTTCAGATATTAGAGACACTTTAAAACATGTTACCCAGACCTGTCTGTTTCCTAGTTCACAGCTTGGTGTTGTCTAGGATATAGACCTTACTGGACTAAAATTTATCCCCATTATTAAAAGTCAAATAGCTTATTCTTATTCTTGAATCATTAACATCCCCATGTCTACTAATTCCTTCTCTACTTTCTTAAATCTTGCCCAAGTCTCCTCCATCCCCACAAAATAAAAAACAAAAACAAGCAAAAAATCTTACTATATCCTACCCCCCCAAATTATCATTAAACCTCTCCACCTTTCTCAGTCAAACTAATTTAAAAGGAATCTGACCTACATTCCAATAAATTCCTTTCCTTTCATGCATTCCTCAGTTCCCTATAAGATGACTTTCAGCATGATCACTCAGTTGATTCTACTCTCATATAAGTTATTCTTGGTCTCTTAATTGCTAGATTATTATTTTTTCACTTTTTCTCTTTCTCAAACTCTCTTCTTTATCTAAAACTGTTGACTACTTTTCCTCCTTAATATTATATCCTCTGCATTTTTGTGACACTATTAACACTTAATTCTCCTCCCTGTCTTTCTACTCATTTTCATTTCTCTTTAACATCTTATAGAATTCCTCTCTTTTATTTTGCTACATAGCTCAAGTACCATCTTCTCCTGAAAGCCTTTCATGACAACACTGCACCCCCAAAGTGCCTTCCATTTCAAATTACCTTGCAATATGTATAGTGTATGCATATCAGATTATATGACGTGCGTATTTACTTCTATTTGTATTTATCCCTTCGTATTTATTCCATATAGATTTCTATGTGTATTTGTTGTCCTACCCTTTGATATAAGATCCCTGAGAATACAAATTGTATTTATTTTGTTGTTATTGTTTTGTGGTTTTATTGTGTGTGTGTGTGTGGCATGTGTGTGTGTGTGTGTGTGTGTATGTATGTATTTTTATTTGCATCTCCGGCATGGCATAGCACCTGGTAAGTGGGAGGTCCTTAATAACTGATTCTCAGGTCATCACTTGATTGATTATTCATATCAAAGAATGACATAAACTTGGGCACTTAACTTTGAAACCCTCCCCCGATTCCTGTTAAATAGGTTGTATCCCTTTTAGTTAGTTAGGTATCTAGTTAGAAAATACAATTGGGATTTAAGAAAAAATTACTATACAAAGAAATTTGCACCATAAATATATATATATATATATTTAATTTATATTTATTTATTTTATATTTATTTTTATTAATTTATTTATATTTAATTTATATTTATATTATATATTTATATAAATATATATAAATATATATATTTATATAAATATATATTTATATAAATATATATATATTTATGGCGCAAATTTCTTTCACTGAATGACTTACATGGAAATGTATTTTGTAGAATAACTACAATATATAGGCTATTCTAAATTGCATGCCTTCTCGTTGTCAACTGGCAGGGCACAGGGTGGGGGGAAGATGACAGAGGGAATTTACAACTCAAAATTAAAAAAAAAAAGAATGTTAAAATTATTTTACATGTAATTGGAAAAATATAAGTATTTTAAAATGTATCTTAAATTTAAATACTTTTAAATTTAAAGTAAATATTTTTAAAAACGCATAGTGATTTGTTGAGATATTAATTTTATCTATCTCAGATGCAGGACTTCTATTCCCTAACACTCCAATATACAGAATATTTCATATAAATCCCACATTTTTATGCAAAGATTAATTTATGAAATGATTCTTCACTTAAGAAAAGATATTTCCCTTTTCAATGTTACATATTTACATGGCTGAAATCCACAAATACACTGAAAATTCAATACACTGATCCACATATCTATTTATAAAAGATGAGAGATATTTCTTCAACATTTATGGCTTAGTAATTTTATATCCATTGTACCCATATTTAAATACTTAAGAGAAGTCAGTATATAGCCTATTCTTTTTTAGGCAATAAGATGATAATTTACTTTTTTAAATGTAATGAATTATGTTCTTAGAGAATTTATTTCCTTATGTCAGAATATCAGGCCTGAATAAAGATTTTATTTCAAAATTCAGTTACAAATGCTATTAAATATCTCCTATTCAGGAACTCCTAGAAGATGTGATGAAATTCAACTTTTCTTGAATTATTCCAATTGATTAATATTTGTTTACAGAAATGTTTCTCTCACTTTTCTTGTCCTTTTCACTCTTCCACTCCATTCATTCTTCTGATTGATGTTAGAAAGCCAAGAAAGAAATTTCTTTTTTTTTTTTTTTGGAGGCAGGAAAGCAGGGAAATTGGGGTTAAAAGACTTGCTCAACATCACACAGATAGTAATTTAAGTGTCTGAGGCTGGATTTGAATTTGGTTCTCCTGACTCTGGTGCTGGAATTCTATTCACTGTGCCACCTAGCCTCCCCAAGAAATTTCTTTCAAGAGACATAAAACAGGCCACTGTTTTATGTTTATAGAACCAGTGATTAACCTTTCGTTTGGGTACCTGAGTCTAGCAATTGGACAAGAGTTTCATAATGAGGAGGATACAATCATGATCGGGATTAATTTCAGTTGCTGTTGTCATTACAGAAACAGTGAAGCCTAAAGTGCTGTAATGCAGCTAAGTTGAAAGGAAATGTTACAATTATTATCAATAGAGCCCTATGTCCTTGATGCCTAAAATGGATTTAGAAATTCTGCCAAATAGATCATGGGGAAAATGCACAATACACTGGAAAGATTACTTAAATATTTTTTTGAATTCTATCCAGGTCTCAAATACGCATGCAAATGTGACTGCAAGAAAACTTCCCAGAATAGTACAGGAGTCATCTTTCTGAAGGCTATACCCCTAATGTAATTTATCTCATTTTTAATGACATAGCACATTCTGAGTAAAATTATGCTATTTTTGTTGATCCTCTATCTCCTTTTATAAATGTAAACTTCTTGAGGGCAGGGCCTAGCAGAGTGTCTTTTACATCTCTGTCTCTCTCTAGATCAATGGATTTGGACTTAATGGTGACATATCATTTAAACTTGGTGATAGCCCTGTAGCATAGACAGGATTGTTATGATTCTCCTTATATTGATGAAGATTCTGATTATCTGAGAATCCATAACTTGTTCACTTTCATGCAGATATGATGTGAAGTCAGGTCTATGATTACCATTTTCTTATTTGCTCTAAGATGTTCAGACTAAAAAGACAATCTAAACTGCTAAAGTTCAGGTAGATATTATGGGAAATATTTTGATTTCCTTGTAAATCACTTGTTTCTCTTTGAACATCTGAATAGAGTGATCATTTTATCTATTGTAGAAAACAATACCTACAGTTCCCTGAAATATTTTTTGCAAGTCATTATATTAAACTTTGTCCTTCTGAAAAGTTTTATTTGAATTTGAGAATTCCTAATTCCAATGCTCATCTCAAGCCCCACCTTCTCCATAAACTTTTGTTGATTTCACAAATTATTTATATTCCTCTGGGACTGCCACTATGAAATTTCTTCATGATTTGTTTTTCATTAACATGCACACACATGTGAATGCACACATACACAGACACGTGTGAGTATTTATTGGTTCCCCATAACAGCCTTAAGCAGAGACTAATTTTAATTTGTTTGTTTTTTTAATTTGACTTTGTGTTCCTTTTTTCAGCCATTTTGTCACTGATGTAGAAATAGGATAGAAAGTCCTCCTAAACTTCCTTTTATAGAGCACATAAAATTCCAGTCACTGCTTCATTTTCCACCAATTGGTTTCTGCTCCATCATCTTCATCATGATGCACTGCTCAATAGTTCAAAAAGTGTGTAATACCTCCATTCCCAAGAATGATCTACGGGGATGATAGTAGCATCAGGTGTGATTGCAGGGCACTAAATAAAAGTAAAGTGGTGGTGGAATCATAAGGAAAGAACATAAGATGAGAACATTTTGAAAACAAAAATTTATACATGTTTCATCTGTTATATAACAGTTTTAATGTCTTAGTGATTACATTTCCCATATAAACACACAAAATGCAAGTTATAACCTATCAGTGGTCAAGTTCTCTGAGAGGTCTTAATGAGCAAGTGTTGGCAGGTGAGCATGTTAAGCAGTGTCCAGAAATTCAGCATGGATAGGCAGAAATACATGTGTGTAATGACTTGCTTACAGTACAAAATTATATGGTTACATGATGCAATATTGTGTCATCATGATTTCAATGCAGGAAAATACAAAACAAATTGAAATTAAATTATTAAATATAAGGTGCGTCATTAAAAAATATTTTATGGTGGATACAAGATAGCTAAGTAAAAACAGTAACTTGCTTGAGCTTGCACCGCAACCACCTCCAATACCTGTAAAAAATTACTCTAAACACATTTTTGAGACAGAGTAAAATGCACTTCCAGCTTAAGTCAGTTTGCCAAGTTGAAAGGAAGGGTCTATTGCACCAAGCTAGGAGTGGAGAACAATGTTGTATGGGCAACAGCAGCAAAGATTGGCAGTGCAGACCAAGGTGGAGCCAACCTTGGGGGACTGAATCACTGCCATCTGTGGTGATTTCCAGACTTCTCAACCCATAAACAACAAAGAAAAAGTAAAAGGTCAGTGGGGAAACTACTGGTCCTGGATGAGAGAAGAGCCCAGTTGGCCCCTCCCCCCAGGGTGGTGGAGGTAGCAGCAACTGCAGCAGCAGAGTGGCTGCTTCTGAATTTCCAGGCCCACAGATGGGGGGCGGGGGGAGGAGGGCTGGTGATCAGAGGGCAATTGAAAAAATCTCTTTGTTATTGCTGAGGCAGGATTCTCTTTCTTTGCCCTGCTTGGATCTTGGTTGCAGTCTTGGTTGGTGATGCTAGGGTGAAGAGGAGCTCTGCCTGGACAGAGTTTTTCTGACTGTGGAGAGGGAATCTTCACTACAATACTGAGACAGGTTCCTAGAAGTAGCTCTGAAAACAGTTGCACAAAACCCTAGAAATTAGGGACAGAACACTCTCCACCCTGGAGGCAGAGTTCTACCATGGCAAAGAGCTCAAAAGTAAATTAATTGACCGGAGAAATGAGCAAACAGAGGAGAATAAATCAGTCTAAAGAATTGCTCTTTAATGACGAAGAAGAGCAAAACACATAGCCAGAAGAAGATAACAAAATCAAAATACTGCTTCAAAGGCCTGCAAAAAAAATTTGAAATGGCCACAGGCCATGGAGGAGCTCAAAAGGGAGTTTGAAAATCAAGTAAGAGAAGGAGAAGGAAATTGGGAAGTGAAATGAGAGTTATGTAAGAAAATCATGAAAAATGAGTCAACAGCTTGCTAAGGGAGACCACAAAAATACTGAAGAAAATAAGCCACTAAAATAGAATAACTCAAATCACAAAAGAAGTCCAAATAGCCAATGAGGACAAGAATGTCTTAAAATCTAAAACTGGCCAAATGGAAAAGGAAGTCTAAAAGTTCTTTGAAGAAAATAATTCCTTCAGATTTAGAATGGAGCAAATGGAAGGTGATGACTTCATGAGAAATCAAAATATTTTAAAATAGAACAAAAAAAATATAAGACAATGTACAATATCTCATTGGAAAAACAACTGCCCTGGAGACATAGTTTCAGGAGAAATAGTTTCCAGGAGAAATCGAAGAGAGATAATTTCAATATTATTGGACTGCTTCATAGCCATAATTTAAAAAAAAAAAAGAGCCTAGCCATAATCTTTCAAGAAATTATCAAGGAAAACTGCCCTGATGTTCTAGAACCAGAGGGTAAAATATAAATTCAAAGAATCCACCAATCACCTCTTGAAAAAATCCCAAACAAGAAAAGTCCTTGGAATACTGTAGCAAAACTCCAGAGTTCCCAGGTTAATGAGAAAATATTATAAGCAATCAGAAGAAACAATCTAAGTATTATGGCAACACAATAAGAATAACACGAGATCTAGCAGCTTCTATATTAAGGGACTGAAGGACTTGGAATATGACATTCTGGGGGTCAAAGGAGTAAGGATCAAAATTAAGAATCACCTACCCAGTAAAAGTAAGTTTAATCCTACTAGGGAAAATATGTATATTCAATGAAATAGAGGGCTTTCAAGAATTCTTGATGAAAAGACCATAGCTCAACAAAAAATTTAACTTTGAAATACTAGAATCAAGAGAAACATGAAAAGGCAAACAGTGAAGAGAAATTACAAGAAACGTATTGAAGAAGATCTGTTTGCATTTCTATTTAGAAAGACAGCATTTGCAACTCAGACTTTTTGTCAGTATTGGGATAGTTGAAGGGAATGTATGTGTGTGTGTGTGTGTGTGTGTGTAAACATAGACAGAGGGCACAGGGTTACTTGAATATGAAGGGATATCTAAAAAAATAAAATTAAGATGTGGAAGAGGAATATAATGGGAGAAGGAGAAAGGTAGAGATAGGATAGGGCAAATTATCTCACGAAAAAAGTCAAGAGAAAGCTGTTACAATGAATAGGAGAAACAGGGAGGTGAAAGGAAATGAGTCAACCATACTTTCATTGTATTGGGCTTAAGGAGGGAATACCATACACACACAACTGGGTATCTTAATATACAAGAGAATTGGGGGTAAGGAGATAAGAGGGGCTGATAGGAAGCAGGACATATTGGAGGGAGAATAATTAGAAGCACTTTTGAAAAAGAAAAGTCATGAAGGAGTCAAGAATCAAGTCAAGCACTACCTCCCACCTGAAACCAAAATCTGAGTCCCTTAACTACTAGGAATCTGTTCAAAGATTACTTCTGTGTGTGTGTGTTTCTTCATAAATTTACACACAGGCACACACATAATTTTCTTCCCATAGAATGGAACATCCTATAGTGAAGACATTTTTTTTTCTTTATAACCCCAGTAATTTCAACAAACAAGTCACATAGTAGGACCTTATGAAATGGGAAGGTGACTGGGTGGAGCCAAGATGGCAGGGTAAAATATAAGCCATATGAACCACCTCAAATATCTATAAAAATTACTCTAGGGGCAGGTAGGTGGTGCAGTTAATAGAGCACAGGTCCTGGAGTCAGGAGGACCTGAGTTCAAATCCGGCCTCAGACACTTAACACAAAAACTAGCCATGTGACCTTGTGCAAATCACTTAATCCCAATTGCCCTCCAAAAAGCAAAAAAAAAAAATTACTCTAAACAAACTTTAGGGCTACAGAACCCACAAAGTGACAGAGGGAAACAAAACTCCCACTGAAGACAGCCCAGTAGGCCAACAGGAAGGGTACATCTCAGCCTGCTGGGAGCAGAGCCCAGCCCCGGCTATGTGCGTGGATTTACTTTCAGGGAATCCCTGACTAGCCACAGCTGGAGGGACTTCAGGAGAGTGGATCACCAGCAGCTGTGGATCTTCCCAGAATTATCAACCCATAAATGCCAAAGATAAAGTGAGAGTTCAGTGAGGACTTTGTGGGAACAGGGGGTCCAGGAGTGTGGTCCAGCCTCTGCCTACAGATGGAGAAGTGGCTGAAGCACAGCACTCACCTCCATGTGGCTGTTTCAGAGCTTCTGGCTGCAGATTGTATGGGAACCAAGCAAATATTCTGAGGGCTAATAACTTTTGCTTTAATCTGATAGGACTTGGGTTGCTCTCTATTGTAGAGGTGCTGTGCTATGTGACTAGTGTGCCAAAGCCAGTGGAGGCTTCTGAGAGAGCACCCAAATAATAGCTCCAACAGCTGTGAAAACCATCTATTGGGGCAAAAAGCTCAAAGGTAAAATCATTGAATGGCAACATGAGCAAGCAAAGGAAGCACAGCAAAGCTACTTTGGATTCCTTTTTGGGGGGATAAAAAGGATCAAAGCATGGAATAGGGGGAAGACAGTGAAGTCAGAACTCCACCAAAAGCTTCCAAGAAAAATATAAACTGCTTATAGGCCATAGAGGAGATTAAGGAGGATTTTGAAAACCAAATAAGAGAAGTGGAGGAAAAATTGTAAAATTGCCTCATATTCTAGAACCAGAGGGCAATATAGAAATTGAAAGAATTCACCAATTGCCTTTTGAAAAAAAACCCCAAAAGAAAAACTTCTAAGAATATTATAGCCAAATTCCAGAGTTCCCAGGTCAAGGAGAATCAACCAGTAAGAAACAATTGGATTATTGTGGAAACATAATCAGGACAACACAAAATCTCAAAGCTTCTACATTAAGGTATTGAAGGGTTTGGAATATGATATGCTGGAGGTCAAAGGAGCTAGGATTAAAAAAAGGAATCACTTACCCAGCAAAACTGAATATAATGCTTTTGGGGAAAATATAGTCATTCAATGAAATAAAGGACTTTCAAACATTCTCGATAAAAAAATAAGAGCTGAGGGAATTTTTACTTTAAATAGAAGAAGCAAGAGAAGCATGAGAAGGTAAATAGGAAAAATAAATCATAAAAATAAATCAACTCATTGAAGTTGAACTATTTACATTTCTACATGGCATGGAAAATGTTAATTTTAACTCATGAGACTTATCTTAGTATGAGGATAGTTAAGTGTGTGTGTGTATATATGTGTATATGTATACATAGAGGGCACAGGATCAGTTGAATAGGAAGGGATGATATCTAAAAAATAAAAGTAAGAGGCAAGAGATGAATATAATGAGAGAAGGAGATAGGGAAAGATAGAATAGTGTATATAATCTCATATAAAGGAGACAAGAGAAAACTGTTACAATGAAGAGGAAGAACAGGATGATGAAAGGGACTGGGCCAACCATGCTCCCATTGAATTTGGCTTAAGGAGGGAATAGCAAACATATCCTATTGGATATCTTGCCCTACAAGAAAGTAAAAGGGAAAGGGATAAAAGGGGTATGATAGAAGGGAGGGCAGATTGGGGGAGAAGGTAGTTAGAAGCACACACTTTTGAAAAGGGACCAGCTCAAAATAGAGAATAGAACAAGTAGGGGTGGAATAGGATGGAGGAAAATATATCTACTATGGAATTGTTATGCCTAACTGCACATGTATAACATAAGTGGAATTGCTTATCTTCCCAGAGGGGATGGTCGAGGAGGGAAGAAAGGAAAGAATCTGGAAATCAAAATTTTAAGAAAAAATGTTTATATATCAATATGTAAGTACGTATGTATATGAATGTATGTATGTGTGTATATGTGTGTGTGTGTGTGTGTGTGTGTGTATGTAGTGTTACACTGGATAGCTTTCTGGGAGGGGTTAGGGGACAGATACTAGTGAAAACTATGGTTATATAAAAAACAGAATATTTCAATAAAAACCTTGTTTAAATAAGGAAAAAATGTAATGTGATCCAGATAAGGCCAAAGCACTAAATATTTCTGATTTAAGTCCTTTATGGTGCTACCTAGGCTTACTGAAAATTATTTTCATTTCTAGTTTGTGCAAACTAATCTTTTTTATGTTTTCTAAAAGTTCATATTTTTCACTAGTGCTGTCAGCTCTCCAATTAGAAGCATGGCCATTTTTGTGAAGATGTCCTGCAAAATCCCTAGGGAGGGTCCATGCTCTGCTTTGCATTGTATAGGCTTTAAAAGAAGGAAGATGGAGGATGGGAGAGGTGAAGAGAGGAACAGGTAGGGGAAAGGAGGAGAGGAGTAAGAGACTGGAGAGGAAAGGGAAGCTTGAAGAGTCCTAGGAGGTTTCTCAATAGAAGGGGACTATAAGTCATACTATCATGTTTAAAAGAGAACAGAATAATAGGATTTTTTATATTTAATTTGTGTGTGTGATTACTTTTTAAAATGAGAATTGATATTGCTGTTCTTTAACACACATAAAATGAAAAATTGTATTACTTGCCAAGTAATTTGAAATAAGTAATATATATATATTATATTATATTATATTATATTATATTATATTATATTATATTATATATATATATAATATATAATCTTAAACATTACTTTGGAAGTTTACCTATGTGATTTGACATTTTTAACAATTCAGGATAAAATACTTTACTTCAAAACAAGTCTTTGGGGATTTAATAGATTATTTATATTCAGATTTTTAGAACATGGATACAAAATTAATTGTAACATACTGGATTTAAGTTTTGATGGAAATTTATTTTGGTGATTAGAATTTGACCAGTTCACAAGTATCAACACTAAACTTTTATCAGACTCCCATCATCCTTTAATGGAAGTAGATTATTCAGATACCTTTTATGTCTTTAATAAGATGGCAGAATAAAAGCAGGAAATTGCTTGAGCTGGTGCTCCAACCACCTCCAATAACTATGAAAAATGTCCCTAAATAAATTTTATAGCTACAGAACCCAAAAAGTGACAGAGAGAAACAAATCTCCCACTTAAGGTAAACTGGATGAATGACAAGAAGGGTCTATCAAACCAAATAGGGAGCAGAGCACAGTCAGGCATGGACCATACTGGCCCAGACAGGTGGCACAGACTGGCCAGAGCAGACTTCAGGAGAGTAAAACAATGGCAACTGTGGTGGTTTCCAAACATCTCAACCCATAAATGCCACAGAAAAAGTAAAAGGTCAGTGGACAAATCTGTTGATCCTGGATGAGATAAGAGTGTGGTCTGGACCCTGCCTCAGAGCAGCTGAGGTGGCAGTAGTGGTTGCAGCTTATTCTGCTGCCGACTGTCTCCTAGGTTTTATGCCTACAGATCATGGGAGTAAGGGGGGGGGGGTAGAGGAGAAGCAGGGAGGGGGTGGTGAGACCAAGTAGCCAACCAGAGAGCATTTTCCAGCATCTATATGTTGGTGCTAAGGTGGGATTTTTTTTGCTTTGTCCTGCTTGAATCTGTGTCACAGTCTTGGGTGGCAGTTCTGGGGTGAAGAGCTTTAATGTGGCAGAGCTGGTTGAGGCTGTGAAGAGGCAGTCCTCCTCCCAGGTCTGAAGCAGGTGCTTGGGAGAAACTCTGTCAAGAGCTACACAAAACTCAGAAATTTGGGACACAGTACTCTCCACTCTGGTAGAAGTGTTCTGCCATACTAAAGAGCTCAAAGTCAAGTAATTGACTGGCAGGATGGACAAACAGAAGAAGTGAAATCAAAGTATGGCATCATTTTTTTGGCCACAAAGATGATTAAAGCTTAGAACCTGAAGAAGACAGCAAAGTCAGAACTCCTAGATCAAATGCCAATAAGAAATGTGTGAAAATGGGGCAGCTAGGAGGTGAAGTGAGTATGAGCATCATCACTGAAGTCAGGATGACCCAGGATCAGTTCTGGCCTTGGTACTTAGCACCCACACATTAATAACTAGCCATGTAACCTTGAGCAAGTTACTTAACCCCAATTGCTTAAAAAAAAAAGAAATGTGGAATAGGTTGCAGGTCAAGGAGGAAGTCAAAAAGGATTTTCTAAATCAAGAAAGAGAAGTAGAGGAAAATGGGAAGAGAAAAGAGTATGAAGGAAGAAAATCATGAAAAGGGAGACAACAGCCTGCTAAAGGGAAGCCAAAAATATACTGAAGAAAATAACACCTTAAAAAATAGACTAACTCAAATGGCAAAATGGTCCAAAAAGCAAATGAGAAGAATGCCTAAAAGAAAAATGGGTCAGATGGAAAAGGAATTACAAAAACTTAATGAAGAAAATAATTACTTTAAAATTAGATTGCAGCAAATGGAAACTAATGACTTAATGAAAAACCAAGATACTATAAAACAGATCCAAACAAATTAAAAAAAAATAGAAGTCAATGTGAAATGCCTCATTGGAAAAACCACAGACCTGGAAAACAGATACAGGTGAGATAATTTAAAAATTATTGGACTACCTGACTTTCAAGACATTATCAAGGAAAACTACCTTGACAAGAAGCCAAATTAGGAATTGAAAGAATTCAGGGATTGCCTCATGAAAAAAGATCTCCAAAATTAAACTCCTAGGAATAATACAGCCAAATTTGGTAGTTCCCAGGTTGAGGAGAAAGATATTACAAGCAGTCAGGAAGAAACAATGTGAGTGTCATGGAAGCACAATCAGGAAAACACAAGATCTCACAGCTCCTACTTTAATGGATTACAGCACTTGAAATATGATAATCTCAAGGTCAAAGGAGCTAAGCTTAAAACCAAGAATAACCTACCCAGCAAAACTAAGTATAATATTTCAGGGGACAATATGGACATTCAGAGAAATAGAGGATTATCAAGCATTCTTAATGAAAAGACCAGAACTGAACAGAAAATTTGAAAATTTCAAATATAAGAATCAAGATAAGCATGAAAAGGTAAACAGGTAAGAAAAACTATAAAGAACTTGTTAAACTACTTACATTCTTACATGGAAAGAAGATATTTGTAACTCAAGAGACTTTTCTCAGTATGAGGATTGTTGAAAGGAATATATATATATATATATATATATATATATATATATATATGTGTGTGTGTGTCTGTGTCTGTGTCTGTGTGTGTCTGTGTCTGTGTGTCTGTGTGTCTGTGTGTATACACATATATATATACATAAATGTATGTACATATATGGAGATATAAAGATGTAAATATATATATACACATACATGCATGCATACATGTTTGTATAGATTGGTTTGTGTGTATATATATGGGGACATATTTATGTATATGTATACAAAGATAGAGAGCACAGGATCAGTTAAATATGAATGGATGATATTTAAAAAATAAAATTAAGAGGTGAGTGAGGAATATATTGGGAGGAGAAAGGAATGTGTAAAATAGGATAACGTATCTCACATAATTGAGACAAGAGAAAACTGTTACAATGGAGGGGAAGAGCAGGAAGGTGAAATGGAATGTATCAACTTAGGTTCATTGGATTTGTCTTAAGGAAGGAATAACTTACACACTTGATTTGGTATCTTACCCTATAGGAAAGTCAGGGGAAAGAGGATAAAAGGAGGTATGATAGAAGGGAGGGCAGATTTGTGGAGAGGGTAGTTAGAAGCAAACGTTTTTGAAAAGGGACATATTCAAAGGAGAAAAAAGAATAAATGTGGGATAGGATGGAATGGAGGGAAATATAGTTAGTCTTTCATAATTACATATTATTTCATTCAATCTTCACAAAACATGGGACATAGGTACTATTACCATACCCATTTTATAGAAGAGTAAACTGAAAATGAGAGAAGTTTAAATGACTAGACCTGGGTTATACATCTAATTAGTATTAGAGACAACATTTTTATTCAGGTCTTCCTTGTTACAGGTCTAATACTCTATTCACTATATCATCATGGTACTACTTTACTATAGATACAAAGGAAAGGGAGAGAGAGAGAGAGAGAGAGAGAGAGAGAGAGAGAGAGAGAGAGAGGAAGAGAGAGGAAGGAGGTAAGGAAGGAAGGAAGGAAGGAGAATTATGCAGCAATCAAAACTTTTTTTAGAAGAGAAAAAAGAAAGAGAATAGAAAGATTATCTCTCTTAGCACTAGTTACATTCATTTCAATTGTGTTTGACTCTTCTTGACCGTATTTGGGGTTTCTTAGAAAAATAATTCGGCATTTGCTTTGACAGTTCACTTTACATATAAGGAAACTGAGGGAAGTAGGGTAAAGTGATTTGCCCAAGATCACCCAACTTGTAAAGGACTGAGACTGAATTTAAATAGAGATCTTCCTGATTCTATGCTCTATACTTTATCCACTGTATCACATAGCTACTTCAGTTACTGGTAGTGGTATATTTTTTTAATATGGAATTTAGGGGGTGATTTGGATAATTGATTTGTGTGCTTTCCCTGTCTTTAGTATGTTTTCTTCTTTTTATCTCTCCCCATTAAAACATTCTATCCATTTCTGTCCCATTAACCTAATAAAAACAAAATTTTACACAATTCAAAAGTATAGCTCTCTAATGCCTACTTATTTTACAAAATAAAAGTCAAATTTGTAAAGCTGAATTGAAAATTTTCTATAGTCTGGACCTTGTCTCTGCAATCTAGTTTCCTATATATTCTTAACCTTCCCAAAGCCATGTTTTCCAATCATATTTGTCTACTTATCTTTATCCAAACATATCATGCTCACATATCCTCCTGTTGGGTACTCTCCCCAATCTCCTCCATCTTTTTAAATTCTGTCTTCTTTGAAATAACATATTTGTAAAATGCTTAGCACAATTACTGGCATGTAATAGGTACCAAATAAATGCTTATTTCTTTCTCCCTTATTTCCCTTTTATTTTTTTTTTACTTAATAATATTTTATTTTTCAGGGGCGGAGCCAAGATGGCGGAGTAGAAACAGCATTTCCAATGTGCTCTGCCCCACACAAATTTCAAACAATGTGAAAGGGGACTCCAAACAACTTCTGGAGGCCCAGCACCCACAGAATGGCACAGAGAAGCTAACCGCCTGCTGAGGACAGCCCAGCAGCACTGCAGGGAGCAGCCAGCACAGCATGCTGGGAACCGACATCACAGCCCGCAGAGCCGAGCCCAAGCCCTCGGTTTTAGCCCCAGGGTGGCCGGGCCTCCAGCTGGCTGGAGAGACGCCAGAACACCAGCAATTGTGGCGATTCCAGAATTATCAGCACAGATATGCCTAGAACAAATTGAGACGTTAGTGCCCTATGGACTTTGGGACCAGTATTTGGGGAACACGTGGCTTCCTCCCCTGGGGGCAAAAAGCTGCTGAAGAAACTGCTGCACAGAAGCCATTTTGCAGCGTCAATAGTGGCTCTAGCTCCTGGTCTGCAAATTGTAGGGAGATCCAGCAATCAGACTGGGGGTTAATCACACTTGCTTTAAAATGCCTGGATATGGATTGTGGTCTGGGGGGGAAATTTGGGGTGGATATCCAACTTGCCAGAGTGGGCAGAGGCTTTACAGAGGCCACACAACTGGCAGAAGTTGTGAAGACCCCACGTTTGGGTGGAAGCTCCCCTGTCTGGTGGCAGAGTCCTACTGTGGCAACAAGCCCAAAAAATCAAATAATTAAGTGGCAACATGCCTAGGCAAATGAAACAAAATAAACAGAAAAGTTCAACATTGGACTCCTATTTTAGGGGCAAAGAGGCTCAAAGCATGGAGGAGGACTGTGAGGTCAGAACTCCTGCACCAAAAGCCCCAAATGAAAATACAAGCAGGCTACAGGCCATAAAGGACCTTAAGGAGCAGATAAGAGATGTGGGGAAAAAATTGGGAAGAGAAATGAGAAAGATGCAAGAAAAGTGTGAAATAACAGTCAACAGCCTGACTGAGGAAAATAACACCTTAAAAAATAGTCTAACTCAAATGGCAAAAGATGCTTAGAAAGGCAATGAGGAGAATAATACCTTAAAAAGCAAAATTTTCCAGATGGAAAAAGAATCTCAAAAGCTCAATGAGGAGATTCATTCCCTCAGAGTTAGACTGGAGCAAATGGAAGCTAGTTACTTTATGAGAAATCAAGATGCTATTAAACAGATACAAACAAATGAAAGAATAGAAGGCAATGTGAAATATCTCATGGGAAAAACCATTGACCTGGAAAATAGATCCAGGAGAGATAATTTAAAAATTATTGGACTACCTGAAAGCCATGAAAAAAAGAACCTATTTTAGGGGCAAAGAGGTTCAAAGCAAGGAGGGGACTGTGAGGTCAGAAATCCTGCACCAAAAGCTCCAAATGAAAATACAAGCTGGCTACAGGCCATAGAGGATCTTAAGAAGCAGATAAGAGAAGTGGGGGGAAATTTGGGAAGAGAAATGAAAAAGATGCAAGAAAAGTATGAAATGACAGTCTACAGCCTGATTGAGGAAAATAACACCTTAAAAAATAGACTAAATCAAATGGCAAAAGAGGCTCAGAAAGGTAATGAGGAGAAGAATGCCTTAAAAAGTCGAATCTGCCAGATGGAAAAAGAGTCTCAAAAGCTCACTGAGGAGATTCATTCCTTCAGAGTTAGACTGGAGCAAATGGACTCTAGTGACTTTATGAGAAATCAAGATACTATGAAACAGATCCAAACAAATGAAAGAATAGAAGGCAATGTGAAATATCTCATGG
Organism: Gymnobelideus leadbeateri; assembly: GCA_011680675.1. Classification (NCBI taxonomy): domain Eukaryota; kingdom Metazoa; phylum Chordata; class Mammalia; order Diprotodontia; family Petauridae; genus Gymnobelideus; species Gymnobelideus leadbeateri. Next base: position 102,114 of record WOXC01004484.1, read on the forward strand.
GAAAAACCATTGACCTGGAAAACAGATCCAGGAGAGACAATTTAAAAATTATTGGACTACCCAAAAGCCATGATCAAAGAAAGAACCTAGAAATCACCCTTTAAGAAATTCTCAAGGAAAATTGCCCTGATGTTTTAGACCCAGAGGACAAAATGGAGGTTGAAAGAATCCACAGATCACCTCCTGAAAAAGATCCCAAAAAGAAAACTCCTAGGAATATTATAGCCAGGCTCCAGAACTCCCAGATCAAGGAGAAAATACTACAAGCAGCCAGGAAAAAACAATTTCAATATTGTGGAAACACAATCAGAATAGCCCAGGACCTGGCAGCTTCTACACTGAGGGATCAAAGAGCATGGAATATGATATTCCAGAGGGCAAAAGAGCTGGGATTGAAGCCAAGGGTCACCTACCCAGCAAAACTGAGTATCTTGTTTCAGGGGAAAATATGGTCATTCAGTGGAATAGAGGACTTTCAAGCATTCTTTTTTTTTTTAAACAAATACTTTATTAACTTCTGTTTTACATCATTCATTTCCGCCAGATTTTGAGTTACAATCATTTTCCCCCCATTATTCCCCTACCCACCCTCCCAGAATAGCAGTCCCACAAGATATCGCTTCCTCCAATCTGCTCTCTCCAATACCTTCTCCCATACCCCCATCGACTTTTCCGTTAGAGGAAGATGAATCTTTGTGTCCCAATGCCTGCACATATTATCTCCCAATTACAGGCAAAAGAGTATTAATAATACTATATAAAAATATATATATATATTTGAAACATTTAATGTTACGACCTCGAATTTCAGATCCATTTCCTTCCTCCCTTGTCACCCATTCCTTCTTGGGATTCAGTATATGTTGTACATGTCTAGCTATGCAAAACATTATCATAGTAGATACATTGTACAAGGCTGCTTATAATTCCCTCCCACTCATCCCACCCCCCACCTGGTCCATTCCCTACATGATCCTGTCCCTCTTCTATAGTGGGTACTTCCAACCTCCCCTCCCCCCAAGGATGCCCTCCCATCCATCATCCCTCCTCTCATCCCCCTTCCCCCTATCCTGCTGCAGGTTGAGATATCCCATTTAGTATGTATGTCATTTTCTCCCTGAACCAAATTCAATGTGAATGTGGTTTTGCCTTTTTAGCCTTCCTTATTCTCCCCCTCCTTTGCAACCACTTCCCCTACATGAGATAGTTTACCCTACCATGTCTCTCCCCATCTCCTCTTGCCACTTTCCTCTCTCACCTCATAATTTCATCCCTTGAGTACTCTCCCTTCCCAACAAAATCAACCTATGCCCTCTATCCATATATAACTGTAGCCATATACACACACATTCACATATGTATTCGTATGACCACACCCCCTTCTTCCATTATTTTCATAGTGAGAAATATATCATCAGTCACAGATATTGCTTTTCCGAATAGGAATGTAAATAGTTCAACTTTGATAAGTTCCTTTTGATTTCTTTTCCCTGATTACCTTCTCAGGCATCTCTTACTTCTTGTGTCTGGATGTCAAATTTTCAATTCAACTCTGTTTTTTTCCTCAAGAATGCTTGAAAGTCCTCTATTCCACTGAATGACCATATTTTCCCCTGAAACAAAATACTCAGTTTTGCTGGGTAGGTGACCCTTGGGTTCATTCCCAGTTCTTTTGCCCTCTGGAATATCATATTCCATGCCCTTCGATCCCTCAGTGTAGAAGCTGCCAGGTCCTGGGCTATTCTGATTGTGTTTCCACAATATTGAAATTGTTTCTTCCTGGCTGCTTGTAGTATTTTCTCCTTGATCTGGGGATTCTGGAACCTGGCTATAATATTCCTGGGAGTTTTCTTTTTGGGATCTTTTTCAGGAGGTGATCGGTGGATTCTTTCAACCTATATTTTGCCCTCTGGATCTAAAACATCAGGGCAGTTTTCCTTGAGAATTTCTTGAAGGGTGATTTCTAGGTTCTTTCCTTGATCATGGCTTTCAGGTAGTCCAGTAATTTTTAAATTGTCTCTCCTGGATCTATTCTCCAGGTCAGTGGTTTTTTCCATGAGATATTTCACATTGCCTTCTAATCTTTCATTTGTTTGGATCTGCTTAACAGCATCTTGATTTCTCATAAAGTCATTAGCTTCCATTTGCTCCAGTCTAACTCTGAAGGAATGAATCTCCTCAGTGAACTTTTGAGATTCTTTTTCCATCTGGCAAATTCGACTTTTTAAGGCATTCTTCTCCTCAATGCCCTTTTGGGCCTCCTTTGCCATTTGAGCTAGTCTATTTTTTAAGGTGTTGTTTTCCTCAGTCAGGCTGTTGACCCTCATTTCATACTTTTCCTGCATCCTTCTCATTTCTCTTTCTAATTTTTCCTCCACTTCTCTTATTTGATTTTTAAAGTCCTTCTTAAGGTCCTCTATGGCCTGCAACCCACTCATGTTTTCCCCTGGGTCTTTTGGAGCAGGACTTCTAACCTCACAGTCCTTTTCCCGCTCTATGCCCCCAAAATAGGAGTCTAGGGTTGCATTTTTCTGTTTCCTTTGCCTTGGCATGTTGCCACTTAATTGCTTGACTTTTGGGCTTGTTGCCACACTATGGCTTTAAGGCCAGATAGAGGAATTTTCATCCCGAATGTGTGGGGGGCAACTTCCGTTTCTGGCAAGCTGTAAACCCACCCACAACTTCCACCCTAGATCACAATCCAGATCCAGGGAGATTAAAGCAAGAGCGATTACCCCCCAAGACTGATCGCTGGATCTCCCCACGATTCGTAGGCTGGGAGCGGGAGCTGCCTCTGATAACTACAAAATGGCGTGTCTCCTCAGTGGCTTCTAGCCCCCAGGGGAGGGAGCTGACGCATTCCCCAAATACAGGTCCCAAAGTCCATAGGACACTATCCTCTTACTTTGTCCTAGGCAAGTCTATGTTGATAATTCTGGAATCTCCACAGTTCCTGGTGTTCTGGGTTTCCTCCAGCTGGCTGCTGGCCCTGCCGCCCTGGGGCTAAAACCTCGGCTCACGTGGACCTGTGCTCGGCTCGGCTACTGTGCTCTGCACGCTGCCGGCTCCCAGAGCACTGCGCTGGTCCTTCCTGCAGGGTGCTGGGCTGTCCTCAGCGGGAGGTTAGCTTCTCTGTGTCGTTCTTTGGGTGCTGGGGCTCCAGAAGTTTTTCAGAGTCCTTTTTTACATAGTTTGTGGAGAATCTGGGGGCAGAGAGCCTTGGATGAGCTGTTTCTACTCCGCCATCTTGGCTCCGCCCCCGCTTTCAAGCATTCTTGATGAAAAAACCAGAGTTGAATAGAAAATTTGACATTCAGACACAAGAAGCAAGCGATGCCTGAGAAGGTAATCAGGGAAAAGAAATCAAAAGTAACTCATCAAAGTTGGACTATTTACATTCCTACATGGAAAAACAATAACTGTGTTTGATGAAACCTTTCTCTTTATGAAAATAATTGAAGAAGGGTACATGGCATATGTTCACAGCTATACATGAATAGAGGGCACAGGTTGAATTTGATGGGAAGGGATGATTCTTTTTTTTTTTGTAGTGCAATTGGGGTTGGGTGACTTTCCCGGGGCAACATGGCTGGGTTTTTGTTTGTGTGTTGGGTGTCTAGGGCCAGATCTGAGCCCGGGTCCTTCTGGCTCCGGGACGGGTGCTCTGCTTGCTGAGCCACCTAGCCGCCCCAAGGAAGGGATGATTCTTAAGGGGTGAAGTCAAGCGGTGAGAGAGGAAAGTGGCAAGAGGAGATGGAGAGAGATGTAAAAGAGGCAAGGGAAAGTAATTGCAGAGGTGGGGAAGAACAGGAAGGCAAAAAGGCAAAAGCATATTCTCATTGAAGTTGGCTCAAGGAGAGAATCACATACATACTAAATGGAATATCTTACCCTCATTCACTCTCCTGATTAAGGGAAAGGGGGATGAGAGGGGGGATGATGGAGAGGAGGGCATTCTGGGGGGAGGGGAGGTTGGAAGTACCCACTATCAAAGAGGGACTGGATCAAAGCAGGGAATGGACCAGGTGGGAGGTGAGACGGGTGGGAGGGAAATATAAGCAGTCTTTTACAATATATCTACTATGGTAATGTTTTGCATAGCTATACATGTACAACACATACTGAATTGCTTATCTTCTCAGAGGGAGTGGGTGACAAGGGAGGAAGGGAATGGATCTGAAAATCGAAGTTTTAAAATTAAATGTTTCATAAGATGTCCAGGCATTGAGGCTCAGAGATTCACCTTGCCCTAATGGCAAAGTCGAAGGGGATATGGGAGAAAATATGGGAGAGAGCAGATTGGATGAGAGGACATCTAGTGGGACTGCTATTCTGGGGTGGTGGGTAGGGAAAAAATGTAACTCATAATCTGATGGAAATGAATGATGTAAACCAGAAGTTAATATAGCATTTGTTTAATTAAAAAAATAAGTTCAAAAAAATTAAAAAAAAAAGAAAAAAAATTATTTTTCCCTATTACATGTAAAGATAGTTTTCAACATGCATATTTGTAAGATATTTAACCCCCATTTTTTCTCCTTTCCTTGCCTCATTCTCCTCCCCAAGACAGTTAGGAATCTAATATAGGTTATAAATATACAATCATGTTAAACATTTCCCTACATTAGTCATGTTGTCAAAGAAGACTCAGAACAAAAGGGGAAAACCATGATGGAAAATAAAGGGGAGGAATTGTATGCTTTGACCTCCGTTCAAACTCCGTAATTCTTTCCTTGAATATTGTCAACATCTCCCATAATGTGTCCTTTGGAACCATCTTGAATTATTACATTGCTGAGAAAAGCTAAGTTCACCATAGTTGATCATTGCACAGTGTTGCTGTTGTTGTGTGTAGTAATTTGATTCCACTCGCTTCACTCAGCATCTGTTCACGTAAGTCTTTCCAGGTTTTTATGAAATCCACCTGCGCACGATTTCTTATGGAATAGTAGTTTTCAATTATATTTGTATGCCAAAACTTGTTTAGTCATTCCCCAATTGATGTCAGGTTATAAAGAAGCATTGTATCAGATGGAATGAACTATGGTAAAGAGGAAACAAAACCAAACAAGAAAAAGAAAGAAAGCACGTAATTTGCTTCAATCTGCATTCAAACTCTGTTCTTTCTAATTCTTTCTCTGAATGTAGACATCTCTCTCCATCATGGCTCTTTTGGAGTTAACTTATAGCCCCGCATTTCTTAGAAGAGTCCAGTCTATCAAAGTTGGTCATCATCACACATACATTGTGTCTGTAATTGTGTACAAATTTCTCCTGGTTCTACTCTTCTCACTCAGCATCAGTTGCATAAGCCTTTCCTTGTAAATGTGAAGTCCATCTGCTCCTCATTTCTTATAGTGGAATAGTATTCCATTACATGAGTATACCACAACTTTTTCAGCCATTCCCCAATTGATGGGCTCCCCCTCAATTTACTATTCTAGGTCATCACAAAAAGAGATGCTATAAATATTTTTTCACATATGGGTTCTTTTCCCTTTTCTATGCTCTTTTTGGGGAACAGAACTATAAGTGGCATGCTGGATCAAAGGATATGCATAGTTTTGTAACCCTTTGGGCATAGTTCCAAATTGAGCTCCAGAATGTTTGGATTAATTCACAACTCCACTGGCTTTGCATTAGTGTTCCAATTCCCATACATCTTCTCCAATATTTATTGTTTTCCTTTTCTGTCATATTCGCAAATCTGATAGGAGTGATATGATAATTCAGAGTTGTTTTAATTTCATTTCTCTAACCAATACAGATTTGGAATATTTTTTCTATGACTATAGATGGCTTCAATTTCTTCATCTAAAAACTTCTTGTTCATATCCTTTAACTAATTATCAATTATGGAATGACTTATATTCTTATGATTTTTTTTTCAATTCTCTCTCTATTTTGGAAATGAGGCCTTTAGTGGAAACACTGGCTAAATCTCCCCACCTCCAACCCCAGCTTTCTGCTTTCTTTCTAATGCTGCTTAAATTGCTCTTCTTGAGGCAAAACATTTTTAATTTAAAGTAATTAAATAAATAAATTACTAAAATTATACATTTTACATATCTTGATATGCTCTCTCTCTCTGTCTGTCTGTCTCCTATTTGGTCATAAATTCTTCCCTTCTCTGTAGATCTGAGAGGTAAACTATTCCTTGCCCTCCCTATTTGGTTATGGTCTCACCATTTATGTTTAAATCATGTACCCATTTTGACCATATCTTTGACCATATCTCACTATAGATAGTGAGAAGATAGTCTGTGCAAAGATTTGAGGCATATTATTTTCCAATATTCCCCACAGTTTTTTTTAAACAGTGAGTTGTTATCCCAGAAGCTGGCATGTTTAAGTTTATCAAGCAGTAGATTACTACAGTTGCTAACTACTATATCTTGTCTGTCTAGCCTATTACATTGATCCACCAAACTATTTTTTTTAGCCAGTATCAAATAGCTTTTATTATTGACACTTTATATTAAAAGATAGTATTGTAATAAATTATGTATTATATTTTATTTTCAAATCATTACTCCACACGTAAAAATTTAACAAACATTATATGCCAGGTACTCTACTATGGATTGGGGATACAAAAAGGGACAAAAGACCATTAAGGCCCTGCAGCCATAACTTGACTCTTCAAGTTTATTATAAACTTTTATAAAACAGGAGAATATCTTATAACACGTTGTATCCCTGTTACCTCACTCACAGTAGAATCACTTAATAATCAGTAGGTAATTATAATGAATTTGGGTATTTAATTAAGACATTTTTGTAAGAAAAATGAATTTTGTGAGATTTTACATTTACTGGAAATCTTACAACATTTTTTTCAAAATATTTGGGGAATACAATATTTTACCAGCACTTTTTTTTCTATTTCATAACCCAATGAGTCTTTCAAGTGAAAATATATCATTCTTATTATTTTCTCCTTATCTCATAAAACTGATACTTTAATAATTCTTTGATATATAAAATATTCTAATGTCAGAGGATTGTCTTGAAGCCTATAGTCTTAAAATTCAACACCTTTGTCTAAGAAAAGAGAAGAGGAGAATAAATGGAAAGTAGTTTATGTTCAAATTTTAGCTCTGACCTCTGTGGTCAGAGTATATCCCAAACTTGGAAAATTGCATTTTGCCATCATTAAAACTATATATAGAATGTATGGAATCTCAGGCAAGGAAAGGGACAGTAACAAATCTTTAGCGAGAAATTACATAGAATAGTAGATAGAATAAATAAAAGGAGGCAAACACACTGAGGTTTTATTTTGTATTATTATCACATGTGATATGTGACCTTGGAAAAGACAATTATGTTTTCTGTAAACCAGTTTAACTCATTTATAAGATGAAAGCAGTCAGGATATTAACATACTCAATAACAGCAATAAAGAGTTTTGAGTTCTTGTTGAAACTAGGTGCAAAGCTAGGAGATAAGGAAATGAATATCTATATGTGGTTTATATTAGATAACTTGTTGAAGTTGTTGAGCAATGATGAATAAAGATATGGTATAAGATGATAATTTAATTGGAGTACAGATGCAATTAAAGTACCATTCATGAAACTGATGAACACAGAATTATGATTCAGGAGATAGTTTGAATTGGTTATGACATAATCAAGTTACTTCATCTGCTGGTATTGATATTCCTCATCTCTCGAAAGAGAGTATTATCAAGATGACCTCTCAGATGCTTTCATGATCTTAGATTAATGGTTCTCTGGCTTATCCTAGATGCTAGTGTCTTTAATTTGTAACCTTATATTCACTTTGCTTTAGACTAGGACTTTGCCCTTTTATTTTTTGTGGTGTCCTTTACTGATTCGCATTTTATCCCATGGGTGTGAATATAATAAAATATACTCATGCAAAATAAAGAGACTTCCTTTTGATTCTTGTATATACCCCAGAGTGCTTGCTCAGTACAGGGCTACCAGATTAATACATAACTCAATAGTAATCATGTTAGTATGTGCCAGGCATTGTACTAAGCAACGGAATACCAAAAACAAAACAAAACAAAACAAAAAAACAAAACAAAACAACAACAACAACAACAAAATACAGTGAAAAGTAAGACAGTCTCAGCCTTCAAGAAATTTTCATTTCAACAGGGAAAGAAAATAGTAAAACAGTGACAAAAAGGTGATGTAGGAAGGTTTTCACTCTTGTGGTGAGTTATAAAAATGTTTGAGAGAGTCAAGACCAGAGTAGGGTTAGATTAGAGGCAAATGTGACTTCTGTGACCACTTCCTCAAATGTAGATTCAGAGCTCATGAATTGGAGGAGAGGGCCAAGGGGAGTTAGAGACCTCTCCATTATGAGAAAGCTGTTAGACCAGAAGTTCAGTCTAAACCTTCTTAACAGTTAAGAAGCAGTCTATTTTGTGTTCGATTAATTCATATTTAATGACATTTTTAAAAATAGTACTTCAGGCATTCTCACTCTTGTTTTAGGCTTAATTTAAAAGCTTCTATGTTGATACAAAAGATGCGTTATCTCAGTAATGGACAAAACTTTCCCTTTGATTCCTGAGAATGAATGTTTATATGCCATAGACTAGCTAATGCCTACTAGTGATCACAGATTCAATTAAGAGGACTTATGGTTGCTTGCTATGTCTGTTCTCAGTCTAATGGCTAATTTAGTTGTGGTTATTTTTTCTTAAGGCTTGCTAGCACATCAATGGGTGTCCATTCTGTCAGGCAAATTGATAGATTGTTCTTATGGCTTATTTGCTTACCTTTTTCTGTTGTGACTATTCTCAATGTCAATTCTTGTTTATTGGTGGGTTCTTTTGTTTGTGTATTTTTTTGAGCCTACTATACCATGTGGGAGGTGAGGTAATGTGTTGGATAACATAATTGATTTGAAGTTTAAAAAGTATGAAAAGGATAATAATTACATGACCCTGTTCAAAGCAATTAATCTCTTCAATCCTTGGTTTCTTCTGTAAATGTTTGGTAATAAAGGAATCACAGGGTTGTTATAAGGATTAACTGATATAGTATGGTATATATGTATGTATGTGAGTGTACTAAAAACACATTAACATGAGTAATTTTTCCTATTAAGTTATTTTGCTTGACTAAATGTATTTGGGCCAATTTTTTTAATTTTCTCAGTAGAGAACATGCAATAATGGAGAAAAATAAATGCTTGGTACTCAAAAAAAATTATTTTAAAAAGAACAGAAAAAAAATTGTCCTCCTAAAAGCAAAAAAAAAAAGTAAGGCAAACAGGCCAAGATGGTGTTAATCCAATTGCTGTCTTTTTAGTAATGATGTTGCTGTAATAAATAGATAATGATTTTTTTTTAATTAGGTCATGGCCTTTTCAGAAAACCTTTGCTGTTTAAAGTAATATGGAAGGTTAATTTCACTGTTTGTAGTGACTTTTCCACTACATAGAGACACCAAGGGACAGAGAGGCTTCACTCTCAGTTCTTTCTTCTTCCCATGAAGGATATAATCCATGAGTCACAGAATAAAGGGAATCCTATGGAGTTTGAAAATCATCTAAAACCATCTATCCTACCTTGAATATGTCTTACTTCATGTATATTGCAGATACCTGTTGACTAATTCAATTAAAAGTTAAGCAAGGTGAAAGTGAAAATGGATACTGAATGCATCTGAGTAGGACCAAATGATGGTACAGATTCAATAAAAGTATTCATGAAGAAAGCCAAGTTCAGAGTTCAGCTATATTCATGAAAGCAGATGAGTTCAGGGCTCCTGAGAAATCCTGGTCTCCCCAGGCTAAGAAGGGGCAGCTTTAGTTCCTAAGACTTCAGCAGGATCTAGACAAGACAGTGTCTGTTGCAGTTCTCACTGTAGCCCCCAAACAAAGAAAATAATTTTTCATATAGAAAAAAACAATATCCTCTTTCTTGCCTCTTGGAATTCTTGGGTTAGCTTCTGAATCCAGGGTGCATGAGTGGGTATACAAACACACACACACACACACAAATACACAAATAGTGGCTTTATATATAGTAACATTTATCCTATGCTAAAAACTATCCATTCCATTCTTTATGCATTTTGTAATAAAGATGGCACTGAAAAAAGAGGGGTTTTGAAACTGGAAGTTCTTGCCTTTCCAAAATAAGGCTGATGTTAATTGGAACTTTCAATGACTTCTGAATGCTGCAAACTGAAAGGTCTAGTCTTCCATTTGAATCTGCCCCATTTAAAAATATACCTACTCCCAAATTCTTGGCAAACTGGATGCAAATAAATTCACACAAGAATATACTCATTTTACTCTAGGAGTAGAAAATAAAAAAAAATAGCTGGATTTGCAACACAAGTTACCTTATTACATGTGATTTTCTTCTTTATTTCAGGATCTGATGCTATTCATAAAAGTGATGAGATTCATAACAGTCCAAGCTTGAGTCCAATGAGATCCTTTTTACTTTTTATATGTTTTTGTTGTTACATAAGTTAAATTTTATTTTTCAATAAACAAATATTTACTTTCAATTCCTTCTATCTCCCAAGTCACAACTGGGAATAAATTTGATATTATTGTTACAAACATGCCTTTTAAAAATAATATTTTATTTTTTCCATTTATAATTAAATTACTTTTATGACTACTTCCTGTGTATTTCCCTTAATACTATTCTTCTTCCACCTTGTCCTCTTTCTCTTTGCACCCTTTCTCTTCTCACTAGTCATGTGCTTATGTCTGCCACCTCCCCTGATCTGTGCTCCCTTCTGTTAGTTCTCCCCAACTCCCTTACTTGATCTCCTACCCTCCTACTTCTTTATCAGGTAAGATAAATTGCTATATTCAAATGACTGTGTATATGATTCCCACCTTGAATCATTACCAATGACAGTAAAGGTCAAGCAGTATAAGTTGCCTACACTCCCACCTTCCCTTTCACTGCAGTTTTCCAAGCTGTAGACTTTTTTTTCATAATTCTTTTGCATCACTCATTTCTTTTCCCTCTTATCTTTTTTTGAATTTTAAGCTCCTTTTTGAGCTCTTCCACTTTCCAGTTTTCTTTAGAGTTTTGCCCACGAGTATTTTCACATTGTTGCCCTCTTCTGAATTTGTGTCTTGATATACTGTGTTGCCATTATAACCTTATATGGCTATATTCTTTTTTTATTGCTTCGTGATCATCTTTTTTGTGAACTTTTTACTTTATTTAAATTTGAACTCTTCATCTAGGGTGGAAGGGGAACAGTCTCAGGCTTCTTGTGCCTGTTGCTGCAGGCCTGGGCTATTTACCTTGTGTTATGATTATGTTGCCTTGAAGCACCCCCACCAGGGCCTCTCATGTCTGATGCCATGGCAGTAACTGGCATTGCTGGAGGCTATTGGTGTATGGAAGCTTACATGCTGCTGATCTGGGGTCTTAGTGGTGGTGTCTGCTGTGTGCTGAAACACAATAGAGTGCTTATGGGGCTCCTCTGAAGAATGTTGAGGTTTCTCCTATTTTCTATATATTTTTTTACATTTTTGGTCATTATTAATTAGTCTGTTTACATTTAGTTTACAAGATTCAGTCCCACAATTCCTTGAGGTTCAAATTTTCTCTCCCTACCTCCACTCCCCATGGCAGCATACAATCAAGTACAGGATCTGCAAATACCTTCAAATTAGACATTAGTCAGGTTATAAAGAAGGATTGTATCAGAGGGAATGAACAATGGGAAAGAGGAAATAAAACCAAACAAGAAAAAGAAAAAGACCAGGTGGTTTGCTTCAATCTGGACTCAAACTCAGTTCTTTCTCTTGATATAGACATCTCTTTCCATCTCAAGACTTTTGGGGTTGACTTATAACCCTGCATTGACTTATAACCCTGCACTTATAACCCTGAATAGTCCAGTCTATCAGCATTGGTCATCACACATACATTGTGTCCGTAATTGCGCACAAATTTCTCCTGGTTCTACTCTTCTCACTCAGCATCAGTTCGACTAAGCCTCTCCATGTAAATATGAAGTCTATCTGCTCCTTGTTTCTTATAGCAAAATAGTATTCCTTTACATGCATATACTACAACTTTCAGCCATTACCCATATAATTGGCACCCCCTTAATTTCCAATTCTTTGCCAACACAAAAACAGCTGCTATAAATATTTTTGTACATATGGGTCTTCCTCCCAATTCTGTGATCTCTTTGGGATATAACCTTAGAAGTGGTATTGCTGGGCCAAAGGGATGGAATTATTTATAGCCTTTTGAGCATAATTCCAGATTGCTCTCCAGAATGGTTGGATCAGTTCACAACTCCACCAGCAATGCATTAGTATTCCAATTTTTTTCACATTCCCTCCAGTATTTTTCATATTACTGTTTTGTCATCATAGCCAATCTGACTGGTGAGATGTGGTACCTCAGAATTATTTTGATTTGCATTTCTCTAATCAGTATTGATTTAAAGCATTTTTACCTATCCTTATAGGTATCTTTAATTTCTTCCTCTGAAAACTGCCTGTTCATATCCTTTGACCATTTATCAATTGGGGAATGACTTCTGTTCTTGAAGTATTGACTGTATATTTTAGAAATGATTCCTTTATCAGAGACATAGATTGTAAAAATGGTTCCCCAATTTTCCACTTTCCTCTTACTCTTGGTTATCTTGTCTTTGTACAGAAGCTTTTCAATTTAATGTAATCAATATTATCCATTTTGCATTTTATAATGCTCTCTAATACTTGTTTGGTCATAAAGTCTTCCCCTCTCCAAACATCTTACAGGTAAACTATTCTTTGCTTTCCCAGATTGCTTACAGTATCATCATTTTTACCTAGATCATGCACCCACTTAAATGGATTTTGGTATATCACATTACATAATGCCCAGTTTCTGCCGAACTCTACTCCAATATTCCCAGCAGTTTTTGGTCAAATAATGAGTTCTTATCCCCCAAACTGGGGTCTTTCGGTTTATCAAACAGTAGATTATAATAGTCATCAACTGCTGGGTCTTCTGTACCCAATCTATTCCACTGATCCTCTATTCTATTCCTCAACCACTACCAAGTAGTTTTGATGCCTGCTGCTTTATAATACAGATTAAAAATTGGTATAGCTAGTCCACCTTCCCTAGCATTTCTTTTCATTAATTCCCTTGATATTCTGGGCCTTCTGTTCCTCCAAATGAATTTTGTTACTATTTTTTCTAGCTTTATAAAGTAAATTTTTTTTATAAATTGATTGGTATGGAACTAAATATATAATTTAATTTAGGTAAAATTGTCATTTTTATTTTATTAGCTTGAAAGAGCCATGAGCAATAGATGTTTTTCCAATTAGTTAGATCTGATTTTATTTGTGTGTTTATTGTAGTTGTGTCCTGGGTTTGTTTTGGCAGGTAGATTCCCAAATATTTTATGCCTACAGTAACTTTAAATGGGATTTCTCTTTCTATCTCTTTCTGTTGAATTTCATTAGAAATATACAGGAATGCCAAGGATTTAGGTGGGTTTATTTTATATCTTGCAACTCTGCGAAATTTATTTATTGTCTCAAGTACTTTTTTTTTTTTTACTTGATTCTCTAGGATTCTCTAAGTATATCATCATATCACCTGCAAAGACTGATAGCTTGATCTCCTCTTTGCCTAATTTGATTCCTTCACCTACTTTTTATTCCCTAATTGCTGCTAACATTTCTAGTACAAGATTGTATAAGAGGGGTGATAGTGGACAACCTTGTTTCACTCCTGGTCTTATTAGAAATGCTTTTAGCTTATTCACATTACATATAATACTTGCTGATAGCTTTAAATAGATGCAACATATTATTTTAAGGAAGTCTCCATTTATTCCTATATTTTCTCCTTTTTTTTTTAAGCAATTGAGGCCGGTTTCGATCTTGGGTCATCCCAACTCTGAGGCCGGTGCTCTTACTCACTGTGCCACCTACCCACCCCACTTTCTCCTGTTTTTAAGAGGATTGGATGCTGTATTTAGTCAAAAGCCTTTTCTGCATCTATTGAGATAAGCATATGGTTTCTGTGAGTTTTATTGTTGATATGATCAATTATACTGATGGTTTTCCTAATATTAAACAATCCTTGGATTCTTGGAATAAATCCTACCTGATGAAAATGAATTATTCTTGTGATAATTTTCTGTACTCTTTTTGCTAAAATTTTATTTTAAAATTTTGCATCTATATTCATGAGGGAAACTGGCCTCTAATTTTCTTCCTCTGGTTTATCTTTTCCTGATTTAGGTATCTGAAATTTATTTGTGTTATAAAAAGAATTTGGCTGTACTCCTTCTTCACTAATTTTTCCAAATAGTTTGTAGAGTATTTGAATCAATTGTTCTTTAAACATTTGATAGAATTCACTAGTAAATCCATCTGGCTCTGGAGATTTTTTCCTAGGGAGTTCACTGATGGCTTGTTTGATTTCTTTTCCTGAGATGGGTTTATTTAAGTAATTTACTTCCTCTTCAGTTAATCTGGGCAACTTATATTTTTGTAAATATTCATCTATTTAATTAAGATTGTTAAATTTATATGCATACAATTAGGCAAAATAGTTCCTAGTTATTGTTTTAATTTCCTCTTCATTGGAGGTACATTCACCCTTTTCATTTTTCATTCTCATAATTTGGTTTTCTTCTTTCTTTTTTTATCATATTGACTAAGGGTCTATCAATTGTATTTTTTTTCATAAAACCAGCTCTTAGTTATATTTATTAATTCAATAGTTTTCTTAATTTTAATTTTGTTAATCTCTCTTTTGGTTTTCCATTTGTTCTTTTTCTAGCTTTTTCAACTACATGCTCAATTCCTTTACCTCCATTTTCTCTAATTTATTCATGTATGCACTCAGTGACATAAAACTTCCCCTAATAACTGCCTTTGTGGCATATCACAAGTTTTTGTAGGTTGTCTCATTATTGTCATTCTCTTGAATGAAGTTATTGATTGTTTCTATAATTTCTTGTTTGACCCACTCATTCTTTGGGATTAAATTTTTAAATTTCCAATTAGTTTTTAATCTATTTTTCTATGGTCTTTTATTTCATATGATTTTTATTGCATCATGATCTGAGAAAGATGCATTCAATATTTCTGCCTTTCTGCACTGAATTGTGAGGTTTCTTTGTCCTTGTACATGGTCAATTTTTAAGTATGTGCCATGAACCACTGAGAAGAAAGTATAATCATTTTTATCCCCATTCAGTTTTATCCAGAGATCTATCATATCTAGCCTCTCTAAAATTCTATTTGCCTCCTTAACTTCTTTCTTGCTTATTTTGAGGTTAGATTTATCAATTTCAGAGTGGGGAGATTCAGTTCCCCCACTAGTATAGTTTTGCTATCTATTTCTTCCTCTAATTTCTTTAACTTCTCTTCTAGGAATTTGGATGCTATACCACTAGCTGCATATATGCTAAGTAATGATATTGCTTCATTCTCCATGGTGCCTTTTAACAGGATATGGTTTTCTTCCTTATCTCTTTTAATTAGATCTATTTTTGCTTATGCTTTATGTGAGATAATGATTGCTACCCCTGCTATTTTTACTTTAGCTGAAGCATAATATATTCTCCTCCAGCCTTTTACCTTTATGCTGTGCATATGCCTTTGTTTCAAATGTGTTTCTTGTATACAGCATATTGTAGAATTGTGCTTTTTAATCCATTCTGCTATCCACCTCTGTTTTATGGGAGAGTTCATCCTATTCACAATCACAATAATGATTACTATCTGTATCTTTCCCTCCATCCTATTCCCTGAACTGCTTGTTTTTGTTTCTTCCTTCTCCTTTCACCTGCTTAAGGATTTTCCTTAGTGTTCCCTCCACCTGACACCCCCTTCTTTACCTACCTCTTCCCTTACAACTATTTCCCTCCCTTCTTACCCCCCCACACTTTTTATACCCCCTTTACCATCCTACTGCCTATAGGACACAATAGATTTTTATATTTATCAAAGTACTTTATTCCCCCTTTGAAACCAAACCAGTGAGAGTAAATTTCATACAGTGCTCCTATCCCTCCTTCCTTTCATTCTATTTAATGAGTTTTTGCATTTTTTCATGTTAGAATCTTAAACTTAAGTGATTATGTTGTTCCCCCTTTGAACCAGAACCATTGACAATACTGTTCAAATGATGTTTCTCTCCCTCTTTCCTTCCCCTCTACTATACTGCATTTTATGCCTCTTAGTGTGGCATAATTTACCTTTTCTGCCTCATCCTTTCCTTTTATCCCATTACAGCCCCTTTGAATCACTTAATACGTTTTTTTTTTTTTTACCATCAGATTAGTTCACTTATACCCACACCCTCTATCCCTGTATATCCATATTAAAGGTCATGATAATCATATGACTTTCATTATTAACAGTTATCAGCTTCTCATATAAGGATGTAAACAGTTTGCTCTTATTGCATCCCAAGTTATGTGCATGTGTGCATTTGTTCATGTGTTTATGTTTGTGAGTTTTTGTTGTTTACCTTTTTATGTCTTTCTTAAGTCTTATAATTGGAGATCACAATTTCCACTGAGCTCTGGCTTTTTCATCAAGACGTCTAGAAGTCCCTTATTTCATTAAATGACCACCTCCTTGCCTGAAAGATTATGCTCAGTTTTGCTGGTTAGTTAATCCTTGGTTGCAGTCCTAGCTTTTTTTGCCTTACTAAATATCAAATTCCAATCACTCCCATCTTTTAATGTAGAAGCTTCTAGGTCCTGTGTAATCCTTACTGTAATTCCATGATATTTGAATTGTTCCTTTTTGGCTGATTGCAGTATTTTCTCCTTAAAAAATGTAATTCTGGAATTTGCCTATTATATTTTTTGGAGTTTTCAAATTGGGATCGAGTCTGGTGAATTCTTTCTATAACTATTTTATGTTCTAATTCTAGGATTTCAGAACAGTTTTCTTTGACAGTCTCTTGAAATATGTTGTCCAGGCTGCTTTTTTTCATCATGGCTTTATGGTAGACCAATATTTTTTTTTTCAAGACGTTGGGGATAAGTAACTTGCTCCAGGTTACATGGCCAGTCATTATTTATGTGTTCGTACTCATTTTCTGAGGCCAGAACCCATGCAGGGTCCTCCCAACTCCGGGGCCGGTGCTCTTATTCACTGTGCCACCTAGCTGCCCTTAGATCAAGAATTCTTAAGTTATCTCTCCTCGGTCTGTTCTCTAGGTCAGTTGTTTTTCCAGTAAGATATTTCACCATTCTTCCAATTTTTCAAGCTTCATGTTTTCTTTGATTGACTCTTGGTGCATCATAGAGTCCTGAGCTTCAATTTGACTGATTCTAATTTTTAGTGAATTATTTTCTTCAGTTAGTTCTTGAAGGTCCTTTTGTTGGAAGATATTTTCTCCATTTTGTTCACAAATTTTACTTTTTAATATTTGTTTTCTTCAGTGAGACTTTTTTTTTCCAATTTGATCACTGTATATTTAAATTTATCTTCTACTTCTCTAATTTGACTCTTAAAATCTTTCTTGATTTCCTCCAAGAATGCTTTCTGGGCTTGAGACCAGTTCATGTTTCCATCTGTGTTCTCAGGTGTGGACATAGAATTGATGGTGTCTTCTGAAAGTGATTCTTCTCTTTCAGAATAATAGGATTCTATTTCTTTGGTCTTGCATTTGAAAGTTGGTTCCAGCCCATTTTAATTGCCTATTTCCTTTCCTTTAAAGAATATTTCTGCTCCTGGGGTACTCTCTGACCCAAGCTTCTCAGGCTGGGAGCTGGGTGCCTGGTTGTTGGTTTTGTGTGCTGTAGCATCTGGGTGTCTAGATTGAGGCCAAGGCCAGGACTCTCAGTGTTTCCCCCCAGTTACCCTGAGGCTCACAGTGTAATCTGTGGGGGCGGGGTGGTCTGGCCACTTCAGATTTCTACCTCTATGGCCCTGGCCTGCAGCTCAAGCAGGGTCTGCTGATCAGGTGAGTTAAGTTGCTGCAACCCATCCTGCCCTTCCCTTCAGTATTCAAACTGTCTCAGTTACACCCTTTCTCTGTGACTCCTAAGCCTGGTGGGATATTTATCTCTTGGTTTTTTAGGTCAGGGAGGGGAAATTGAAGCAGCAAAAGTTTACTTTGCCATCTTGGCCTCTGGAAAATCAGGTAGTTAATTTTTAAATTTCCAGGCTGTGAGCTGATAGCCCCAGAAGAAGCTGCTGTTTCTGCTGTGGGCCCTCTGCTTTCTCTGACCAAGTTCCAGTGGATCCTCCCATCCCATGATGAGACACTGGCGAGAAAGCTGAAAATCACCTTTGGGGTGAGTGAATCTACTGGCTGGGGCTCCTTCTCTCTCCACTGTAGTCTACTCTCTAGTCCAGGCTGGTGCTGCCCCTGTGAGCTCCATGCGCCCCCTTTCCCAACCCACATGGTCACTTTCCTGGGCACTTTCCTGGGCTGGTCTGCCATGCTCCATCTCACAATGGATTCTGTCACTCCAAAATCCATTCAGATTCACTTTTTAAAGTTTAGTGACAGGATTCATCGAGGAGCTTAGAAAAGTTACTGCTTCCATTCCAATATCTTGGCTCTACCTTGGTACTTTTTTTTTTTTTAATAGAACCTTTTTTTTTTTCCAATTACATGTAAAGACAGTTTTCTACATTCATTTTTATAAGATTTTTGAGTTTCAAATTTTTCTCCTTCCCTCCCTTTCTCCCTTCCCTGTAAGTAAAGTTATACATGTCCGATCATGTCAAATATATTTCCACATTAGCCATGTTGTAAAAGAAGAAATGGAACAAAAGGAACAAAGAAAATTAAAAAGGTGAAAATAGTATGCTTTGATGTGCATTTGGACTCCATCAGTTCTTCCTATGGATGGGGATATCTTCTTTTTTTCTTTACTTAACATAATTCCCCCCCCCCCCAATTCGATGTAAAGACACTTTTCAACATTCATTTGTGTAAAATTTTGACTTTCAGTTTTCTTCTTTCCCTCCCCAAGACAGCAAGCAATCTGATATAAGTTATGCATATACAGCCATTTCAAACATATTCCAATAAAATGCTTTTTGAAACGTGGAGTGGAATAATAGACAAACCGAGACCACTGAGGCAAGAAAAAGAAAAAAAAATGTATTACGAGTTCAAACCCGGGTCCCACCATACATTTTAGATGGAGGACCCCGAGTGTCTCCTCGGGTGCTCTTTTATACAATTATGAAGGGAAAGCAGGAAATATTGAGCTCACTGATTGGCTTAGTAAGTTCAGCTAATTCTTAGAGACAAGGAGTTGGCGGGAAATGATTGGCTAGCAGACTTAGTTGAGTCTTGGAGATAGAGGCTCAATGCCAACTTCATGGGCTATAGGGGAGGGGTGAGAGCAAACAGGTGAAGCGTGGATAGCAGTTGAGGCAGTTGACTCAGTTCCCGAATCTTATAGGTCAACATGACATTGTGGTTAGGGTTGGGAAAGCATGCATTCTTTGCAAAAACAAGTTATCAAGAAAAAACAAGGTTATTCTATAATCTCCTGAGGTTTGGCCCTATTTCATATTTGGCTCCATTTCACTTTTGATTACTCTTTCTATGAATTCCTCAGCAACAGTTCTTTTGAAATCTACCCTGCTATTCCTTAAGCAAAGTTGGTTAACACAAACTTTAATGATAGAGTGAAAGAAATAAGAATGAGAGTTAAATAATAGATTTCCTACACAGTAGAACCACTGAATGATAAATGCATATGAATGTGAAATGTTTTTATTATCTTTTTAACATCTCATCAGGTAGTATAATGCCATGAAAATAAGTTGTCTTCATTGATGTCTTTGCAACCAGCATCAGGCTATCTCATTCCTTGTTGCTAACTGGTTTTGATTAATACCTTCAATAGTCCCCATTTTAAAGATGTGGTAGGCAAGAGGCTTTTGAAAACCATAGTATTTAAACAATACTTTTTAAAGTAGTTTGTTACTTTTTATAAATATGCTTTATTATTATTATTTTTATAAATGTAGTTAACCTCCTGAGAGTCTTGGTGTAGTGTATATACATTCTTGGACTTGGGTTCAGAAAGAAGTAGTTTCAAAACATAATAGTGAGAACAGACAATTATTCATTTAACCTTTTAGAGACCTAGACCTACTCTATAGGATGATAAGTTACAGAGACGTTTTGATGGTTTATGGAGGATGATTCAGGGAATTTCCTTACTGTGGTATTCTGCAGCAATGAAATAATTTGCACCTGGTGTTTTTGACCATTTGGGTGTGTAGGGACATCATGTAGTATGAGATTTAGTCTCTCACAAACTAAAGATACTTTATTATTTATACAAACAAGCCACATATTCTGGCTTCCAGAATAGATTTTGTATACATAGATAAGGTAAAATGATAGCAATACTTGTCATTTAACAAGCACTTTGAGATTTGCTAAACTTTTTAATATAATTTAGATAATTTTATGCTCCTAACAAATCTGTAAACTCGGGGCTATTATTATCTTGATTTTATAGATGAGGAAACCACGAGAGATTAACCAATATGTTGTTATACAAAGAAACATATCTAATATTGGGATAATAAATTTATAGCTTAAGAGACATTAGAAATACTTAACCCCAATCTTTTCTTCCCACAAATAAAGAAACTAAGGCTGAAAGAGTTTAAATGGTTGCTATAGAAACAAGTTACTAGCAAGTGACAGAATCTTGATTCAAACTGGGTTCTTATTGACTTCATGTCCAAATGTTTCACAACTAAAATAGGATGCCATTTAAAGAAGGAATTAGTTGATCAACAAGCATTTATTAAGTGCCTCCTGTTGGACAGAAACTGGGGAGTCAGTTTTTCCATGTGACCATTGCCTAAAAGGGATATTTTATTTTGTGTTATACGTGGCTTTATTAACAGGTGATTCTCAAAAAAAAAAAAAAAGACTAGTCAGAGTGGGCCAAATAGTATGTTTTGCCAAAGCCTGACATTTAATGTAGGATCTTAGAATTTTATATATGTAGAGATGGAAAGGGGGGAGGGCGCAGAACAGTGAATAGAGGGAGTGACCATGGAGTCAGGAATACCTGGACTCTGACACTTGATATTTACAATCTGTATTATCCTAGGCAGGTCACTTAATCCCCAATTGCCTTGCCAAAAAATAAATAAATATATGTCCAAAAACCTCCCTTATTACCAGATAAGAAAACTGAGGTAAAAAAAGAATAACTGACTTGTCCAAGGTCTCACAGGTAGTAAACAGGTTCTACATATACCCTAGGATTGAAAATACTTTCATTTCAGTTGTACTGTAATGAAGATTTATAACCAATGGAGTGAACCATGAGAAAAAAATAACAAAATTTTAATAAAAGAAAACATAGAGCAAATAGTTCGTTTCAATCTGCATTCAGGCTCTGTAATTCTTTCTCTGGATGTGGATAGCTTTTTCTAACATGAGTCTTTTGGAGCTGTCTTGGAGCCATGTATTAATGAGAGGAGCCAATCCTATCAGAGTTAGTCATTATGGATGCAGTATGTCTCTACTTGCATACAATGATTTCTTGGTTCTGCTTACTTCACTGAACAACAATTCATATAATATTTCCATGTTATTCTGAAATCCATCTGCTCATCATTTCTTACATTGAAATAGCATTCCATTACACTCATATGCCACAACTTGTTCAGTCATTCCCTAGTTGATGGGCATCCGCTGGATTTCCAATTCTTTGCCACCACAAGAAGAGCTGCTATGAATATTTTTTGTTGCTTTTTGGAGGACAAGTGGTGTTAAGTAACTTGCCCAAGGTCACACGGCTAGGTTTTTGTTTGTGTATGTTTTAAGTGTCTGAGGCTGGATCTGAACTCAGCTCCTTCTGACTCCAGGGCCAACGCTCTACTCACTGCACCACCTAGCCACCCCAGCTATGGATATTTTTGTACATGTGGGTTCTTTTTACCATTTGTATGACCTCTTTGGGACAGAATAACAGTTTTTGACCCTGACTACATCCTCAACATGGGGACAACATAGAGAGACTTTTGGCAGGGAATCACTGTGGTTAGGAGTTAGCTGTCCAAAATATCTCTACTTATTATTCTTTGGGCTTGCTGTAAGGAGAGTTCTATAGGAAGCAAAATCATCAAATATATTTTGTTTTTCAAAAATAAGTTATTGTGCTATGTCCTCAAATGTTGATTGTATTTTTAGCAGGTAAAAACCAAATGCTGAGTTCAGCTTTGCTTCTATGTGCATTTTAATATGCTGTCAAGAAGTAAGGAAAATTTTCAGAAAGGTTTTATTCATTTAAGTAAAAAGTGCTTCATGCCGAGTATAGAGGCATGCCAGGATTATGAGGATATGAGGTCACAGCAAGGAGAAAATCAATAGAGATGAGAGGTTATTTTATTTGAGTCACAAGCAATTTGCTATTTGAGATAAGGAGATAGTATCCAAGTGAGTTGGTAATTTCATCCAAATATTTTGTTCTTACAAAATATTTTATAGGCACGTTAAAATTTCTTAACCAAGAAATTGCAAGGTTTATTTCATCTACAATTACGAAAAGACAATCAACAATTTTAGTAAATATGCACTCATACAATATATAAATATCCTGATAGACTAAATATGCTCTGATTTTCTTGCTAGAAATTGTTCATAGCTGATTACAGACCATAGAATTTTAGAGCTGCATAGCCTGTAGATTTTGTTCCATTAATCTTATTATTTTTCATGGAGTAAACTGAGGTAGAGAAAGATTATGTGACATTCTAATTAGGAAAAAAGCTAAAATAGCCATGAGAATCTCCTGAGACTTCTGTTATTGCTACTTTATTCTATTTTATTGCATTCTGTTCAAATCTATCTGTAATGGTAATTTGACAATCCCTTTGTGTTGGCAAAGGTAGCAGGTACTTAGCACTTAGTAATTGATGAAGCCTCTTTTGGGAAAACAGAAGGTATGAAAACCTGTCTCCTGTTACTGAAGTAACAGGAAGGGGTTGGCTGAAACAGGAAACTAATGTTTTGTATATAAAAGGAAAAACCCCAGAGAGGCACAGTCAGAATTTCTTGGGACCAGCATCTGGTGACAGAGAAGCTGTCAGCAGATGCTGGTCCCAAGAGAAAAAGAAAAGAGAATGAAGAACTGGGCCAGAATTTCCTGAGAACATGTGGGAGTGGAGCTTCTTCTGAACAGGAGCCAAGGAGCCTGTAGCTCAGAACATGGAGCCAGGAGTCAGGAGCCAGGAAGTGTGGTGACTGAGGAAGCACAACTGGGATGCTGAGACTTTGTTTGTGGCTTGGGTGAGCCTTGGATTCCCTGAAACAGAAATTGTGAAGGATTTGTCATGGACAAGACACTTCGAACTTCAGTGTAGAGCAGAACCTACCCAGAGAGCTGGACAAGGAACTGGGAGGTGTCTGCTGTTGAACCCACGTGACAGTTGGGTGAATCCAGGTAGAATCTGGGACCATGGAAGGGGATCCAGGGAATCTGAGAACCAGCCCCAAGTCAAGATGAAAAGACCTCTCTCCCTGTGTGCTGAGTAATGATGAAATTGTAGTTTACTATCGACCTAGGAGTTGAGGGTTTGTGTATGGTACTTAGTAATTGATTGCTGAATAAGTAAGTGGTTGAGTTAATCAAGTTGCCCTATTAGTGGAAGACTTTGCCTCATGAGTGGAAGATTTTGACTATTGTACTTTGAGACTATATTGTGATTTTACTTAGTAATTGTTTGTTGAATAAGTGACTGACTGAGTAAACTTAAGACTTTGCCCCATGGATGGAAGACTTTAACTATTGTATTTTGAGATGATTGTTCTTTGTTTTAAATATTGTGACTTTTAGAAGTTGTAATATTGTGAATGCTGTAACTTGACTTTCTGTGAATGTTTGCTTTGATTTGTTATGGAATAAATAGAGTGTTCACTATACTGTGTAATCAGAACCTTAAAAGCTGTTCACAGTAGCATTCTTCTGGAAAGCTGCATGTGAATGGCATTACACAATTTAGTCCAAGAATCATTTATTAAGTACCTACTGATGTACATGGTACTCTAATAGTTATTGAGGATTCAAGATTCAAGTCAAGCACTACCTCCCTCCTGAAACCAAAATCTGAGACTCTCAATTACTAGGAGTCTGCTAAAAATTACTTGTGTGTGTGTGTTTATTCATAAATTTAGACAAAGCAAATGCACAGTTTTCTTCCAATAGAATGCAACATTCTATAGAGAAGACTTTTTTTTTCTTAATAACCCCAATAACTTCAACAAACAAGTAACATAGTAGGACCATAAGAAATGGGAAGGTGAATGGGTGGAGACAATATGGTGTTGTAGAAGCAGGAAAACTCCATATTTCCCCTCCATAATGACCACAAAGACCTATAAAATGACTAAACAAACTTAAGGGCTGCAGAACCCACAAAGTGACAGAGAGAAACAAACCTCCCCCTGAAGACAGCTGAGCCGGTCAACAGGAAGGGTACATCTCAGCCTTCTTGGAGCAGAGCCAAGTCCCACATGAGTCTGTGGTTTTAGCCTCAGGGCATCCCTGACCAGCCACAGCTGGAGGGACTTCAGGAGAGTGGATAACCAACAGCTGTGGCTGTTTCCCCTAATTATCAACCCACAAATGCCAAAGACAATATGAGAGTTCACTGTGGACTTTGTGGGAAAAAGGGGTCTGGGAGTGTGTTATGGCCTCTGGCCCAAGAGGGAGAAGCAGCTGAAGTTCAGCAGCCATCATCATTTGGTTATTTCAGAGCTCCTAGCCTGCAAGTTGTAAGGGGACCAAGCAGCCATTCTGAGGGGTAGTTGCTCTTGCTTTAACCTGTTGAATCTAGAATGCTGTCTAGGGTGGAGGTGCTGGTGTGGGTTACCAGGTGCCAGAGCCAGTGGAGCCTTCTGAGACGGCACCCAACTAATAGGTCTGGCAGGTGAGAAACTCCAAGTGATTTGGGACAAAGCTCTCCTCTCTGGAAGCAGAGTTCTACTGTGGTAAAATGTTCAAAAGTCAAGTAACTGAGAGACAACATGAACAAGCAAAGGAAGCAAAGCAAGCACAACAATTCTACATTAGAATCCTATTTTGGGAACAAAAAGTATCAAAATATGGAACAGCAGGAAGACAATGATGTCAGAACTCCTGCACCAAAATCTTCCAAGAAAAATAAGAATTGGTTACAGGACATAGAGGAGCTTAAAAAGGATTTTGGAAAAAATAAGAGAAGTAGAGGAAAAATTTCGAAGAGAACTGAGAATGATGCAAGAAAATCATGAAATGAGAGCCAACAACCTGACTGAAGAAAATAACACCTTAAAAAATAGACTAACTCAAATGGCAAAAGAACCTCAAAAAGGCAATAAGGAAAAGAATGCCTTAAGAAACCAAATTTGTCAGATGGAAAAAGAATCCCAAAAGCTCACTGAAGAGAATCATTCCTTCATAATTAGATTGGAGCAAATGGAAGTTAGTTACATTATGAGAAATCAATATACCCTTAAAAAGATCCAAACAAAAGAAAAAAAAAAGAAGGCAAATTGAAATATCTCATAGGAAAAACCACTGACCTGGAAAATAGATCCAGGAGAGATAATTTAAAATCATTGGACTACCTGAAACCATGATCAAAAAAGGACCTAGAAATCATCCTTCAAGAAATTCTCAAAGAAAATTGCCCTGGTGTTTTAGAACCAGATGGCAAAATAGAGATTGAAAGAATCCAACAATCACCTCTTGAAAAATGTCCCAAAAAGAAAACTCCTAGGAATATTATAGCCAGGTTCCAGAATTACCAGATCAAGAAGAATATATTACAAGCAGCCAAGAAGAAACAATTTGAATATTGTGGAAACACAATTAAAGAAACACAGTATCTGGCAGGTTCTACCCTGAGGTTTAGAAGGGCTTGGGATACCATATACTGGAGGTCAAGGGAGCTGGAATTAAAATCAAGAATCACCTACCCAGAAAAACTATCATGTTTCAGGGGAAAATGTGGTCATTCAATGGAATAGAGGACTTTCAAGAATTCATATTGAAAAATAAAACAGTTGAATAGAAAATTTGACATTGAGATACAAGAAGCAAGAGAATCATGAGAAGGTAAACAGGGAAAAGAAACCATAAGCCACTAGTTAAAATTGAACCATTTACATTCCTACATGGAAAAATCATATTTGTAACTTAGGAACCTTTTCTCAGTATGAGAATAGTTGGAGGGAATAGAAATGTTTGTTTGTGTGTGTGTGTGTGTGTGTGTGTGTGTTTGTGTGTGTACATACATATATATGTTTATATAGGAGAGTATTTGGGCATATGAATACATATGTGAGTGTGTGTATATATATGTGTACAGGTATACATAGACAGGGGCCACAGGAACCATTTACTGGGAAGGGATGATACTTAAAAGGTGAAACTGAGAGTTGAGAGAGGGATATAATGAGATGAGATGGGGAGAGACAGAATGGGGTAAATTATCTCATATAAAAAAGGCAAGAGAAAACTGTTTCAATGGAGAGGAAGAACAGGAAGGCAAAAGGGAATGAGTCAACCTTACTCTCATTGAATTTGGTTTAGGGAGAGAATGACATACACGCTAAATATGGTATTTCACTCTACAGGAGAGTAGGGGTGAAGAGGATGAGAGGGGGAATTTTGAAATTAAGGTTAGGTTGGGGGCAAAAGTTGGAAGCATACACCTTTGAAAAGGGTCAGGGTCAAAGTAGAGAATAGAATAAGTGGGTTTCGAGATAGTATGGAGTGAAATATATATATCCACTATGGAAATAGTTTGCACAGCTACACATTTAGAACCTATGTGGAATTGCTTATCTTCCCAGTAAAGGTGGGTAATGAGGGAGGAAGGGAAAGAATCTGGATTTCAAAGTTTTAAAATCAAATGTTTAAATATATATATATATATATATATATATATTATTATTATTATTATTATTATTTTCATGCAAGTGGGAAATAAGATATGCAGGCAGTATAGAGATCCATCTTGCCCTACTGCAAAGTCAGAGGGTATATGGGGGAGGATATAGGAGAGAGTAGGTTGGTGGAAGGGGTACACAGTGGGATCACTGTTTTGGGGTGCTGGGTAGGGATAAGGTAGGGAGAAAATTTGTTATTCAAAATCGTCTGGAAATGAATGATGCAAACTAAAAATGAACACAAGATACAATTTAAAAAAAAATGGGAAAGTAAGTTGGAGGGAATAAACACCTACTATTTTCTAGTCACAGTGCTAACCAAATTTTACAAATATTATTTCATGTGATGCTCACAACAATCCTGCAATATAGGTGCTATTATTATCCCCATTTAATAGTTGAGGAAACTCGGGCAAACAGAGGTTAAATGACTTCCAAGGGTCACATAACTGTTAAGCACCTTGTTGAAAGATAATTGTATGAATACAGCATCATATATTGAGTGCTTAATAAATGTTAACTTAGTTCAAGGAACTTATATTCTCATAATCTTTATGATATGAAATTGTGTGGGGAGTTTATTTAAATTTATCAGATTAATTTTGAAAAAGAAATAGTGTAATAGAATTAGAATATAAAATAATTTTAAAGAAAATGTGGTCTAAGCTCTGATTTTATAGATGAGAAAATGAAGGCAGAAAATGTAAATGATTTGCTGAAGTCATTCACAAATCCTTATTAACTGAAATGCAATTTGAACCCAGATTACCTGGACTCCAAATTCAGAGTTTTTGTTATCAATATGTTAAACAAATTCTTGTTTTTGTTATCAATATTTTTGAAGTTTTATGATGTCTTTTCATTGTACAACAGATTCATTTTTAATATATTCTTCTCCCCTTTCCATACTCAGTGATCCATCCCTTATAATAAAATTTTAAAGAGGTAAAACATTAAGTTCATCCCAAGCCATCATATTGATTGCATCTGACATTTTATGCAATATCAGATACTTCTATTCCTGCCATCCATGTGCTGCTATTTTACTATACTACAATCTCCCTTTATAACTTGACATTACATTCTCCCACCTTGGGATCTAGACCTTCCAATTGCTGAACATTAAGCTGAGCTGACCTGGCCCTAAACTTCCCACACTAGACCCTGGTCATCTACATATTGTGCTTCTTCATATTTTCCTATTGAAGTTTGAGAACAATAAACAAATTCATACTAACAAAAAACTCTTTCTTGTTCACCACTTTTATTTATATGCTGTTATCCTCTATTATAATGTAAGATCCTTGAAGACAAGAATTGTTTTTCTTTTTATCATCTGTGTCTCCTGCACTTAGTGCCACATGTGATATATTTTCAATTCCATGCTTTCACCTTTGCCAAGAAGAGAGAGAAGATTGTCTCAATCTCCTTTTAGTTGTGTTATTGCTGTTGTTCTTCTTTTGAAGGGTATTATATATATTTGAAATTCCTGGAAGTAAATGAGAATAAGAAAAAAAGTAGCTTTTGAAAGTGACCAAGAAATGGATTATTAACAACTTAGGAGAACTACTAGCCACCAAACCAAAATCAGGTATAAGAATAGAGAAAATCACTGGACCAACAGAAACGAAAAGTTAAAAAGAAGGTTTATTTCATTTTTAAGGTTAAACTTGTCAAACACAGGGCAAGAATGCATTTTGATAGTCTTTGTTGTGCCACTGCTCACTTGATTTTCTGTTCTATTGAATTATGACTTTCCTTTATCTCGTTTCTTCCTGTATAATAACATTCAAAATTCAAAATGGTAGCTGGTGCAACCTGCCTTCATGAAAAAGCCTCTCCATTTCTTAGAAGCCAAGGTGACTTCTTTTTATGATTGCTTTTTTTACCTTTCTTTTCTTTTTCTTTTTTATTTATGTATTTATTTTCTAGTTTTCATCATTCATTTCCACAAGATTTTGAGTTTCAATTTTTCTCTCCACCCCTGCTCTATCCCCCACCCCAAGAAAGAAAGCATATTGATTATACCTTCCACACCACACAATCCATGTGGAACTATGCTCCATGCCTGCCAGGCCCCCTTCAGTGGGAAATTTTTTTTTCTCTCTGTCACTTTGTGGGTTTTGTATCTTTAGGTAGCTGGAGCAGGAGATCAACTAAATTCCTGCTTTTACTCTGATATCTTGGCTTCACCCCTGTTCTGATTTCTTTTACCTTCAAATATTATATACCACATCAGTCAAGGGGATCACTTATGTATTTGTCAAAACACCATCTGTATAACCTGAGGGTGAATGTCTCCAGATTCTTCAAAGTCACCCTCTCTTTTACAACTTTGTTTCTCGTTGATTTTACACACACACACACACACACACACACACACACACACACACACACTCACATCATAATTTTACTAGTTTAACTGCTCTAATTAAATTATCATGTCCACCTTCATGTGAGGTTTTTCGCCATTCAAAAATCTGTGTATAGTGGGCTCGACTAGGTGGCGCAGTGAGTAGAGCACTGGCCCTGGAGTCAGAAGGACCTGAGCTCAGATCCAGCCTCAGAAACTTAACACACACAAACAAAAACCTAGCCATGTGACACTGGGCAAGTTATTTAACCCTGAGTGCCCTCAAAAAAAAAAAAAGAAAGAAAGAAAGAAAATCTGTGCATAGTACTTGAATATTAGTGGTGAGTAGACCCAGTTCTGGAAAAATCCCAAGATAGCACCCTAGGACTAAATGATGGCTTCAACCTTTTGCAGTTCTAAATCTATCATTCTTCAACCACTATGTCAAATCACAGTAAATGGGCAGTTTATGGTGCTATGAAAATGTTCCCTACCAGGCTATTGAACAGTGTGAGGTGGTAACATTAAAGTTCACTTTTTTTTATCTGCCTGTCAACAAATAAATACTTTGGCAAAGGAATTTTTTAATACAAGAGAACAAACTATTACACGAAATCACTTCTGAAAGCATTTTAACATGGAAAAATGAATCAAGTATTAAGAACTTCCAATTGGGTCTACCTGAAACAGTAATTTTTGTCTTCATGGAAAAATCAAATAATCCATATGAGTATCTGTGACTCTCAAAAATTATATAGTTCCTTTCACTGAGGAATTCAAAATCTATTTAGAGAAGTAGCACTTGAACAATGGAATACTTAAGGGAATGGTTTTCAACAGGTGCTCTCTGTCTCCAGTTGTGGTATTGAATAAAATATGGTTCCTTGTTCCTGTTTATAAAATGATCAAAGACAGATACTTCTGTCATGTTGATATCCTCACTTAATAAACCATTTTATGTGGGTAAGTATGCATTTACTTCAATGTCTAAATTTTCTTTTCTATTTCATTTGGTCCATCAAGCTCCCTGAACTCAAATATATATATATATATATATATATATATATATATATATATATATATATATATATATATATATACACTAAAAGAAGTGGATCTGAGTATAAGTGTTAAAGAATAGCATGAAATAGAAAAATAAGTAAGGCCTAAGAAAAATGCTGACACAAACACTTTATTCCCCTCTATATTTTTGCAATCCAGTGACACTGACTTCCCTCCTGTTCCTCATTTATGATACTCCATCTCTAGAAACTGAGCATTTTCACTAGCTTTTCCTTATATGTTAAATTCACTACCTCCTTATGTCTATTTCCTGGTTTTTCTGACTTGCTTTTAGTATCAGAAAAAAATTACCCTTTGTCAAGAAACCCGCTTTAATCCTGCTTAATCTTAATGCCTTTGCCTATCATTGTTCCTTGCTTAGCCAGTATGCATCTTAATTATAGATAATTATTTGCATATTGTCTCCCCCATTAAATAGTGAATTACTTGAGAGCAAGGATTACTTGTTTTTCTTTCTTTGATTCTCCAGTGATTAGCACAGTAGCTAGAATGTAGTAGATGCTTAATTAATGTTAGTTGGCTGAATGGCTTAGTTATTGAAAAGTAAAAGGTAGAAAGGCATAGTGAATAGAGAAGTAGACTACCAGTCAAGAATTAGTTGAAATCCTGCTAAAGATAATTCATAGTTGTATGAAGCTAGGTAAATCATTTGACCTATCTGACCATTGGATGCCCAATCTGAAAAATGCTTAATTTGCGCTAAATAACCTCTAAGACTCCAGTTCCAAATGTATGATGCTATGATCTCTTTTACAATATACTAATGTCTAGTACTGCACAGAAAACCTGGCAATAAATAAATAAATAAGATTTAGCTTGTGATGTGTATTGCTCTAATTCATATGTATTTTTTTTCCTCAAATAAAGGAAGCATTTACAATAATACAATTTAGCTCTTATGTAGTGTTTATTGATCTATCAACATTTTTCAGCCTTTAGCTCATTATTAATAAACATTTAGGTGACTTTAAATATATAACACAATAAATACTGCTAACTGTGATTTTTTTTTTTTTTTTTGCCAATGGCCACCTGTATAATATCATTGTCCTCACTACTTGTAAGAGGCAAGGTGAGGAACAGAGCCTTCCATGGGTTGGGAAATATAATCTCCCAGAATTCAATTTGAGTCTGGTTAATACTGGGAATAAAGACAAGTTTAGCAAGGTCTTGGCCAGAAGCATCAATCCAGTAGAGCAAAGGGTTGCTTAATAAAAATATGGATTGCTTTTCTAAAAAAACAGAATCAATAGAATATTATAAGTACAAGGCTCAACAGATTTTCAAGAGCAAGAGAAACTTTGTGAAACAAGATCAGGCAAAAGAGTGATCCTTCTTACCTCCTTCAGATTCTAACTTCTCTCTTAACTCTTCTGTTGTGTTTGTGTATTTATTCTAAGCATAATAAGTTCCTTGAAGACGGGAATTTTTTTCTTTTGTCTAAGTGTCTCCAGTGCTTGCACATAGAATCTGATACTGATTAATTCTCTAAAATGCTTTTAAAAAGTCATTAAATTATTTGTCAGAAAATGAAATGGATTTAAGTTTGTAAGAGTCCAATATTATTTCCTATTCCTTTTGTTTTATTGGTAGTTTACTATAAATTTATACCTCTATCTTGGGGTTTACAAACTTGACTTTATTTTCTTAAGGACCATGCCATAAACCCAAATCACTCTGGCTCTTTTTGATTGGCCAACAATAGGTCCCAGTCTAAGACCAAGTTAGATATTATTTGAATTCTCATTGCCCAGCATAAATGTAAATAGCAATTATTTCTTTTAGGGCGAGAAATCTGGAGGGTCTTTTCCCTTTGACTTTAGTTAAACAGGATGTTCTTTGCCTCATTTTTTAAAAACAAATGCTTTATTAATTTCTATTTTACATCATTCATATCCGCCAGATTTTGAGTTACAATTTTTCCCCATTTTTCCCTACCCACCACCCCAGAATAGCAGTCCCACAAGATATCCCCTCATTCAATCTGCTCTCTCCCATATCTTCTCCCATACCCCCTTCAACTTTACCATTAGGGTGAGGTGAATCTCTGTGCCCCAATGCCTGAACAACTTGTCTCCCAATTACATGCAAAATAGTATTAATAGTATTTATATATATTTGATACATTTAATTTTAAAACCTCAAATTTAAGATGTACTCCCTTCCTCCCTTGCCACCCATTCCCTCTGGAAAGATGAGCAATTCAGTATGTGTTGTACATGTATAGCTATGCAAAACATTACCATAGTAGATATATTGAAAAAGGCTGCCTATAATTCCCTCCCACCAATCACACACCCCACTTGTCCATTCCCTACTTTGATCCTGTCCCTCTTCGATAGTGGGTACTTCCAAACTCTCCTCCCCCCAAAATGCCCCCCCCATCCATCATCCCCCCTCTCATCCCCCTTCCCCTTACTCTCCAGCAGGGTGAGATACCCAATTTAGTATGTATGTCAATCTCTCCCTGAGCCAGATTCAATGAGAATATAATTTTGCCTTTTTTGCCTTCTTCTTCTTCCCCTGCCCTGCAGCCACTTCCCTTTGCCTCTTCTACATGAGATAGGTTACCCTACCCTTTCTTTCCCCATCTCCTCTTGCCACTCTCTTCTCTCACCTCATAACTTCACCCCTTAAGTATCGTCCCTTCCTATCAAATTCAACCTGTGCCTTTTATCCATGTATAATTCTAAACACATACACACACATTCATATATGTATTCATATGTCCATATACCCTTCTTCCATTATTTTCATACTGAGAAAGGTTTCATCAGTCACAGTTATTGTATTTCCATGTAGGAATGTAAATACTCCAATGTTGATGAGTTATTTTTGATTTCTTTTCCCTGATTACCTTCCCAGGCATCTCTTGCTTCTTGTGTCTGGATGTCAAATTTTCTATTCAATTCAGGTTTTTTCCTCAAGAATGCTTGACAGTCCTCTATTCCACTGAATGAACATATTTTCCCCTGAAGCAAAATAGTCGTTTTACTGGGTAGGTGACCCTTGGCTTCAATCCCAGCTCTTTTGCCCTCTGGAAAATCATATTCCATGCCCTTGGATCCCTCAGTGTAGAAGCTGCCAGGTCCTGTGCTATTCTGATTGTGTTTCCACAATATTGAAATTGTTTTTTCCTGGATGCTTATAGTATTTTCTCCTTTATCTGGGAATTCTGGAACCTGGCTATAATATTCCTGGGAGTTTCCTTTTTGGGATCTTTTTCAGGAGGTGATCTGTGGATTCTTTCAACCTCTATTTTGCCCTCTGGGTTTAAAACATCAGGGCAATTTTCCTTGAGAATTTCTTGAAGGGTGATTTCTAGTTTCTTTCTTTGCTCATGGCTTTCAGGTAGTCCAATAATTTTTAAATTATCTCTCTTGGATCTATTTTCCAGGTCAGTGGTTTTTCCCATGAGATATTTTACATTGCCTTCTATTCTTTCATTAATTTGGATCTGTTTAACAGCATCTTTATTTCTCATAAAGCCATTAGCTTCCATTTGCTCCAGTCTAAGTGTGAAGGAATGAATCTCCTCAGTGAGCTTTTGAGATTCTTTTTCCATCTGGCAAATTTGGCCTTTAATGACATTCTTCTTCTCATTGCCCTTTTTGGCCTCCTTTGCCACTTGAGTTAGTCTATTTTTTAAGGTGTTATTTTTCTCAGTCAGGCTGTTGACCCTCATTTCATACTTTTCCTGCATCCTTCTCATTTCTCTTCCCAATTTTTCCTCCACTTCTCTTATTTGATTTTTAAAACCCTTCTCCTCCTTTTCCATGCTTTGATCCTCTTTGCCCCCCAAGTAGGAGTCTAATGTTACATTTTTGTTTATTTTGTTTCCTTTGCCTAGGCATGTTGCCACTTAATTACTTGATTCTTAGGCTTGTTGCCACAGTAGGACTCTGCCAACAGACAGGGGAGCTTCTGTCCCGATCACACATTGCTTTCTTTCATCACAGAGGAGTCACCTTTGTTCTCTTGGTCCTCTCATCCTATCTTGTGATCAGCTTCCTATTCCCTTGGGGCTTTGATAGGAAGATTGTATTAGAAGACAGTTGTGTCCATAAACAAAGCACTACACATTAATTTTATAAATTAACTCAGTTAATTTATAAAAAAAAAAAAACAACAACAGATTTAGGATAAAGGATATCTAAAGTCCTTCCTAACTTTAAAATATATATCTTTGCCCAATAACAGCATGTAACAACTTAGAATACAGTTCAGTTTCACTGCTTCAAAGTCTCTGTCATATCATAATGAAATCACAACATGCTAACATTATATGCATTATCTCCTTCTATTAAAATGTGGAGCTCCTAGACATCAAGGATTATTTTGCTTTTTCATTTTCATTCCAAGCACTTAGCACAGTGCTTTGGTAATAGGAAATATTCAATAATTTTCAACTAATTAATTAACAACATTCAGTATATAATGTGAGAAATCTCACAAACATTAATGATACATTAATAGAAGTATGATCATTCACTTACACACACACATACACACAATAGTACTTATATTCTTCACATCAGACTACACATTAGCCAGTATTTATAAAATATTTTTATGTATGAAAAATAATCTCTAGTCATCCTAATTACTATGCTGAGGTTTAAAGCTTGGGGTTCTCAAGACACCAAAATATTGGGTACTGCTGAATAGATTTGACTCAAGTGTTCTCTCAGTCAAAGTAAAGCAAAGATTATTAAAGATTCACCATATTAGGTTTATTGGGTTTTTATACACACACACACACACACACACACACACACACACACATTGTTGCTGTTGTTGTTGTTATGTTTGTCCTTCATTTTTGAATAATTCTGTGTCATCAGGGAATTGATGACATGACTTGCATTTGAATTTGATTTGAGTGCGGGAGGTCAGTTTGAGGTCAACAACCTCACCTTCTCCTCCAGAGCCATCTGGACCTAGTAACCAGATTTTCATCAGCATGACTGCAAATGACCCAGGATGTAATGGGAGACCCTGGCCCTTTTAGGCTAAGGGCTTTTCAAGTATTCACTTATGGTGAGGTAATGCCCATTCAGTGAATAGGCCTCTTTAAGAAGTCAGTCAAGGGGTGGCTCCTTAAATTAGTAAAAAAAAAAAAAAAAGAAAGAAGAAATCAAACTGGGAGGGCAAGACCTTCAGGCTTGCTGTTCCAAAGAGAAAACAGTTACCACTGATATTCACTATAAGCCAGTGGGGCCCAAAATACAATCATTAAGGGTAGTTTGTGCAGATACCTCCTGTGGTGCAATCTATGATCTTCAGAGTGAACTGGGTTTAAGGTTTTGTGCAAGAAGAAAGAAAGAAAGTAAGAAAGAAAAAAGGATCCAGGGAAAGAGAGAGAGAGAGAAAGAGAGAGAGGAAGAAAGGAAGGAAGGAAGGAAGGAAGGAAGGAAGGAAGGAAGGAAGGAAGGAAGGAAGGAAGAAAGAATGTAGCCAATCAACCTCAAGTTAAATGGGAAACTTCTGGCAGTCAGAATTTACCTTCCTTTGGAGAGGAGAAGGAGAGGGAGAGGGAGAGAACTAGCTGAGTTACCATAGTAGCTGGGTCCCCAGTGGCTGGTTCCACACCCTAAGTGAGTACTTGAAAAGACATTTGCCTAAAAGTGTAGAGTCCCCAGTTGCATGCAAAGTCATCTCCAGTCATCCTAATGAACATCTGATCACTGTGCTGAGGTTTAAAGCAAGGGGTTCTGGAGACACCAAAATTCTGACACACTGGGTCCTGCTGAATGAATTGGACACAAGCCTCTTCTCAGTCAAAGTAAATCAAAGATTATTAAATTCACCATATTGGGTACACTCTTATGGAGTCAAATACACAAGTATTTGTGATATTTGTATTGACAAGAGGGCCAGAACAATCTGACACAGCCTGAATCTGAACTAGATTGAATAGGAACTAGTTAATGGAGACAAGATGAATCTCACATACCAAACATTGTAGGAAGCATTTAGAGATGGTCTAGTAGTCTGGGAGAAGGTGTCTAGGGAGGGTCTAGAGGAGGAATCTAAGGAGGATATTGCTAGGACTTGGGTCAGATTCTTCAAACCAAGAGAAGAGGATTTTGATGGCATCAGTGGTAAGAAACAGAGGCAATCAGGAATTAACAGATAAAGGAGGGCTATATTACAGATTTGGTCTGTTTTGATAGGATCAAGGGTGGAAAACAGCCAGAGGCAATTCAGAGATAACAGACAGTGGAGGGATAGGCTAGGTTAAATGTAACAGAGATTCAGTCATAGTGATAATGGAAGGCTTATGAACTCAGGTAAAAACTAGAATCAGTGGGAAGATTCAACTGGATCCATTTGGCTCTGGAAGAGAAAGTGAGTTTGGAGAACTTGCACAGCCCTCTCTCAAATCAAAATCATCTGCAAGTCATGTCATCATGACATGGTCCTCTTTGAAAATAAAGGACAAACAAAACCTATGAGGAGAGGGGGTTACCTGAATGGGGACTAAGGTACTTGGGTAACTCTTTTAGTCCTCTTCCTCTCCCTCTCTCCCTGAACTTCTCCTTTCCAAAGAAAGGTAATTTTTGATGGCCAGAAGCTGCCCACTTAAGTTGGGGTTTACTAGATTCCTTCCTTCCTTCCTTCCTTCCTTCCTTCCTTCCTTCCTTTCTTCCTTTCTTTTTCTCTTTTTTTCTCTCCTCTTTCACAAAACTGTAAAACCAGTTCAGTACGATGCTCATAGATTGGATCACAGTAGTTCCCTGCTCAAGCTCTAGTTGATGACTGTATTTTGGGCCCTCCTGGCTTAAAAAGTGCATGTCAATGGCAGCTGTTTCTCTGTGGAACAGCAGATGTAAGGGTCTTCCCCTCCCTAAGTGATTTTTCCTCTTACTTTTTTTTTGCTAATTTAATCATCCCTTCGTTCACTTCTTAAAGACACCCACTCACTAAATGGGTGTTACCTCACCCTAAGTGACTACTTGAAAAGGCCCTAACATCTTGTGTTATATCCTTTCTTCCTGATGAATATCTGATCAGTGGATCCTGATTGTTCTCTTTTGTTCAATTTCTATTTTGCTCTCTGAATCTAAAATCTAATGGTAATTACTCTTTAGAATTTCTTGAAGGATGATTTCTAGTTTATTTTTTCAATCATGGCTTTCAGGTAATCAAATAATTTTTGAATAATCTCTCCTGGATCTATTTTCCAGGTCAGTGGTTTTGCCAATGAGATATCTCACAGTGCCTTTTATTTTTTCATTGGTTTGGATTTGTTTTATGGTATCCTGGTTTCTCATAAAGTCATTAGCTTCCATGTGCTCCAATCTAATTTTGAAAGAATTATTCTCTTCATTGAGTTTTCTAAATTGCTTTTCCAATCTGGCATATTTGGCTTTTTAAGACATTCTTCTCCTTATTGGCTTTTTGGGCCTCTTTTGCCATTTGATTTAATCTATTTTTAAGGTATTATTTTCTTCAGTCAGGTTGTTGACTCTCTTTTCATGATTTTCTTGCATTATTCTCCTTTACCCAGTTTTTTTCCCTACACTTTTCTTACTTGATTGTCAAAATCCTTCTTGAGCTCCTGCATGACATGTAAACAATTCATATTTTTCTTGGAAGTTTTTGGTGCAGGAGTTCTAGCTTCATTTTCTTCCTCTCGTACTATACTTTGACCCTTTTTGTCCCCCCAAAAAAGATTTTTGGTCTCTTTGTCCTTCCTCTGCTTGATCATATTCCCAGTACCAAGAAAGCAAGCCGAATCTAAGCAGGTTAAAGCAAGAATGATTACCTCTGAATGATCACGTGGTCCCCCTAAGATCTGTAGGCCTGGAGCTCCTGAGGCAGCTGTGTGGTAGATTCTGCAGCCACCCTGCTTCTGCAACCTCTCATCCTGGGGGAAGGAGCTGTACCATGGCCTTCCTTTCCAACAGAGTTCCCTAATGACATTTTACTTTCTTTTTTGTGTTTTATGGGTTGAAAATTCTGGAAATCACGATAGTTGCTGGTGATTCACTCTCCTACAATATGCTCTGGCCACTGCTGCCTCCCTCAGGCCAAAACTGTGAGGCTCACACAGGAATATGCTCAGCTCCCAGCCTCCTGTAATGAACCCTTCCTGTTGGCCTGCCAGGCTGCCTTCAACAGCAGATTTCTTTCTCTCTGTCACTTTGTGGGTTCTGTAGCTCTAAAATTTGTTTAGAGTCATATTTTATAGGTATATGAAGTGGGTGTGGGGGGTGGTCATGGAATTTTCTGTTTCTCTTCCACCATCTTGGTTCCACCACCCCCACCATAGTTCTTGAGGGGAAAGCCCTCCCTCACTCAAATCAAAGTCAACTGCCAATCATCTCCCTGATGCTATGGCCCTCTTTGAAAATGAAGGCCAAATACAACCTGTGAGCAAAACAAACTACCTGAATATGGACACAAGTAGTTTGGTAATTCAGGTAGTCCTCTCTCTCTCCTTCCAAAGGAAGGCTATTTTTGATGTCTAGAAACTGCCCACTTACACACACACACACACACACACACACACACACACACACACACTCCTACACACACTTAAAAATTCGATTATGTAAACAAATCTAGGAAGAAGATGTTAGTATGTAAATGTTCACAAAACTATAAAAAAGATTAAGCTCAAATTAATTGCAATGTAATGTCTAGGATATTCTAAGATAAAAGACGAGAAAAAGCATCTCCTTCTCTCCTCTCATTGTAGAGATAAGGTTCTATGCATTTGAAATGAAGCATATACTATCTGTGGCCTTTTGTTTATTTGTTTTGTTTTGGTTTTGCTCTTTCTCTTCTTTTTTCAGAGGAAGGATTCAATAGAGAATACAGTGGGGAAATGTTGATTTCAAAAGTAGATACTGATTAAAGTTATTCATTGGTAGAAACATAGTGAGATTCTACTTAGTAGAGATATTGTGGAGGAGTATGAATACTGATATATTAGGGGGACTTTGGAAGAGACTTCTGACTTATGAGAGAAATTGGGTTAATCGACCATTAAAGTCACTTAGAAGTCCATATGTTGTGATTTCATAATTCTTTTTATCATTCAAATTAAGGAATATTTAAAGAATTATTTCAGCATATCATTCAAACAATTGAAATTTATTAGTAAAAATTTATCAGTAAAAGTGAACTGATCAGCTTAGCCATTTATAAAATTTAAAATTAAATAATAATTGGTTTTAGTCTCACTATTCATTTGTTAGAATTATCAAGATTCTTCCTTTATGGAGTAAAAGCAGGAACAACTTGAGCTCCAGTTCCAACCACCTCCAACACTTGTAAAATATGATTGTAAACACATTTTAGAACTATAGATCCCACAAAGTGACAGAGAGAAACAAATCTCCTGCTGAAGCCAGGCTGGCAGGCCAACAGGTAGGGTCTATCGCACTGAGCTGGGGGCCTAGTGCAGTCCCCCATGAGCTGTGTGGGGCCAGATCATTCACCCAGACCTGCCAGAGCAGACTTTAGAAGAGTGAATCACTTGCAGCTGTGGTGTTTTCCAAATTTCTCAAACCATAAAAGTGAAAGAGATAGTAAAACATCAGTGGGGCAGCCTGTTGATCTTGGGTCAGAGAAGAGGGTATGGCCCCTGCACCTTGGGTGGCAGAGGTGTAGGTGGCTGCTACTGTTGTGATTGCTTCTGCTTACATTTAAGGGGCTACAAGATCCTAGTGGTTCAAAGTAACTGTCCAGAGGGCATTTGCAGGAATTTCTCTGCTGGCATTGAGGCAGGATTCTCTTGCTTTGCCCTTCTTGGATGTGATTGGTAGCCTTGGGTGGTGGTCCTAGAGTAAGGAGTGCTGTTGTGGCAGAAATTATGGAGGTTGTGGAGACAAAGACCTCCTCAAATTTCTGAGGGAGGTGCCTGGAAAAATCTCTGGAAACAGATGTGCAAAACCCCAGATATTTTGGACACCACACTGTGGAAGCAATGATCTACTCTGGTAAAGAGCTCAAAAGTTAAGTCATTGGCTGGCAAGAGGAGCAAACAGAGGAAGAGCAATCAGACCATAAAATCCTTTTTTAGGGGGCAAAGAGGATAAAAATACAGAACTAGAAGAAGGCCACAAAGTTGAAAATCCTGCATCAAAAGCCTCCATGGAAAATATGAGCTAGTCACAGGCCAGGGAGGAGCACAATAAGGGTTTTGAAAATCAAGTAAGAGGAGTAAAAGATAAATTGGAAAGAGAAATGAAAATGATCTGAGAAAATGAAGAAAAATAATTTATAAGCGTTACTGAAGAAAATAACACCTTAAAATATAAACTAATTCAAATGGCAAAAGAGGCCCAGAAAGCCAATGAGAAGAGTGCTTTTAAAAGCAGATTTGGTCTGTTGGAAAAGGAATTTCAAAAACTAACTGAAGAGAATAAGTCCTTCAAAATTATATTGAAGCAAATTGAAGTTAATGACTTTAAGAGAAATCAAGATACTATAAAAAGAGATCCAAACAAATGAAAAAATAGAAGGCAATGTGAAATATCTCATTGAAAAAACCACTGACATGGAAAAATAGATCCAGGAGAGATAATTTAAAAATACTGGACTTCCTGAAAGTCATGATCAAAAAAAGACCCTAGAAATTATCTTTTAGGAAACACTAAAGGAAAATTGTCCTGATATTCTAGAAGATGAGGGAAAAATTGAAATAGAAAGAATTCACCAATCACCTCCTGATAAAGATCCCAAAAAGAAAACTCTTATGAACATTATAGAAAAATTCCAGAGCTCTCAGGTCAAGGATGAAATATTACAAGCAGTCAGGAATAATCAATTTGAGTATTGTGGAAATACAATCAATGTAACACAAGATCTAGCAGCTCCTACATTAAAGGAATGAAGGGCTTAGAATATATTTTGGAGGTCAAATGACAATGGATTAAAAGCAAGAATTACCTACCCAGAAAAAATTGAGAATAATATTTCAGGAGAACATATGGACATTCAATGAAATAGAGGACTTTCTAGTATTCTTAATGAAAAGACCATAGCTGAATAGAAAATTTGACTTTAAAATACAAGAAGCAAGAGGTACATGAGAAGATAAACAGGAAAAAAAAAATCAAAAGGAATTTATTTAAAATGGATTATTACATTCCTACAAGGAAAAAAAATGACAGTTGTAACTCATGAGACTTTTCTGTTTGCGGGTGGTTGAAGGGCATATATAGGTATGTATATGTATATATATACATATACATACCTATATATACATATGTGTATGTATAAGAGGGTATATTGTATTTGTGTATGTGTATCTACTTGTATACTTACACAGAGGGCACAGGATGAGTTGAATATGAAGGGATGATACTTAAGAAATAAAATTAAGAAGTGAGAAAGGAATATATTGTGAGAAGGAGAAAGGGAGAAATGGAATACAGTAAATAATCTTACATAAAAGAGACAAGAGAGAACTGTTCCAATGGACTGGAAGAGCAGAAAGGTGAAAGGGAATGAGCCATCCTTACTCTGATAGGATTGGACTTAAGGAAGAAATAACATACACACTCAATTGGGTATGTTACCCTATGGGAAAGTAGGGGGAAAAGGGACAAAAGGGGGAATGATAGAAGGGAAAGCAGATTGGGGGACAAAGTAGTTGTAAGTTGACACATTTGAAAAGGGATCAAAGGAGATAATAGAATAAATGTGGGGGGGGATAGGATGGAGGGAAATATAGTTAGTCTTTGACAATATAACTACTATTGAAATATTTTGTGTAACAACAAATGTACAACCTATATTGAATTTCTTGTCTTCCAGTGGTTATGGGTGAAGAGGAAAGATGGGAAAGAATCTGGAAATCAAAGTTTTAAAAACAGATGTTAATTTTTTTGATGCAACTGGGAAATAAGGTATACCAGCCTTGGGGTATAGAAAAGCTTCTTGCCCTACCTGAAAGTAAGGAGGAAGTGGGGGAGGACATAAGAGAGAACAGATTGGGGAAAGCGTATTAACTATGCTTACTATCTTAGGGTGGGAGACAGCAAGAACATTTGTAACTCAAAATCTGGTGGAAATAAATGTTGAAAACTGAAAAGTAAGTAAACAAATTTATTTAAAGCAATTAAAAATAAAAGATTCTTCCTTTCTTCAACAAAAATAACCAAGAATCAATAAGTGACATTTTTTGTGTTATATAACATATTTCCCACATTTGATTAAAATTATTTCAAGTTGCCTATTTAATAAATAAAAACTAATTTAGTTTTCCTTTGTTTGCTAGCTTGGATAATATTTTGAAGAAATGTGTGTGTGGGAAGGGAGGTGTATGAGTAAAAATGTCCCTTCATATTGTCTTCTTATACTGTTTTTTCTAACTAAAAAATCCCAGTATAATTATGAGAATTATTTCTATTTTTTAATAACTAAATAATTGCCATCATT
The DNA here is from genome assembly GCA_011680675.1 of Gymnobelideus leadbeateri. Classification (NCBI taxonomy): domain Eukaryota; kingdom Metazoa; phylum Chordata; class Mammalia; order Diprotodontia; family Petauridae; genus Gymnobelideus; species Gymnobelideus leadbeateri. The sequence continues at coordinate 144,842 of WOXC01004484.1, forward strand.
ACTTGTGCCTCAAATACATATTTTTCTGTTGCTTTGAAAAAAAAATATACTTATTTAGTTAATTAGTTTTAGTTTTCACCATTCATTTCCACAAGATGGTGAGTTACAAATTTTTCCTCCATATCTTTCCCCTACCCATCACCTTAATATAGTAAGTCTGTTGAATACCACCTTTCCCCAGTCTGTTCTCTCTTATATCCTACCCCATTGCCCCGCTAACTTTTTAGTAGGGAAAGATGGGTTTCTATACCTCAGTACCTGTATACCTTATTTCACAGTTGCATATATAAAACAAATTTTAAACAATTTTTTTAAACTTTGAGGTCCAGATTTTTCCTTATTTCCTCCTCACCCACCCCCACTAGGAAGATAAGCAATTCAATATTGTACATATGTAGTTGCCCAAATCATTTCCATAGTAATTGTACTGTGAAAGATTATATTTCCCTCCATCCTATCCTGTCCCCGCACTTATTAAATTTTCTCCTTTAACCCTATCCCTTTGCAAACATATTTGCTTCTAACTACTCTGTCCAACAATCTGCCCTCACTTCTATCATGCCCCCTCTTACCCTTTTCCCTCCTATTTTCCTGCAGGGTAAGATACCCAAATGAGTATGTATGTTATTTCCTCCTTAAGACAAATTCAATGAGACTCAGGTTGTCCCATTCCCTTTCACCTTCCTGCTCTTCCCTTACATTGTAACAGTTTTCTCTTCCCTCTTTTATTTTTTTCAACAAATGCTTTATGAATACCTGTATTACATAACTTATTTCCACCAGATTTTGAGTTACAATTTTTACCCATTTTTCCCCTACCCACCACCCCAGAATAGCAATCCCACAAGATATCCCCTCATGCAATCAGCTCTCTCACATATCTTCTCCCATACCACCTTCAACTTTACGATTAGAGCAAGGTGAGTCTCTGTGCCCCAATGCCTGAACATTTCATCTCCCAATTACATGCAAAATAGTATTAATAATAGTATTTATATATATTTGAGACATTTAATTTTAAAACCTCGAATTTCAGATCCATTCCCTTCCTCCCCTGCCACCCATTCCCTCTGGGAAGATGACCAATTCAGTATGTGTGGTACATGTATAGCTATGCAAAATATTACTATAATAGATATATTGTAAAAGGATGCTTATAATTCCCTCACGCCCATCCCACCCCCCACCTGGTCCATTCCCTACTTTTATACTATCCCTCTTCTATAGTGGGTACTACCAACCTCCACTCCCTCCAGAATACCCTCCCCTCCATCATCCTCCCTCTTATCCCCCTTCCTGCTACTCTCCAGCAGGGTGAGATATCCAATTTAGTATATATGTCATTCACTCCCTGAGCCAGATTCAATGAGAATATGTTTTTTCCTTTTTGTCTTCCTCTTCTTCCCCTGCCCTGCAGCCACTTTCCTTTGCCTCTTCTATATGAAATAGGTTACCCTACCCTTTCTCTCCCCATCTCCTCTTGCCACTCTCTTCTCTCACCTCATAACTTCACCCCTTAAGTATCATCCCTTCCTACAAAATTCAAACTGTGCCTTTTATCCATGTATAATTGTAAACACATATACACACATTCATATATGTATTCATATATCCATATACACTTTTTCCATTATTTTCATACTGAGAAAGGTTTCATCAGTCACAGTTATTGTTTTTCCATGTAGGAATGTAAATAGTTCAACTTTCATGTGTTCCTTTTGATTTCTTTTCCCTGATTACCTTCTCAGACACCTCTTGCTTCTTGTGTCTGGATGTCAAATTTTCTATTCAACTCTGGTTTTTTCCTCAAGAATGCTTGAAAGTTCTCTATTCCACTGAATGACCATATTTTCCCCCGAAACAAAACACTCAGTTTTGCTGGGTAGGTGACCCTTGGCTTCAATGCCAGCTCTTTTGCCCTCTGGAATATCATATTCCATGCCCTTCAATCCATCAGTGTAGAAGCTGCCAGGTCCTGGGCTATTCTGATTGTGTTTCCACAATATTGAAATTGTTTCTTCCTGGCTGCTTGTAGTATTTTCTCCTTGATCTGGGGATTCTGGAACCTGGCTATAATATTCCTGGGAGTTTTCTTTTTCGGATCTTTTTCAGGAGGTGATCTGTGGATTCTTTCAACCTCTATTTTGTCCTGTGGGTCTAAAATATCCAGGCAATTTTACTTGAGAATTTCATGAAGGGTGATTTTTCGGTTCTTTCTTTGATTGTGGCTTTCAGGTAGTCCAATAATTTTTAAATTATCACTCCTGGATCTATTTTACAGTTCAGTTGTTTTTCCCGTGAGATATTTCACATTGCCTTCTATTCTTTCATTTGTTTGGATCTGTTTAACAGCATCTACATTTCTCATAAAGTCATTAGCGTCCATTTGCTCCAGTCTAACTGGGAAGGAATGAATCTCCTCAGTGAGCTTTTGAGATTCCTTTTCCATCTGGCAAATTTGGCTTTTTAAGGCATTCTTCTCCTCATTGCCATTTTGGGCCTCCTTTACCATTTGAGTTAGTCTATTTTTTAAGGTGTTATATTCCTCAGTCAGGCTGTTGACTCTCATTTCATACTTTACCTGCATCCTTCTCATTTCTCTTCCCAATTTTTCCTCCACTTCTCTTATCTGCTTCTTAAGGTCCTCTATGGCCTGTAACCCCCTCATATTTTCTTTGGGGCTTGTGGAGCATGATTTATGACCTCACAATCCTCCCCATTCTCTGCTTCAATCCGCTTTGCCCCCAAAACAGGAGTCTAATGTTGCATTTTTCTGTTTATTTTGTTTCCTTTGCCTAGGCATGTTGCTACTCAATTACTTGACTTTGGGGTTTGTTGCCACAGTAGGACTCTGCCACCGGACAGGGGAGCTTCTGTCCCAAAGTTGGGGTCTTCACAACTTCTGCTTCTGGCATGTTGGATGCCCACCCCAGACCTCCCCACTGATCACAATCCAGATCCAAGCAGGTTAAAGCAAGAGCAATTAACCTCCAAGAATGATCATGGATCTCCCTACAGTTTGTAGGCCAGGAGCTGATGCTGCCACTGAAGCTGCAAAATGGCGAGTGTCTCCTCAGTGGTTTCTAGCCCCCAGGGGAGGAAGCCGATGAATTCCCCAAATACTGATCCCAGAGTCAATAGGGCACTAGCCTCTTACTTTGTCCTAGGCATGTCTGTGTTGATAATTCTGGAATCCTCACAGCTGCTAGTGTTCTGGGGTCCCTCCAGCCTGCCGGCCTGGCCACCCTGGGGCTAAAACCACGGCTCACTCAGACCTGGGCTCTGCTGTCCTCATGCTGGGCTATCTCCCAGAGCGCTGTGATGGCTCTCCCTGCAGGACTGCTGGTCTCTCCTCAGTGGGCTCAGCTTCTCTGTGTCATTCTGTGGGTATTGGAGCTCCAGAAGTTGTTAAGAGTCCCCTTTTACATGGTTTGGAAGAGGTCTGGTGGGAGTGCACCTTGGAAATGCTGTTTCTACTCCACTATCTTGGCTCTGCCCCCTCCCGAGGTCAAATTTGTACCTCTCTTGCCTCTTTTAGACAAGATAATTTACCTTAATTTATCTATCACTTTCTTTTCCCAATAAATTCTTATTTTACCTCATAATTTTATTTATTATATAGCATCCCTTCATATTCAACACATCATATGCCCTCTGCATTAACATATATATGCCCACAGAAACATGCATATTTATATACACATACACCATCCTATATATACATATATGTATGTATACATTATATATATATATATATGCATACATACATACATACATATATTCCTTTCAGCTATCCTCATTCTGAGAAAAGTCTTATGAGTTACAATTATCATTTTTTTTCCATGAAAGAATCTAAATAATTCAACTTAAACCAAATTTTCTGTTCAGCTTTGGTTTAATCATCAAGAATGTTTGAAAATCCTCTATCTCAATGAATTACAATATTTTTTTCCTGTAGCATTATATTTAATTTTGCTGGGTAGGTGGTTGTTGGTTTTAGTCCTAACTACTTAGACCTCCAGAATATCATATCCCAAGCTCTTTGATCCCTTTATGTAGAAACTGCTAGGTCTTGTGTTATCCTGATTGTGTTTCCACGATACACAAATTATTTCTTCTTGACTTCTTGCTGTATTTTGTACTTGACCTGGGAACTCTGGAATTTTGGTTATAATATTCGTAGAAGTTTCCTTTTTGGGACCTTTTTTTAAGAGGAAATTATTGAATTCTTTCAATCCCTATTTTACCCACTGGTTCTAGAGTATGAGGGCAATTTTCCTTGATAATTTCTTGAAAAATGGTGTCAAGGCTCTTTTTTTGATCCTGGCTTTCAGGTAGTCAAATCACTTTTAAATTATCTGTTCTGGATCTATTTTCCAGGTCAGTGTTTTTTTTTCCAATGACCTATTTCACATTGCCTTTTTTTAAAAATATGTTTGTATCTATTTTATAGTATTTTGACTTCTCATTAAGTCATTAGGTTCTAATTGCTCCATTCTAATTTTGAAGGAGTTATTCTCTTCAGTGGATTTTTGAAATTCTTTTCCATCTGGAAAATTTGGCTTTTTGTCTTTTTTTTTATTTAAACAAATGCTTTATTAACTTCTGTTTTACATCGTTCATTTCCGCCAGATTTTGGGTTACAATCATTTTCCCCCCATTATTCCCCTACCCAACCTCCCAGAATAGTAGTCCCACAAGATATCGCTTCCTCCAATCTGCTTTCTCCTATACCTTCTCCCAAACCCCCATCGACTTTTCCAGTAGAGGAAGGTGAATCTTTGTGTCCCAATGCCTGCACATCTTATCTCCCAATTACAAGCAAAAGAGTATTAATAATAGTATTTATATATATTTGAAATATTTAATGTTACGACCTCGAATTTCAGATCCATTTCCTTCCTCCCTTGTCACCCATTCCTTCTTGGGAGATAAGTAATTCAGTGTATGTTGTACATGTCTAACTATGCAAAACATTATCACAGTAGATATATTGTACAAGGCTGCTTATAATTCCCTCCCACTCATCCCACCCCCAACCTGGTCCATTCCCTACATGATCCTGTCCCTCTTCTATAGTGGGTACTTCCAACCTCCCCTCACCCCAAGGATGCCCTCCCATCCATCATCCCTCCTCTCATCTACCTTCCCCCTATCCTGCTGCAGGTTGAGATATCCCATTTAGTATGTATGTCATTTTCTCCCTGAACCAAATTCAATGTGAATGTGGTTTTGCCTTTTTAGCCTTCCTTATTCTCCCCCTCCTTTGCAGCCACTTCCCCCTGCTTCTTCTACATGGGATAGTTTACCCTACCCTGTCTCTCCCCATCTCCTCTTGCCACTTTCCTCTCTCACCTCATAATTTCATCCCTTGAGTATTCTCCCTTCCCAACAAATTCAACCTATGCCCTCTATCCATATATAACTGTAACCATATACATACACATTCACATATGTATTCATATGACCACACACCCTTCTTCCATTATTTTCATAGTGAGAAAGATATCATTAGTCACAGTTATTGCTTTTCCATATAGGAATGAAAATAGTTCAACTTTGATAAGTTCCCCTTGATCTCTCTTCCCCGATTACCTTCTCAGGCATCTCTTCCTTCCTGTGTCTGGATGTCAAATTTTCTATTCAATTCTGGTTTTTTCCTCAAGAATGCTTGAAAGTCCTCTATTCCACTGAATGACCATATTTTCCCCTGAAACAAGATACTCAGTTTTGCCGGGTAGGTGATCCTTGGGTTCATTCCCAGTTCTTTTGCCCTCTGGAATATCATATTCCACTCCCTTCGATCCCTCAGTGTAGAAGCTGCCAGGTCCTGGGCTATTCTCATTGTGTTTCCACAATATTGAAATTGTTTCTTCCTGGCTGCTTGTAGTATTTTCTCCTTGATCTGGGGATTCTGGAACCTGGCTATAATATTCCTGGGAGTTTTCTTTTTGGGATCTTTTTCAGGAGGTGATTGGTGGATTCTTTCAACCTCCATTTTGCCCTCTGGATCTAAAACATCAGGGCAGTTTTCCTTGAGAATTTCTTGAAGGATGATTTCTAGGTTCTTTCCTTGATCACGGCTTTCAGGTAGTCCAATAATTTTTAAATTGTCTCTCCTGGATCTATTCTCCAGGTCAGTGGTTTTTCCCATGAGATATTTCACATTGCCTTCTAATCTTTCGTTTGTTTGGATCTGCCTAACAGCATCTTGATTTCTCATAAAGTCACTAGCTTCCATTTGCTCCAGTCTAACTCTGAAGGAATGAATCTCCTCAGTGAACTTTTGAGATTCTTTTTCCATCTGGCAAATTAGACTTTTTAAGGCATTATTCTCCTTATTGCCCTTTTGGGCCTCCTTTGCCATTTCAGCTAGTCTATCTTTTAAGGTGTTGTTTTCCTCAGTCAGGCTGTTGACCCTCATTTCATACTTTTCCTGCATCCTTCTCATTTCTCTTTCTAATTTTTCCTCCACTTCTCTTATTTGGCTTTTTAAGGCATTCAACTCCTCATTGGCTTTTTTGGGCCTCCTTTGCCATTTGAGTTAGTACATTTTTAAGGTGTTTTTTTTTATTCAGTCATTTTGGGGGGGGTCTCTTTTACCAGGCTGTTGACTCACTTTTCAAGATTTTCTTGCATCATTCTCATTTCTCTTCCCAATTTTAGATCTACTACTCTTATTTTATTTTTAAAATCCTTCTTGAGCTCCTTCATGGCTTGTGTCTAGTTCATATTTTTTCTTGGAGGCTTTTGATGAAAGAGTTCTTACTTTGCTATCTTCCTCCATCTCTATGCCCTGATTTCACCAATAAAGTAATCTATCATCTGTTTGTGATTCATTGATTGCTCATATTGGCTTTTGAGCTCTTTGCCTCATTAGAATTCTGCTTCCAGAATGGAGAATGCTATCTCCCAAATTACTGGGGTTTTCACAGCTGCTGGAGATATTAGGAGGTTGCCCTCTCTACAGATCCCACAATCTCTGGCTTACTGGTCACACACCCCAGGGTTTGGGATTCTTTCATGCCTACCCTGACCCTGATCAAGAATTTTGAGATTAGGGTTGCACATTTCCATCTGTTACTATTTCAGTTAAAAATTATCCCAAGACCATGATCCAGATCCAACCAGGTAAAACAAGAAGGATTACCCTCTGAATGGTCACTTGGTCCACCATGGTCTACAGGCCAAGAGTTCTGGAAGAAGCACATAGTGGTGACTCCAAGGCCACCATGCCTCCATCACTTCTAACCCTGGAGGAAGGGGGCTGGAATGCAATCTTCAGTCTATCCCTGTTCCAACACAGTTTCTCACTGACCTTTTACTTTTTCTTTGGAGTTCATGGATTCAGAAGTCTGGAAACCACGAGAGTTACTGATGATGCAACTCCTGAAGTCTGCTTAGGCTGTTACTTGTTGGGGCTGCCCTGGAGCTAAAATATCATGGCTCATGCAGGCCTGTGCTTGGCTCCGAGTTTGGTGTGATAGACTCTTCCTGTCTGCCTGCTAGGCTTCCTTCAGCAGGAGATTTGTTTCTGTCACTTATGGGTTCTGTAGCTCTAAAGTTTGTTTGAGTCATTCTTTACATGTACTAGAAGTGATTGGAGCAGGAGCCATACCAAGTTTTTGCTTCTACTTCACCATCTTGGCTCCAACCCCCTCAAATAAATTTTTAACTGAAAGAGTAACAGATGGAAATGTGTATTCCCAATCTCAAAATTCTTGATCAGGGGCAGGGTAGGCACCAAAGAATCCCCCATGTTATCCTATTAAGGCTTATTTTTTCTGGTTGCATTTAGTGTGAGAAGTTAAATTGTTCTATTTCTTCCCTCTACTAACTTCTATGATGCAATATAATCTCATGAGGATTACACTGAGTTTTTGCAAGCTATGCCAGCTTAACACATACATGAGCATGTAAGAACAAGATAAAAATAATATCCTATATGTGCTTTAAAACTATCTATATGAATAATCACTTCAGTTACGGTTACCAAGAACCTCACTAGTTGGTGGTATAGAAGTTTGTGATTTTTTTTTCTACTAAAACATATCTCACAGATAATCACTTACTGTAGAGAGGAGACATGGTCTGCATTAGGGGAAGTAGTACTCCCAGATCTCTTCCTCTAAAGTGTCTCAAAATGGAAAGGGATGACACACCTTACGTGCTATTGTTCAATCATTTCAATCATGACTGGGTCTTAGCAGCCACATTTGGAGTTTACTTGGCAAAGATGCTGGAGTGTTTTTATATTTCATTCTCCAGTTCATTTTACAGATGAGGAACTGAGGCAAACAGGGTTAAGTGACATACAATGGATCAGACAACTAGCAAGTGTTTCCAGTCAGATTTAAACTCAGGAAAATGAATCTCCCTTTACTTCAGTCCCAATGCTGTATTCACTGTCCTATTTAGCTGTTCCAATATGCAAAGGATCAGTGTTTTAATTAGTATTAGCAAGTAGTTTTGAGATCCAAATGTTTATCACTTGGTTTTCAACCTTCTAGTGATAAATACCTCTATATTGAGCTATGAGTATAAGACAATATTGTAATTTCAGAGATAGTAGTGACCTCCATGCCTTCTAATAAAGTAGTTCCCCATAATTAATCAGTACTCTACCTGACTTCAAAATGTTCGTATAGTATTCACCTGAATGCTATATATTCAAATGAAGGAGAAACCAGATATTTCTTGAGGCAGTTCACTTAAATATCGGATAACTATAGTTTTTAGGAAGCTTGCCCTACATTAAGCCTAAATTTCCTTCTAGAATTATTTCTACCCACTTTTCCTAGCTTTGCTTTCTGAGACTGAGCAAAAATAATCTCTCTTTCTTCTGGCAGATATTTAAGGACATTACCATGTCTACATAATTTTTCCCACTTTCTTTTCTATGTTAAGCATCACTAGTTCTTTTAGGTTTTGTTGTTGTTGTTGGTTGTTTAGTAGTTTGTTAGTTGCTCAGTTTTTAATTTGATATGAGCTGATTGGCATTCACCAATATGATTTCTTTCTTGTTGACTTCTTTCTGCCTATAAACATTATTTCTGAAAAGTGGGGAGCAAGATTGAATGAAATATCCTTAATCTGGTCTGATCAGGACAAAGTATGATAATAATATCCTCTCCTTAATTTTGGAAATTACAACTCTTTTAATGAAGTACAAGACTGATTTATCTTTTTTTGACTGATATCACTTATTAGCACATATTGCATTCCACTAAAACACATAATCGTTTTATATACAAATTAGTGTCTATACATGTCTCTTAATCAGTAATTCTGTAGTTAATTTTTCTGATCACTATTAAGACAATATATTTCTCCTCCAGTTAAATTTCAGTCCAGTACTCTAGTGTGTAGAGAGTATTTTTTACTAGTCCTGTCATTGAATAAGTTAGCTATCCAATTCAGTTTAATACCTTTTGAAAAGTTGATATGGCATCTTAATCCAAATTATTGGTAACAATATTGAAGCTTTGGTCTTTAGGACACTCTACTGACAATCTCCTTTCAAGTTCAAGTTGAATCACATGTTTTGTTTTTGTTAACTAGAAAAGTTCTAAGCTCATCCAATTCATTCCTCAATCATGTCTACTCATTCATATAATTGAGAAAGAGTTCTTTACTAATTCTTCATTCAAAGCCCTTCCAGCTTGCTACAACTTATAATAATATGCATTCTTTTCTTATAGACTTTGAGAACTTAAGGTCACCTTTGTTGCCACAGTGATATATTTTAACAGGGATACATTGGAAAAGGAGGAATATGAGTGATTGTTCTCAAGGTGAGTCTTCTCAAGATGAAGGAATGATTTTTTTTCATTTAAAATTAATTTCGATTCATTTTATTTTCCAGAAAATATAACAAAGAACAGATAGCATTTTTAATTCCTTTTAATAAAACAACATATTAACAAAGTCTGATAGAGTACATTGTGAGTATACATGGTGTTAAACATTCAAAGAATCTCATCTCAGCAAAAATAGAGGGTGAAATACTATTTATGCCTTTTCTTTTGGAATAAATTTGATCATTATAATCCATCAAACAAAGAAAAATTATTAAAAGCTTACTATATGCCAGCCAGTGGCATAAACCCTGGTGATACAAAAAAGGTAAAGTCACAAAAACAGTCCCTGTCCTCAAAGAGCCTTTGTACTAATGGGGGCACAGCAACATAAGAATAAATAATTGCATATAGAATATATACAAAATAGAAAGAAGAACATTATATGGGAACATGAAAATGTAGATCTTCTTAACCTCAGACTAAATGTATTCATACATGATAGGTTAATAGATTGATAGAGAGTTATATTCCAATGTAATTGTATTTTTTCTTTATAATTCTTTGCATTTTATTTTATACACATTAAAACATTATTTTGAGAAAGCATCCATCGTTTTGCTTTTTTTTTTTTCAGACTGACTGAGAAAAGAGTCAATTGCACACAAAATATTAAGTTTCTCCTTTCTCCTAGCTGGGCAGACTAGGAAGAGCTCCTGTATAAGGTATTGATTGAGCTGAGTCTAAAAAGAATACAGGGATGTTAAGAAATTCAGGTACAGAGAGAAATCATTCTAGGCATGACAGTCAGTCAATTCAAAGACAGAAAGGGGAGAGATAGAATATTATATGGGTGTGTAAAAGAGAGAGAGAGAGAGAGAGAGAGAGAGAGAGAGAGAGAGAGAGAGAGAGAGAGAGAGAGAGAGAGAGATCATTATTAGTGTTTACTATGTTCCAGGATCTGTCACTATATTAAGTATTGGGGATATTTGCCTTCAAAACCTTACATTCAAATGGAGGGGAAGAAAACATGAAAAGGAGCTTGGAAAGGGTGAGTCAGAAGAGGAAAAGTTCCCAAAAGTAAGCAAGGCTGCTAGGAAGAAAGTAGAAAATTTAAGAGAAAAGGAAAAACTTCAGAGAAGTGAGCCTAAAGGGTTTGGGCAGTTCATGGAATGTTTGTTCAAGCCATGAATTTGCCAGTCAGAGAGAAAGAGGCATCTCCAGTGTGAGGAACTGCTAGATAATAGGGAGAACATTCTAGAAAGTAAAAAGCAGAGGCAAGAGAGAAGTGAAGAACAAGAAGTACACCAACAATACTGGATTATAATTTTACAGTATTTAACTCTTTATGTGGCTGTTCTTTTTACTTACATTTGCATTGCTATACTTATTGTGAATATTGTATTCCTAGTTCTATTTCCCTTTGCTTTGATTCAGTCTTCTCATGTTCCTTTGTATTCTTTGTATTTATCATTATCTTAAAATTTAATAATGCTCTATCACATTCATATAACACAATTTCTTTAACAGTTCCACATTAAGTATGCATCTTCTTATTTTAAATTCCATTTCTTTACTACCACAGAAAGTGAGGCTATAAATAGTTGGGTATATATTAGATCTGACTTTCTATCTTTGATATCTTCATAATATGTTTCTAATAATAGCATATATGGTCAACAACTGTGGAAATCTTAATCACACAGAATAACTCAATTGTTTGTCAGAATTGTTGGACCACTTCACAACTCCATCATGACTATTAGTGTAGCTGTTTTTGCACAAGCCATCCATTGATGATAATTTATGTGTTCTGTCATCTTTGTCAATTTGCTATCTAGTACTTAAAACATGATTTGTTTTTATTTCTATTTCTCTTTTTTAATTGCTGTTTTGGGTACTCTTACTTTTAATGTTTGAAAGGTTATAATTATTTTGAGAATTGTTTGTTAATCGAAGGTCTTTCTTGGTTATAAACCTATAAGTAAAAGTGAGCCAAAGAATCATATTTATCGGATAAAAATTACCACTTACTATGGGCAATCCTAAGTATAATTGAGAAAATTGGTGTGTCTCATCAAAACTCTAGATATTACAAAGTATAAGTTCTAAATTATTTCAGAGACATGAAAGATAATGTTTGTATAATAACTACAAGTAAAGTTACTATTTCTCATAAGAATCCTGGATAATATAGAAATTTGGGGGAGGGATTAAATCTCTTTAGCCCAGAGCATTTAAAATAGATACAAAGCTTTAAAAACAACTATCATTTCATATTTCTCTTTTGAGTGACAATATAAATGTGTCAGAGTAGCCAACATTTGAGTCCTATTAGTCAATTTAGTCAGAAAAAGTTACCAATGGTATCATTCTAACAGTGACCTATTTTCATGCTCTGTAACATACTATACATTTTTACTCTAACCTTCTTGACCAAGTTGTGCTTTTTAATGTAATATGTCTTTTTACCTAAGTGTGTGTGTTCTCATATTGTAAACTTTAAAATCTGTGTTGTAATACAGCAGGCCAACCAAGTGTAAAAAATATGTAACAAAAGAAATGAAGGGTATTTGAAAAGTAACAGATTCAATTCCTTTTAGTCTTTACAAGCTCATCCATATCATCTTGTTACTACAATAGTAAGGTGAAAGATTTAAATTTGAAACTTTCTTTCTATCTACTTCTGACTTTACATTTTACAGAAATAATTTTATAATATCACTTATTATACTAGGGCATGAATGATGGGTTTTTAAAACAATAGTATTTTATTAAAAGTCATACTGATTTTAAGATAGTTTGAAAATTATGCATTTCATTTAAAATGTTGTAGTTTGGACATTGGGAAAAATAATCTTTGAGTACCCAAACATTTGGACTCATGTCCTTGATTGTTATACTTGTTTTTAACTATTTCATAACTTGATAATTTTAACAGCCTTTATGTTTTACATTTTTAGTTGTTTCTCATCTTGGGGTTTTAAGATTTCCTTTATGACAAAATAGGCAATGGTTTCCATGGGATAATTATTTTTTTGCCTAGATGATGATGTTTTTCTAGATAAGGATATCACCGAGTGTTAGTACATGTGAATGAATTATTATTGTTAATATTAGTTGTCTTTTTTTCTATACTATTTATCCTCATCACGATACCAGATTTTAGACCATGAGGGAAAAAAAAAGGGGATACATGGAATTATAATTTCTAAAATAAAAGGGAAACATTATAGTAACACAGATAGACAACTTATCTGTATTACATAGTTTTATAGAGGTACCTAAAACGTTAAGAATTAGGTGAGTTGCCCAGAATCATAGAGACTGTATGCTTATGATTTGGGCCTTCCTAATTGTAAGTTCAGACTTCTAACTACTTTGCTTTACTGATATTTTCTTTGTAATTGGGTCAAGGGGAGAAAACAAGTAAAGTGGCCGTTTATAAGAGATCTCATAAATTTTTTTCCAGTTTTACTTTAGTTACAGATATATAAACTTATGCTTTAAAATTGTCTCATTATCCCTATAATGCAAATCCCTTTTTCAGGATTATTAAGATATTGGTTGAAAAGTATGATAACTTTTGCTTATTGGTCCTCTTAAGTAATTTGAACTGAGAATAAAGCAATTTGAAAAGTCTGTGCACTATAGACAAATAGAATAGATCATTGCACTGGACTGGTGCAAAGAATCATTTTCCTCTATGATTCTTTTGATAGGTCTAGTTCGAAAAACAGGTGATTAACAGGTAGCCTCCCTTTTGCAGAACTTCAGAAGTGTACAGAAATTTTGCTTATTCCCTTCAAAAGTCATTCATGTGCCGGGTAAATATCCTTTCATATTGGGTAAATTATTTTATACCACCATTTGCTGTGAGGCTTTAGTGAATGTCAAATTGAATGAAATTCACACTTAAAATTTGACAAGATGGATATCTGAAGGGGAGGATAGGATGATAAAGAGAGGGAAGGAGAGAGAGAGAGAGAGAGAGAGAGAGACAGAGAGAGAGACAGAGAGAGAGACAGAGAGAGAGACAGAGAGAGAGAGACAGAGAGACAGAGACAGAGAGAGAGACAGAGACAGAGACCGAGAGACAGAGAGAGAGACAGAGAGAGACAGGGAGAGACAGAGAAACAGAGAAACAGACAGAGAGGGAGAGAGACAGAGACAGAGAGAGAGGAAGAAGGGAAGGGAAGGGAAGGGAAGGGAAGGGAAGGGAAGGGAAGGGAAGGGAAGGGAAGGGAAGGGAAGGCAAGGCAAGGCAAGGCAAGGGAAGGGAAGGGAAGGGAAGGGAAGGGAAGGGAAGGCAAGGCAAGGCAAGGGAAGGGAAGGCAAGGGAAGGGAAGGCAAGGGAAGGGAAGGCAAGTAAAGGTAAGTGAAGGCAAGTGAAGGCAAGCGAAGGCAAATGAAACTGGACAGTCTGATATAGACCATGGGTTGTGGGGGAACAGATTTCAAAGTTTCAAAGGAAATTTAATAAGTTTTCTATAGGCTTTATAACTCTATGTATGATAATGAAGGATCCTGAGAAATACTTAAGATGAGAAAGAACAAAAGATTTACTGAAAAGTCCAATATTAATGAATAGGGAACTCACCCATATACAAAATTGTAAATAAAGAAAATGATATGACAGATGATGGAATGAATAAAAATTAACCAAAGGTCAATTCATGTGGATGGCATGGTTCTGGCAATATGTCAGAAGTACAGCACCTTAGAATACAATAGTCTGGGGAATACATTTCAGGACAACAAAAAATTGCTTTTAGTGATGGTGATGATGATGATGAGGAGGATGGTGGTGGTGATGATGATGATTATGATGATGATGATGATGATGACAATTATAATTGATGGAAGAAAGGAAAGAAAATTGCTCAGTTTTTTACTTTGTTTTTCTCTATCACAAAGAATGAATACTGTAATAGAAAGGAGAGAAAAAAAAAACTGCTGATGGAGAACTGACATGTAAAATAAGTAAAGAAATAGTAAAGGAGCACTTTGCTGTCTTTGATGAACTCATTTCAACTGCTTTAGATGAACTATGTTGGACTTCAATTACTGAAGGTAGTGTTAGGGGAATTAGTGTTAGCCTGAATCAGGAGTGCTTGAAATTTTATGGAAAATGGGAATATATCCAAACATTCATGAAAAGAAAGGGAATGGAATATACATTCTACAGACTAGTAAAGGGGAATTTGAATAATGGGAAAAATGAAACGAGAATGCATTATTAAAGAGATGACTAGGAAAAAAAATATATATATAAATGTAAATGGTCATGAGGGCTCAGAATGAATTTATTAAGAACAATAATTGTACTTTGGTGTGTTTTCTTTTTAAAATGTTTAACATTCCTTAAATATTTGAATAATAAATTAATTTATTTATATTTATTAAATTATATATATATATATATATATATATATATATATATATATATATATATATATAACAAGATAATGTGATTGATAGTTTTTATAAAGTTTAAGCAAAAACTTGAAAAAGTCTTTCACACTTTTCCTTTGGAAATTATAATTGAAGACTGGATAAAAATACAGTTAGATGAATTGGGAATTGATTGATATGAAGTAGTATTACAATATGAAGGGTGCGTTTTTACAGTAGTTAATTTGAAAAAGGAATTGGGGTGAGTAGTGAAATGCACAATAAATATTTGAAGACAATGTTTTTTGCCAAGCAAAAGTTAACGTGACAACAACCTAGATTAAGAGAAGCATAACTATCATGTATTAGAAGATGATAAATAGTCTATCTGTACTTTGTCTAATTAAAAAAATTAAATCTGGAACATTTTCTTCAATTTAAAGACAGTCCTTGATAAACAGATGGTGAAGATATTTAAGTTCATGCCATATGAGGACTGAGTTGAAGAAATGTAAAAAGTTTAGCCTAGGAGAGAGGGGTGTAGAGGAGCCGTGGGCGTCATCTTAAATTTTTGAAGGTCTGTATTCTCTTTGGCTACAAAGGATAGATATAGGAAGAGTAGTTTGGAAATCAAAGGAGGGACATTTTGGTGTGAAGTAAAAAAGGATTAGGCACTGCCAAACATGTGTGTGTGTAAACTCCAAAGATAGGGGCTACATGAATACATGTAAGCTGCATTGTTCCCCCCTTCCCATTTAATAGTATTTTATTTTTTTTCAAATTAAATGTAAAGATAATCTTCAACATTCACTTTTATAAGATTTTGAGTACCAAATTTTTCTCTCTCACTCTCTCCTCTCAAACTCCAAGACAAGAAATCTGATATAGGTTATACATGTATGACCACTTGAAATATATTGATAAATTAGACATGTTGTGAAAGAAGAACAAAAGGGAAAATCCATGAGAAAGAAAGGAAAAATTAAAGAAAAATAAAGAAAATAGTAAACTTTGATCTGCATTCAGATTCCATAGTTCCTTCTATGGATGTGGATAGCATTTTCCATCACTAGTTTTTTGAAATTGTCTTGTATCATTGCATTGTGGAGAATAACTAATTCAATCATGTACAATATTCTGTTTCTGCTCATTTTATGTAGAAGTGTTTCATGTAAATCTTTCCAGATTTTGTTGAAATCAACTTCCTCATCATTTCTCATAGAAAAATAGTATTCCATTATATTCCTATACTACAACTGGATCAGCCATTTCTCAATTCATGGGCATCCCTCAATTTCTAGTTCTTTGCTGCCTCAAAAATAAGCTGCTATATTTTTGTACATGTGGATCATTTTCACTTTTTATGAACTGTTTGGGATATAGACTTAGTAGTGGTATTGGTTGGTCAAATGGTATGCACACTTTTATAGCCCTTTGGCATAGTTACAAAGTGTTCTCTGGAATGGTTGGATCAATTTATAATTCCATCAACAGTGAATTAGTATCTCAGTTTTCCTACATCCCCTCCAACATTTATCATTTTTTTGTTCTTTTCTGTCATATTTGCCAATCTGATAGGTATGAGATGGTACCTCAGAGTTGTTCTAATTTGCATTTCTTTAATCAGTAAGGATTTTTATATGACTATAGATATCTCTAATTTTTTCACCTTAAAACTTCCTGTTCATATCCTTTGACCATTTATCAATTGAGGAATAACTTGTATTCTTATAAATTTGACTCTGTTTTCTAAAATATATATTAGAAATTAGAACTTTATCAGAGACACTGTCTGCAAAAATTGTTTCCCAGCTTTCTGATTTCCTCTAATCTTGTTTGTATAGGTTGTCTTTTGTAAAGCCTTATTAATTTAATGCAATCAAAATTATCCATTTTGGACTTCATGAAGTTCTCTATCTCTCATTTGGTCATAAATTCTTACCTCTTCCATTGATCTGAAAGGTCAATCATTCCTTGTTCTCCTAATTTGCTTGCAGTTTCACTCTGAATGTCTATGGCATGCACCCATTTCAAACATATCTTGGTATAAGTTGTGAGATAGTGGTTTCTGTCTAGTTTCTGCTGTGTTCTTTTCCAGTTTTCCCAGCATTTTTTTCTCAAATAGCAAGCTATTATCCCAAAAGCTTGAGGCTTTGTTTTTATCAAAAAGTAGATTACTCTAGTCACTGACTACTGTGTTTTGTGTATCTAATCCATTCCACTTATCTGTCACTCTATTTCTTAACCAGTATGAAATGGTTTTTATGATTGCTGCTTTATGATATAATTTTTGATTTGATATGTCTTAGGCCACATTCCTATGCAGTTTTCATTAATTTCCTTGATATTATTTGCCTTTCAATTTTCTATATGGATTTCATTACTTTTTTCTAACTCTATAAAATAATTTCAGTAGTTTGATTATTAAGGCACTGAATAAGTCAGTTGATTTAGGCAGAATTGTCATTTTTATTATATTAGCTCAACTTATCCTTGAGCAATTGAAATTTTTCCAATTATTTAGAACTGACTTTATTTGTGTGAAAAGTTTTTTTTTAACTATTTTGTTCATGTATTTACTGGGTTTGTCTTGGAAGGTAGACTCCCACATATTTTATTATGTCTACAATAACTTTAAATGGAATTTCTATTTCTATTTATTGCTGCTGAGTTTGTTGGTCAGGTACATTGTTGAGGAGGATGTTTATTTTATATCAATGAGTCTGGATTTCTTGTCTGATCAAAGTTTAGTGGGTCTATAATTCTATGTAAATGAAAGATAAAGGGTAATATTTTGGGAGGACAGAGAAGAAAACTAGGGAACCACTGTGGGTAGCCATCCTGGAAGAGGGAAGATTGTAGGCTGGTGCTATAGGAACTAGTGGAAGGTTACACATTCTAAAGGTAAAACCTGTATTCATACAACATTAGTAAGTTGAATTATGTTATACATTTATATCTACTATGCTTTTAAATTTATAACCTAACTTCTTTTCAAAGGGCAGCAAGGCAGACAATAGAGCACTAGGCTTGGAATCACAAAGGGTCATCTTCATCAGTTTAAATCAAGTTTAAGATACTTACTAGCTGTTTGAATTTGTGCAAGTCACTTAACTCTGTTTACCACAATTCTTCATCTATAAAATTATTTGCAGAAGAAATGGCAAACTTCTTTAATATATTTTCCAAGAAAATCGGCAAAAGAGAGTCACAAAGAGTCAGATGTCATTGAAATGACTGAACAGGAAGAACAAATCCCTTTCAAAGCTTACTGAAGTATCATCCCTCCTTTGAAAGTTTTCCTGGTTTATTGAACAAATGTTAGTGGAATTGAATTGAACTTCTCTAGGAACCAGTTCCATCATCTTAAAAATAAGAGGGTTGGTTATATAATTCCTAAAGTCCATTATAACTCTACATCTTAATACCATTAAGTTATCTTATTTGTCTAAAGTACTTTTCTGAAATAGGTCTTGACATGCTAAAGGTGCTTAAATATCCTATGACACTTACTGGGTTAACCAAAATGAAGATGATTTTAGGTCTGAAGCAAGGAAGATAAAAGGTCAAATAATGATAGAGTTGGTTAAACAGCCACAAGGATGCAAAGGAACAAATAATGAAATATCAGATAAGTAGATTGAGTATGAACTGGAACTATGAGAGAACAAAAAGAAAGGGGAAGAAAACAGGAATTGAGGCAGGAAATTGACAAGGTAGTTAAAAAATGAAGAAAATCTTTGAGAAACTTCATACTACTGGAGCCACCTGATACATTTATTCTAATTTGACATCTGACTTTTTATTCAAAATTTGCTGTCTTGTATTGCTTTTATTTTTTTGAAGAAGAAATGTTCTGATACACCTAGTTCTATAGCTAAAATTACCTGATCGCTTTTCCCTGGTTCTGGTATATTGGTTCCCATTTCTCTACCTTTCTACAAATTGTCCCCCATGTAAAGAATGTTGTCCCTCCTCACAGCTGCCTCATCTAACACCCAGCATCCTTCAAAGGTTGTGTGATCACACAGTTCTTTATACAACTTAATTTCTGCAAGGAAGGCACTATGACTGGGAGAATAAGGATAGACGTTCCAAAGAATTGAATAGAATCCCCTTGAGGATAGGGACTATTTCATTTTGCATTTTTTTCATCCTCAGAATTTAATACATTTTCTGAAACATGGGGCATGAATTAACAAATACTTATTCAAAGATGTGTTGAGCTTTAAAAGGTCTGAATTTCTTCCATGACCAAATTCAATATCTTCTGTGTCTTTTCTCCTTCTTATATTGAAATTGTCTCTCCTATCTACCCCTCACTCTTTCCTTCTCTGTCTATTTTTATATTCCTTTCCCTTCTTGTACTTCTTACAATGCTAGGCTACACACACACACACACACACACACATGCATGCATATACATGTGTGTATGTATGTATTCACATACATATGCATATACATACACAAAGATTATAATGATATATATTCTAAGTTTTTGAATTACTGATTAAGGATGGATTTCTTAATTTCAGTAATTAATCTGCCACTATGAATGCCTTGTAGCAATGGAGCAATAATCTTTTTTTTTGGATCAAATATATATATATATATATTTTTTTTTGGAGGGAAATTGTGGTTAAGTGACCTGCCCAAGGTCATACACCTATTTTTTGTGTTAAGTGTATGAGGCCAGATTTGAACTCAAGCCCTCCTAACTCCATGGCCAGTGCTCTATCCACTGTGCCACCTAGCTGCCCCTTGGATCAAAAAATTTGACAGTCATCTGACACACCCTCACTGGAATAAGCACACTGTACTCTTACATTACAAGCATGTTATAACATTGTTTAAAATAAATGGGCATTTACCCGGAACTTAGCTTTATTCACCCTGTATAGGGACAGTTTCATTTAGCTATGCTAGACTCCATCTTACAAATTCTAAAATTAATCCAGTAAGAAAGATTAGCATCAGAATTTGTATATGTATGCAGAAAGTGGGACATAATTACAGCTACGGATTTAAATTTTAAAACATAGCTGGGTTATGTGACATCTTCAGTAAGGAGTCACTTAGTGTTGGCAGAAACATTGTTTCAGACACTTGAAGAAATATATAGACATGCAAAACAACCACTGACTGGAGTGGAAAAAGAAGCTGTTTGTTGGTTGTCAGCTGTAAATAAAGGCCGCCACTTCCCTTGAAAGCATTTCAATAGGAAAGTAGCTCAGAGAAAAAGAAATCATTTTAGTAAATATTTCCATTCCCAAACTTTTTTTTTCAAGTTAGTGTTCTCATCCATAGACTTAGAGCTATTCTAAGTAATTGGCAGCTGTTTATTAAAAACATTTCTGACTTGAATTATCATATTTTAGCAGGATGTGACTGTAACATAAACAGTGGGAAAAGTCACTACTGTTTCAGAGAAAGTATCATTGCTTCTTTCTTTATCAGCTTAGGCATACTGCAAAGAGCTTCAAACAGAAGGGCCTGCTGGAAGTACTGCAGAATCCATGTTAGGGTCTTTTAGTTCTAGCCAAATTTCAAAGAGAGATGAAGTCTTGTTTTATGACATTTCCAAGTAATCTAATTACTATTTCATGAAGCACTACTATATCTTAGGTTTACCACAGAAGAATCAAAATTTGTAAAAGAAAAAAAAAAACAACAGCAAACAAACAAACAAAAACAGATCACTTAGTTGCTCAGCAACATTTTGAAAATTTGGCTACCTATCTTTGCCCACAAGGATTCATTTTTTGTCAGTATCAAAGCATCTTAAAAATTTCAAACAAGCAAATAAAAAAACAACAATAGGGTTTTGAAGCCCTATCAAGGTCAGTAGTACATATGATTCTAGCACAAGGTCAATCCTTTGTGACCATGATATGATATGCTCTTCATAACTAAAACCAACTGAGTAAAGACATTTTGTGTGCTTAGTTTTTCAGTTACCTTTTGTACCTCCTTTTCCATTTGGTCAATTCTACTTTTTAAGGAGTTGTTTGGTCAATTGTATTTTTAAAGGAATTGTTCAGTTTTTCTTCTGCTTCTCTAATTTGACTTTTAAAATTCTTCTTGAGCTCTTCCAAGTAGGCTTTTTAGTCTTAAGACCAGCTCACATTTCCCTTTGAGGTTTCAGAAATGGATACAGTGATAGTGCTGTCCTCTTGTGAATTTGTGTTTTTATCCTCCCTGTCTACATAATAAGAATCTATGGTCTTTGATTTTCTGTGTTGCTTCTTTCTCATTGTGCTTGCCTTTATCCTGGCTTTTAAAGGTGATTGCTGCTTCTGGAGTACAGGGGACATTGTGTAACATTTCCTGTACTAGTGGCTGGGGCCTGGTAATTGGCTTTGTGTGATGGGATCTCAAGTTCTAGCAGCTGGATGCTATAGCTTACCTTGTGCTGAGCTAGAATTGGTGGTGCTGTTTGGTGTGTTCAGATGCCACATGTGGTTTTAATGTGTTTCCCTTGGCTTACAGTGAAGATCATGAGTTTAGGTGAGGAAGTGGGAGTGGTCATGCCAGTGGAGATTACCTCCTTGCTTGGGCCTGTGCTAGAGCACTGGTAGGCTCAGCTGCTAGTGGATATTCATCTGCCACAGAAGTGGTGGTTCTCACTGCTGGTGTCTCTAAGTTCCCTATTCTGGTGTCAGCAGGTTCTCTGTCTGTGCCAAGGAACATGGAAGGTCAGAGAGGGAGTTCTGGTGTTAGTGCTTGCCTGCTCCACCACACTGGGTCTCATGATCTCTCAGTGGTTTGCTAAAGTTGGATTTGCTGCTGGCTTGCCAAGAAGCCTCCCATCCTGTACACAGAAAGAATAGTATTTTTTGTTAATCCCTTTAACCTCATGAGCTAAAAGACCTCTGCACCCCATCTTTCTTGTGGTTACACTGTTCCAGGATTTTTTTTGGGTGGTATTTTCTGTGTTTTTCAAAGTCAGTAAGGGAGACTGAGGGAGACTTACTGTTTACTCCACCTTCTTGTTTCCTAGAAGTCGTGTGTGTGTGTGTGTGTGTGTGTGTGTGTGTGTGTGTGTGTGTTTGTGTGTGTATATTTTTCCTCTTCTAGACACAATTTGCAATTCTAGGGGCATGTCAGTTAAATGATACATCATTTGTAAAGTGCTTTGCAAACTTTAATGTGTTCAATAAGTGCTATTATAGTAATAACAATAATAGTAGTTGTGAACACCAGAAATATTCGTATTCTTTCTAACTCTGAATCCTCTAATCATTGTCCTATCAATCCTGTTTCTCCACTTTCTATTACACCTAACCTCCATTTGTGTGTATTGCCGGCCTCAATTCTTTGATTCTCTTAGGAGCCAATAGAGGTTATCCCCCAGTCTTACGACCCTTTTAGAACTTCACTTGTCTGTTCCCCTGAGAGATAAAAATGTTCCATAAGCAGGATAGAAATTATCATCTAAGTGACCATCTATTCAAAGAAGATTAGCAGACTGATATTTGGTACCATATTATTAAATTTTAAATATTTTTCCCATTGTATCAAGGCTGGAAAGATTGTGGAAAGTGCAAATTACATATGGAATAAAATACACCTGTTGCACATTCTGGATAGGAAGAGGATACTTCTCAGGGATGCAAGTTATTGTACTTTTCCTCTCCTTCCCAACATCATTACTGCTGTATCTATTGAAATGACACAGTCAGCACCATCCCTATTCACATACCAGTGACAAGTCCAGACATCTAAAACAGGAGAGGAAAGACCTAGAGCCAAGTGAGTCAGATATTTGAAATTAAGAAAAAAAGCTATCCCTCTTTGAAAATGAAGGACAGTGGTGGAGACAAGATGGCAGAAAGGAAGCAGTAACCTCATTAAGCTCCTCAGTCACTAAGGGGTGTAACTGAGAAAACCAGGAGTCTGAAGAGAAGAGAGGGAGGGGTCCCAACAAGCCCCACCTCACCTCACCAACAAAATCCTGCTAATAGCCCAGGGGTATAGAGGGAGAAATCGATTCACCTCCATAGTCTTCTCAGTGTGCATCTACATTCCTCTCTGACATTCCTGCCTTAGCCTCAAACTAGACACGCAGAGCCTACAGCACTCAAAGTCAACTACCAGGCACTTAGCTCATAGCCTGAGAAATTAAGAAATAGAAAATCACAATGGGAAGGAAGGAAGCTGAAAAGGAGAAGGGGAAGGCAAGAAAGTCTATCAGATCCTACTATGTAGGTCAAGAACAACCCAATACACAGGACGATATAGACTCTCTAGCCACACCTGAAACCACAGAAGGAAATATGAACTGGTGTCCAGCTCAAATAGCATTCTTGGAGGAGCTTAAGAAAGATTTTAAAGACCAAATCAGGGAGGCAGTGACCAATGTAGAAAAAATTCTCAGTGAAGAAAACAAATCCTTAAAAAGTAAAATTAGTGAAGTAATTGGAGAAAATACCTCCCTAAAAACAGACCTTCAAAAACTAATGGAAGACTATAATTCGCTAAAAATTAGATTCAAACGAATTGAAAATCAGAACTCTATGATGCACCAAGGGTCAATCAAATAAAACAAGATGATTGAAAAATTGGAAGAAAAGAGGGGAAAGAAAGAGGGAGAGAACATCATTTAAACACTATTCTAACTGGTTCTGGTTCAAAGACAGATCAACTTATTCAGTGAAGATTAAGATTCTAATGTGAATAGACACATAAATTCACTAAATAGAGGAAAAGGAGGGAGGGAGAGGAGCACTGTTTGAAATTTACTCTCATTGATTTGGATCAAATGGGGAGTAACTTACTATGATAAGTATAAAATTTTATTGTGTCCTATAGGTAGTGTAAGGGTAAGGGGGGGGCGTTGAAAAGGAGGAGACTAAAGGGTGGATTAGAAGGGAGGGAAATGTAGTAAGGGGAGAGGGTAGGTTAAGAAGGGGGTCACCAGGTGTGAACACTAAGGGAGGGGGCAGTCAGAAGGGAAAACTTCAAAGAAGGGGAGGGAGAAGGAAGAAACAAAAACATAAACATGGGAGGGAATATGATGGAGGGGAAGAGAAAGATAGTCACCATTACTGTGAATTTGAATGGGATAAACACTCCCATAAAACAGAGGTGGATAGCAGAATGGATTAAAAACCAGAATGCTACAATATTCTGTCTACAAGAAGCACATTTGAAACAAAGGGATACCCACAGGGTAAAGGTAAAAGGTTGGAGTAGAATTTATTATGCCTCAGCTAAATTAAAAAAAAAAAGTGTGGGTAGCAATACTTATCTCAGATAAAGCAAAATAAAAAATAGATCTAATTAAAAGAGATAAGGAAGGAAACTATATCCTGCTAAAAAGCACCATAGAAAATGAAGCAATATCATTACTTAATATATATGCACCAAGTGGTATAGCATCCAAAACCTTAGAGGAGAAGTTAAAGGAATAATAAGAAGAAATAGATAGCAAAACTATAGATTGGAGGACCTTAATCTCCCATTTTCTGTACTTGATAAATCTAACCTCAAAATAAACAAGAAAGAAGTAAAGAGGTGATTTGAATTTTAGAGAGACTAGATATGACAAATCTCTGGAGAAAACTGAATGGGGATAAAAAAGAATTTACTTTCTTCTCAGCAGTGCCTGGTACATACTCAAAAATAGACCATGTACTAGGGTGTAAAAACTTCAAAATTCAGTGCAGAAAAGCAGAAATATTAAATGCTTCATTCTCAGATCATGATGCAATAAAAATTATATACAATGAATGGAAAGATAGATTAAAAACGAATTGAAAATTAAACAATTTGATCCTAAAGAATGGGTGGGTCAAACAAGAAATTATAGAAACGATCATTAATTTCATTCAAGAGAATGATAATAATGAGACAACATGCCATAATTTGTGGGATTCATTAAAGGCAGTTCTTCGGGGAAGTTTTATATCCCTGAGTGCATACTTAATTAAAGCAGAGAGAAGGGAGGTCAATAAATTGTACATGTAATTGAAAAAGCTAGAAAAAGAACAAATAGAAAATCCACAATTTAGTACTAAATTAGAAATATTGAAAACCAAAGGAGAGATTAATAAAATTGAAATTAATAAAACTATTAATAAATAAAACTAAGACAGGGTTTTATGAAAAAAAAACCAATAAAACTGATAGACCCTTAATCAATATGATAAAAAAAAGAAAGAAGAAACCCAAATTTTGAGTATCAAAAATCAAAAGGGTGACTCTACCTGCAATGAAGAGGTAATCAAAAAAAAAATAATGAAGAATTGTTTTTCCCAATTGTATGTACATAAATATGACAATCTTATGGAAATGGATGAATGTTTACAAAATTACAAGTTGCCCAGATTAACTGAAGAGGAAGTGAATTACCTAAATAGCCTTATCTCAGAAAAAGTAATCAAGCCAACAATGAACTCCCTAGGAAAAAGTCTCCAGGGCCAGATGGGTTTACTAGTGAATTCTATCAAACATTAAAAGAACAATTGATTCCAATACTCTACAAACTATTTGGGAAAATGAGTGAAGAAGGAGTCCTACCAAATTCTTTTTATGACACAAATATGGTACTGATTCTTAAATCAGGAAGGGATAAAACAGAGAAAGAAAATTATAGATCAGTTTCCCTCATGAATCTAGAAGCAAAAATTTTTAAATAAAATATTAGCTGAAAGACTACAATAACTTATCACAAGAATGGTAGACTTTGGTCAGGTAGGATTTATTCCAGGAATGCAAGGATGGTTTAATATTAGGAAAACCATCACTATAATTGATCATATCAATAATAAAACTATCAGAAACCACATGATTATCTCAATAGAATATAGAAATAGAAAAAACTTTTAACAAAGTATAACATCCATTCCTATTAAAAACTCTAGAAAGTATAGGAATAAATGGAGCCTTCCTTAAAATAGTAGATAGCATCTCTTTTAAACCATCAACAAATATTATATGCAAGGGGGTTATACTAAAAGCTTTTCCAATAAGATCAGGAGTGAAAAAAGGGTGTCCACTATCACCCCTCTTATTCAATCTGGTAGCAGAAATGTTAGCAGTAGCAATTAGAGAAGAAAAAGAAATCAAATGAATCAAATTAGGAAAAGAAGAGACCAAGCTATCACTCTTTGCAGATAATATGATGATATCCTTAGAGAATCCTAGAAAATCCAGTAAAAAACTACTTGAGACAATAAATAAATTTGGCAAAGTTGCAGGATATAAAATAAACCCCCCCCCAAATCCTCAGCATTCATATACATTTCTAATGAAATTCAACAGCAAGAGATAGAAAGAGAAATACCATTTAAAGTCACTGTAGACATTATAAAATATTTGGGAATCTACCTGCCAAAACAAACCCAGGACCTATATGATCACAACTACAAAACACTTCTCAGACAAATAAAGTCAGATCTAACTAATTGGAAAAATATCAATTGCTCGTGGCTGGGTTGAATATAATAAAAATGATAATTTTATCCAAACTAAATTATATATTTAGTGCCATAACAATCAATATACCAAAAAAATACTTTATGGAGTTAGAAAAAATAGTAACAAAATTTTTTGGGAGAACAAACGGTCTAGAATATCAAGGGAATTAATAAAAAGAAATGCTAGGGAAGGTAGACTAGCTATACCAGATCTTAATCTGTATTATACAGCAGCAGTCATCAAAACTTCTTGGTAGTGGCTGAGGAATAGAGTAGTGGATCAATGGAATAGATTGAGTGCAAAAGATCCAGCAATTAATGAATATAGTAATCTATTCTTTGATAAACCCAAAGACCTCAGTTTTGGGGATTAGAATGCATTATTTGACAAAAACTGCTGGGAAAATTGGAATACAGTTTGGCAGAAACTGGGCATAGACCATTGTCTAACACCATATACCAAAATCAGGTTTAATGGGTGCATAATCTAGGTATAAAGGATGATACTGTAAGCCATATGGGAAAGCAAGGAATAGTTTATCTAAATCGATACTGATTAGAGAAATGCAAATCAAAACAACTCTGAGGTATCACCTCTCTCCAGTCAGATTGGCTAAGATGACAAAACAAGAAAATCACAAATGCTGGAGAGGATGTGGGCAATTTGGAACACTAATGCATTGCTAGTGGAGTTGTGAACTTATGCAACTATTCTGGGGAGCAATCTGTAATTATGCCCAAAAGACTATAAATAATTTCATACCTTTTGGCCCAGGAATACCATTTCTGGGGTTATATCCCAAAGAGATCATAGAAGAGGGAGGAAGACCCATATGTACAAAAATATTTATAGCAGCTCTTTTTGTGGTTTCAAAGAATTGGAAATTAAAGGGGTGCCAATCAATTGGGGAATGGCTAAACAAGTTGTGGTATACGAATGTACTGGAATATTATTGTGCTATAAGAAATGAGCAGGAGACAGTTTTCATATTTACTTGGAGAGGCTTGTACAAACTGATGCTGAGTGAGAAGAGTAGATCCAGGAGAAATTTGTATACAATCACAGAAACAACATATATGTGATGACCAACTATGACAGACTGGACTCTTCTCAACAAGCCAGTGACATATGTCAATCCCGAAAGACTCAAGAAGGAGAGAGATGCCTACTTTCAGAGAAATAACTATAAAGAACTGAGCTTGAATCCTGATGGAAGAAAGCTAATTGATCTTTTTCTTTTCATTGTTTGGTTTTATTTCTTCTTTACCATTTTTCATCCCATCTAGTACAATACACCTTTGTAACCTGACTAATGTCTAGTGTGGACTATATGATATTGTGGAGGGTGGGCTGAGGGAGGGGAGGGAAATTTGAGACTCAAAGAACTATGCAATTGCATTTTGTAAACTAAAAACAAACAAATTAAAAAAAAAACTGAGTCCAAGGGTGTGTCTAGGTGGCACAGTGAATAGAGCACTTGACCAGGATTCAGGAGGACCTGAGGTCAAATCCAGCCTCAGACACTTAACATATCCTCACACACACACACACACACACACACACACACACACACACACACACATGCAAGCACACACACACACATACACACAAGCTAGCTGTATGACCTTAGGCTAGTCACTGAACCCCAATTGCCCTACCTTCCCCCTCTAACAAAAAGAAAAAAAAGAAAAAGATTCCAAAAAGAAAACTTCTAGGAATATTATAGCCAGGTTCCAGAGTTCTCAGATCAAGGAGAAAATATTACAAGCAACCAGGAAGAAACAATTTGAGTATTGTGTCAGGATATAGTCAGGATAACAGAGGTTCTGGCAGCTTCTACACTGAGGGATTGAAGGCCTTGGAATATGATTTTCCAGAGGTCAAAGGAGCTGGGATTAAAACCAAGAATCACCTACCCAGCAAAACTGAGTATCATGTTTCAGGGTAAAATATGGTCATTCAATGAAATAGAGGACTATTAAGCATTCTTGATGAAAAAGCAGAGTGAATAGAAAATTTGACATCCAGATACAAGAAGCAAGAAAAAAAATGAGAAAGTAAACAGGGAAAACAAATCATAAAAAAAAAAAAACTTATCAAATTTGTAGTATTTATATTCCTACATGGAGAAACCATAATTATAACTTATGTAACTTTTCTCAGTATGAGAATAGTTGAAGGGTATATAAATGTGTATATATGTTTATGTTTGTGTGTGTGTGTATATATATATATATATATATATATGTGTGTGTGTGTGTGTGTGTGTGTGTGTGTGTGTGTATATACACATTTATATGTATACATACATATGTCTTTTTAGGAGTGTACATGGTCATATGAATAAATATATGAGTATGTGTGTGTATATATTTATGTGTACAGGCATATGTTGACAGAGAGCACAGGAACATTTAAATAGGAAGGGATTATACTTAAAAGGTGAAATTGAGAGGTAGGAGAGGAATATAATGAGAGGACATTTGGAAAGAGAGTATGAGATAAATTATCCCATATAGAAGAGGCGAGGAAAAAACTGTTACAATGAAGGGGAAGAACAGGAAGTCAAAAGGGAATGGGTCAACCTTGCTCTCATTGAATTTTTCTTAGGGAGGGAATGACATATAGACAAAATAGGGTATCTCACCCTACAGGAGAGTAGGGGGGAAAGGGATGAGGGAGCAGATGATGGAGGTTTTGACAAGTTGGAGGGTAGGGAAGTTGTAAGCACACATATTTGAAAAGGGACAGGGTCAAAATGGAGAATAGAACAAGTGGGTGATGGGATAGGTTGGAAGGAAATATTGTCAATCTTTAACAATATATCCACTATGGAAATTTTTTGCATAGCTATACATGTATAACCTATATTGAATTGCTTATCTTCCCACTAAGGATGGGTGATGAAAGAGGGAGGTAAAGAATCTGAAATCTAGAGTTTTAAAGTCAAATGTTTAATCTATCTGTCTATCTTTCTACCTATCTATCTGTCTATCTATCTATTTTTACATGCATCTTGGAAATATGATATACAGGCACGGGGGTGTAGAGATCCGTCTTGCCCTACCTGAAAGTCGGAGGGTGTATGGGAGAAAATATAGGTGAGAGCAGATTGGGGAAGGGAGTACACAGTGGGATCATTGTTTGGTGTGGTGGGTAAGAGAAAGATAGGGAGAAAATTTGTAACTTAAAGTCTTGTGGAAATGAATGATGTAATATAAAAATAAACATATTTTTTTAAATAGATACATCATGAGTCGAGGCAAACAGACTTAGATATACACAAATGTCATAAGGCGTATTTGTTCCTTGAAAGGAAAGGATTGATAAACCATAATCCTGGTGCTCTTATAGCACAGATAGCTGAGGTCCTCAGCCCTTCAGTGAATTTAAATCATACCTTTATGATTATTTGTCTTTATATGTGTCTTGGCTAATCCTCAAAGTTTTGTAATTGTGACTGCCCAACAAAATTACACATGACTGGAAGTAATTTAATGATAATTAAAAATAAAATAAAAAGAGTAAACAGATCAAAACAGATGTGATTAATCTCTTGTGTAAAATAAATATGGTAAATAGTTAGGGTTAAATAAAAATTTACCTTAGTCAAAATTTTAAAACTCTATTTTTTCAGGATATCCACTCTTTTTTTGTAAACATCAATATTTCTTATTATAGGAATGTTATTATCTAGTCAGCAAGTTGACCATGTCACTCAGTGTTAAATTAAATGTAGTTGTTTTATATTGCCTCAAGGATCAAGTATAAAATAATCTGTTTGGATTTTAAAATGCTCCATAACCTGCACCCATCCTGACTTTCTGACCTTTAGGCCTTACACTACCACCAGAATGCCTTGCTTGCCATGTACTCTGCTATGCAGTAACTCTGTTTTCCTTAATGTTCTTGTATATGACACCCCATCTCTCAACTCTTAATTTTTTCACTGGGTATCTTCTAATTCTGAAAATCTGTCCTTTCTTATCTCCACCTCCTATTTCTCCTAGTTTCTTTTAGTTCTGTGCTGAAATCTAAATATCTTCAAAATTTTTCTCTTAAGGCTAGTGGCTTCTCTCTGGTATTTCTAATTAATTATGATCTCTATCATTTATCTCTCTGCATCTGTCTCTATATGCCAATATGCAATTGTATGTGTATATATATAAGTATATATAGTATATCAGTACAAAATTATATACATGCAGGGTTATTAAATCGTTATCTCCCACATTAGACTGTGAATTTCTTGGTGTGGTGACTGTCTTTTGCCTCTCCTTTTATCCTTAATCTTGGCACATTTATTGTTGTTCAGTCATGTCTGACTCTTCGTGACACTGTGGACCATATTGTCTGTGATATTCTATTGGCAAATATACTGGAAAGGTTTACTATTTACTTCACCAGTAGATTATGGCCAACCACAATTGAGTGATTTACCCGGAGACACAGTGTTTGAGGGTGCATTTGAAATCAGATCTTCTTGACTCTAGACCTACTGTTCTATCCACTGAGCCATCTAAGATGCTTCTGCTTAACACATAATATTTACTTAATCAGTGATAGGTAGGTGTCTCACTGTCTAAACAATGGCAGAACAAAGACACAACCTAGAGGTCCTTCAAGTTCAGTGTTCTTTTCATGAAATCGTACTACCTAACTACTCAATGTAAGCAACTGCCTATAATGCCTTTGTGTGAAATTTGGCCCATGCCTGAATAAAAATGTGACTAAGCAGCAGCTTGGATCTGATTGTAGCAGCACATAATCAAATCTGGCAAGATGATGATATATATGGGTCAGAAGTGATGAAGCCATGTAAGCAGTTATTCATCTACTTTTACCTTCCACTTACATTTATATAAGACTTTACAATTTACAAAGCATATAGTCACATATGTAATCTTATGCAAGGCAAATAGTATTATTCCCACTCTGTTGATGAAGAAATTGAGATTTAAGGGATTTAAGCTACTTTCTCAGTCACAGGACATGAAATTGGGAGAAATAACTAATTCAATTGTTGGAGGACTTAAAAAAAATAATGTTGATAGGCTAGAGTGGAATAAAGGGGCAATTGAGATGAAACTTAATAGATACAAAAGTAGAATACTATATACTGTTAACAAAAAATCAATTGTACAAGGATATAATGAAAAATGGAGTTAGAAAAGATTGGATATGGGGAAAAAAACCTGGATTTGTGCAGGAGGTTGAAGAAAGACCGTTTTCTATAGCAGCTCTAATAAAAGTGAAGGCTGAATTAATAGTATCCAGAGTAAAGGAGTTCAAATATGTGCTATTCATGAAATATCATTATTATGGGAATTAATAATAATATCAGAACACCATCGTCTGAAAGGATATTGACAACTTGGAGCACATCATCTAGAGAAAAGGGAACATTATGTTCTCTCAAAATTATACTACAAAAATTAGCCAAAAAACTGCACATGCCTAATCTTGAGAAGAAAACCTTTATTGAAAATATGATAATTATTTTTAAGCATTTTAAAGGGGTATAATATAGAAGCAAAATATATTCCTTTTGCTTATTTTAAGGTTTCACAATCATGAGCAATGAGTAGAATTTGTGAAAAGAATGATTTCAACTTTTTGTAAGGAAAATTGCCAGAATTGTATATGTCCAAACACTTACTGTGTCATAGTTGTCAGTCTTTCAGGGAAGCCAGATGACCACTTGTTAAAGATTATTCCAAGGTGAACTCTTGTTCAGAAATATCTTGGGCCAATTGATTTATGAAAACTCTTCATAGACTAACATTCTGTCATTTTTACATACAAAACTGGAGCCAAATTCTGGTCTTACAACTATTGGTTCAGGATTTCTACCACACATCATTAGGGTCAGTTTATAACTTATTTAGAAGCATAAAAGAAAGGAATGTATTTAGCTTAAGATGTCTATCTTCACAAATCCTTACCTATAAATCTTTCATCGACATACACTTGTTGTCATTTTTGATCCTTCATTTTCAAAGAAGACCGATAACATCACAGGGTGATGTTTAACTTAATCATGAACTGAATTTAAGTAAGCCAGAATTGCACAATGATATCGGTCTTACTTTCTCTTCTAGAGTTCTCTAAATACAGTGGCATGACAAATGTTAAGATGGCTGGCAATTACCCAGGATGCAGTGGATGACTTTGAGGCTTTGATGTTTAACCAATCTCTAAAGGCTACACAGTGACTGCTTCAGTCGCCTTCAAGCAGTTGTAACAAATTGTTCTCATCTGAACATTTTGCTGGTGGGTGGTGCATTTTCACATGCTTGAGATACACATCCCCCAAATCACTGATGGGGTTGAGACTGGCCATTTACCTTCATCTTCGTTTAGCCCATCTGTAAAGATGGTTTTACAGGAGTGTGGGAACTATGCATGCTATAGCTTCTTGAAGCCAAAGATGAGAGTTGAGCAAGAAGTAGACACCAAAGGTGAATGAACACCCACATAAAGTTCTTGGCAAGCCCTCACTCTAATGGAACAAGTACTCCATGAACACCTCACTGACCTTTTAATTAAATTTACAAATTGAATAAGTTGAATCTATAACTATTATGATATTTTTCCTGATCAGGTGCTTTAAATTTAAACATCAAATCTCTAAAAGATCAAAGGCAGTGAAAGTAATTTTGATCAATATCTTTAGCAGGTTTCACATCATTTTAAAAAAATCCCTAAGGAATTTTACTTGCATACTTTTATTTTATTACTACTACTATAGTTGAGGTCCTTATTTCACTCAGCTGGACAAGTACAGTAATGTCTTTAATATTTTTTTTTTTGTCTTTTAAAACCTCTTTGTGTCACTGCCATATTAACCTTCTTAAATTATGGTCTTGATTGTGTCATTCCCCTATAAGGCTTCAGGAATTCACCACCACTCGATGAATAAAATAAAACTTTTTTAACCAGGTTGCTCATGTTTAATATATGCTGACCACATACTATTTTCTCTCTGTGTCTCTGTCTCTCTGTCTTTGTCTCTGTCTCTGTCTCTCTCTGTCTCTCTCTCTGTCCTTCTCTCTGTCTCTGTCTCTCTACCACTATCTCTTTGTCTCTCTGTCTCTGTCTCTCTGTCTCTCTCTGTCTCTCTCTGTCTCTGTCTCTCTCTCTGTCTCTCTCTCTCTGTCTCTCTCTGTCTCTCTCTGTCTCTCTGTCTCTCTCTCTCTCTCTCTCTCTCTCTCTCTCTCTCTTTCTCTCTATCTCTCTTTCAATACTTCACTGCAGGCAGACAGGACTATTACCAAAATACCCCTAGTACTTTCTCACATCAACGAGAAAGGGAACACATACTATTGCCTTTGCCTGGAATACAAACTCCTTATTTTCTCTCTCTGCCAAAATCCTAGCAATATTTCAAGGCCTTCCCAAATAACATCACTTTTCTCCATCTCTTATATGGAATTTTGCAAATTCTTCAAACTAGAGAGCTGTCATTACCTAAAGGATAGAACTCACAGACCTCAGACAGGAAGACCTTGGTTTAAGATGTATCTCTGAGGTATATTGGCTTATGATGCAGGGTAAGTCACCTAACTTCTGTTTACCAAAGCACATCAGTAACTGCTATAGTTCTAAGAAATTTAGATAGCTATCTCAGAAAAGTTTTTCTTCATTAATTGCTTTTGTAATGCTAAAGCTAAAGGTCTAGTCAGTTCTATATGCTCTTTCAGTCTTTATCTATTTCTGTCTCTTGCTTTGATTCTGTCTGTCCATTATTTTGCATACCTCTATGTATTCCTTTTTGTGTTGGACATACACACTCGCGCGCGCACACACACACACACACACACATGCACATATGTATTCACACATCAGACTATATGGAACCTGCACGCACCTAAAACAAGAGTTGGCAAATTACAGCACAAAGAACCAAACTTTTTTTTTTTAATTTTTGGTCTTAATTATTTTTTTTGTTTACGTTTCATTTATAAGATTCAGTTCCACAATTTCTTGAATTTCAAATTTTATCCCCTTTCCTCCCCCCCATTGGGGACATACAAGCAAGTATAGAATCTGAAAATACTTTCACATTAGACATTAGTCAGGTTGTAAAGAAAGATTGCATAAGATGGAATGAGCAATGAGAAAGAGGAAACAAAACCAAATAAGAAAAAGTAAAAGAGCAGGTAGTTGGCTTCAATCTGGATTCAAACACAATTCTTTCTAGTTCTTTCTCTGAATGTATACATCTCTCTCCATCATGAGTCTTTTGGGGTTGACTTATAACCCTGCTTTGCTGAGTCCAATCTATCAAACTTGGTCATCACACGTATGTTGTGTCTGTAATTGTGTACAAATTTCTCCTGGTTCTGCTCTCTCACTCAGCATCAGTTTGTATAAGCCTCTCCAGGTAAATATGAAGTCCATCTGCTCCTTGTTTCTTTTTTTATTCTTTTTTTTATCCTTGTTTCTTATAGCACAATAGTATTCCATTATATACTTATACTACAACTTGTTCAGCAATTCCCCCATTGATGGGGACCCCCTTAATATCCAATTCTTTGCCACCACAGAATGAGCTGCTATAGTTATTTTTGTACATGTGGGTCTTCTTCCCACTTCTATGATCTCTTTGGGATACAACCCCAGGAGTGGTATTGCTGGGTCAAAGACTGAAATTATTTAAAACCCTTTTTTCATATTTCCCAATTGCTCTCCAGAATGATTGAATCAGTTCACAACTAAGACCAAACAGTTTTTAACTTGTTTTCCTTACATAAATATGGAGCAGGTCAGATTTTAACTATAAAGCTGGAGTTTGCCAAGTCCTGATCTAGATTAATGGAGAAGGAATTTGCTTAAAATAGTGGGAAAGGCATTTGCTCTGGTGACAAAGGACCTGCATGCAAATTCTACCTCCAATGACTAATATATGTGAGTTTGTGCATATTATTTTACCCCCATCCCCACCTCTTGGTCTCTTTCCTCTCATCTCCGAAGTGAAAATGTTGAAAGAAATTTCCACTGAGGCACCTGCTACCTCTACTTCTGTTGCCCTTTGACCTTTTAATCTCAGTTCTAAGGATATGCGGTCCTTGACTACTCACAGTGTATGGCCCTTTTGACCACATATCTATAATAAATAATGCAAGGAACAATTTGTTTTTTTGGATGGAAACAGAAAGAAGAAGCCCTAGGTGACAAAATGAGGATTGAGGAATATGAAACAGAAGATTAATAACAATGTTCTTAAGACAAAACAAGATCCTCAAGATTATCCAAAGACTACAATGGTTTAAAATAGCCTATGGAGGGAGTGGCTTGGTGGTGCAGTGAATAAAAAAATAAAGCCCTGGATTCAGGAGGACCTGAGTTCAAATCCAGCCTCAGACACTTAACACTTGCTAGCTTTGTGACTTAGAAAAGTCACTTAACCCCAATTGCCCAGCCTTCCCCCTCCAAAAAGCAAAAAATAAAATAAAATAACCTATGGAACTACTAGCTGGAAGTTGATTATAGACTCAAGAATAGAAGGAGATATTTAAGCACTCAGACCTAGGACCCAGGACTGCACTGAAAGAAATATAAGGTAGACAGGATGGGATTTGGAATTAGCAACTGTGATTTGATTCAACTCCCATAAGTCAGAGTCAGGGGAAGGAGGAGGGGACGTTAGGCAATGGAACACATTAGAAAAAGCAACAGCACAGACATGAAATATCACTGTGTTTTTGCTAAGAGCACTAGGATATAAAGGCTTCCCTTTTCTTCAATGCATTTTAATAAACATGTTTTATCTTTTTGCCCCTGGGAAACTAAGGGGCTTCCAGAGGAGATTATTACTTCAAAAGGAAAGCTAGAAATGTGTCAAATTGGAATTTTCCTTTAATTGAGGCAAAGATTTCTTCTATTCCAAAATATTCTCATGACTGCACCTAGTCTTGTTTAGCCCTGAACTTTGGTTTAAAGCCAAGAATTTGTAGCAGCAAGCACCACAACATCCCCAAGGAAAGGAACTCAAAATGGTTTAACAAGCTTACTTGAATCAATCAAACATATATCATTTAGCTAATTCAGGGGAAAAAGTTAGCACCCTGAGCTTCAGAGTATGCAGACAGAAGTTTCAAGACAGAGAAACAAACAGATCAAGTAGACAGGCTTCCAAACTGTCCAACCATTATCAATACCAAATCACACTTACCAGAGAAGGAAGCATCAACATGTGGGTTTTCAAAGGCCGGGGGCTCTCAACAGCTTCCCAGAGTGTCATCTGGTCAAATCACACAACACTTCTCAAAGTGAGCCCCAAAGCAAAGCCTCGCACCAGGGATTATATAGCTATCTCCTGGATCAGAGAATGTTACCACCCTCTTGACACACTGCCCAATCACACAGCATCAAGGTGTGGGCATTTCTGAAAACCAAATATCCTGCCAGAGGCTCCATGTGACCACATGCATCCTATTAGGGGGCAGAGCATATTTTCAAATTAAGGAAGGCTCTCAGATTCTCTTAAGCCTATCAAAGGGCCTCGGGACAGGGAAGATCTTTAAATTTGCATTTCCTTTACAGAATTACATAAGGAAAGAAAATTCCAAAGTCGAATCTCTATTTTTGAGCACTCATATACCACTATTAGAGAAAAGGAATCAACAATAATTTAGTAAGTACTTAATAGGTCTCTGACAGATAGAAAGAAAAAAAAAGAGAAAAAGTAGTCTTTGCTCTAAAGTAATTTATATTCTAAAGGAGATATTACATCAATATAAATAGGAATATATAAAATGTGCAATGTTCACACCAGAGATATATGAACTATTAGCATTCTTATTAAGAATAATGATCGGGAGCCGGGCTTGGCGGCGGAGATGGCGGCGGCAACGGCGGCGGCAGCAGCGGTGGCCTCATCAGCCTCGGGTTCTGGGGGCCCTCGAGAGGAGCCCGAGGCCCCGACCCTGGCGTGGGATGAGTCCCAGCTCCGCAGTTATAGCTTCCGGACCCAGACCATCCCGCGCCTGAGCCAGAGCGATCCTCGGGCAGAGGAGCTCATCGAGAGTGAGGAGCCTGTGGTATTGACTGACACAAACTTAGTGTATCCTGCCCTGAAATGGGACCTTGATTATCTACAAGAGAATATTGGCAATGGAGATTTCTCAGTGTTAGTGCCAGTACCCACAAATTCCTGTACTATGACGAGAAAAAGATGGCTAACTTCCAGACTTTTAAACCAAGGTCCAACAGGGAAGAGATGAAATTCCATGAGTTTGTAGAGAGGCTGCAGGACATACAGCAACGGGGCAGTGAAGAGAGGTTGTATCTACAGCAGACTCTCAATGACACAGTAGGCAGGAAGATTGTCATGGACTTCTTGGGTTTTAACTGGAACTGGATTAATAAACAGCAGGGGAAGCGTGGCTGGGGGCAGCTGACTTCCAACCTGCTGCTCATTGGCATGGAAGGAAATGTGACACCAGCTCACTATGATGAACAACAAAACTTCTTTGCTCAAATCAAGGGCTATAAGCGATGCATCCTGTTTCCTCCAGATCAGTTTGAGTGCCTCTATCCTTACCCTGTGCACCATCCCTATGATAGGCAGAGTCAGGTGGATTTTGACAATCCTGACTATGAGAGGTTTCCAAACTTCCAGAACGTGGTTGGCTATGAGACAGTGGTTGGCCCTGGTGATGTTCTTTACATCCCTATGTACTGGTGGCATCACATAGAATCATTACTGAATGGGGGAACCACCATCACTGTGAACTTCTGGTACAAGGGGGCACCCACCCCTAAGAGGATTGAATATCCTCTCAAGGCTCATCAAAAAGTGGCCATAATGAGAAACATTGAGAAGATGCTGGGAGAGGCCCTAGGGAACCCACAAGAGGTGGGCCCCTTGTTGAACACGATGATCAAGGGTCGATACAACTAGCCTCCCTGGAGGCTGAGGCCTCCTGGGTGACTGCCAACCCTTCCATCCCATCTCGTCCGGTCCACACTGCTTCGTTGATGAGGACTGGAAGATCCAGAGTGATAGTAATTGCACGCAGCACTTAACAGACTGGGTTCCTGCCCCAGCCTCCCAGGGCAGGAGTGTGAGGTCAGGTGGGGCAGTTAAGCAGCCCACCCTCCTCTGCTCCCATCTTGAGTGATTTCTTCCTTCTCCACTTCTGTTCCTACTCACCTTCCCTCTTTGCCCCTAAGTCCTACATTCAGTGTGGAGTTCCAGCTTTGTGTCATTGTGTGTGTGTTTGTCTGTCTTGTCTGTTTTTGTGTCCTTCCTCCCAGGCCCCTGAGGCTGTGATGGTGCTCTTGTCACTTGGCATGATGTCCTACAGCCTCACTGCCATTGTCTGGGTAAGGGAAGGAGCCAAGTCTACCTGGATCATGTTGGCATCTTGAAGGGAGTTTGTTGACCTGATGACAAGTCTCCCAGGCTCTTGGAACTCCTGAGTTTTTTCAGCCTTTCTTGTCTCCATTCTGACTAGATACTCTGCCTGTACACCAATAGTCCAGTTTGATTTTTGTACAGTGTGGGTGTATCCTGGGTACCACAAGAAGGAAGGAGCTGTCTGGCTTGTGTGTATACATCTTTGTCCCCATACTCTGGCCAGAATCTGCTTACCAACACTCTCCACAACCTGACTGCCAAGACTGTCTATGCTACAGGAGAAGGAGCTTCCTGGCTTGGGTGTGATTCTTCTGATGACAACACTGGCTGAAGTCTGTCTATCAACACTCCACATGCTGACTTGGTCCATTTCCACTGGGTACTACTGCAGGGAAGTTGCTGCCTGGCCCACAAAGATGATTTTTAATTTGGTTTTTAGCCTATTTATATTGGTTGGGCCGTGCTGCAACAAGCTTGAGGTTTATTAGATAGAGCCTCTGGGGCTCAGGAATCCCCTTTCTAGCCTCCTTCCTTTGGGATTGAGGTTGTTGGCTTTCTTGTTCTGAGCCAACTGCTGATCCTCACCTACAGTGGGTCAGTGATGGGAACAGTTGACTTGGGCCTAAGAGGTAAATTGGGGCTGCTCCCTTGTCCATCACTTGGGGAGATGAGCCAGAGCCCTTGCCATCATCCCTAGTTCTGAATGTACAGATGCTCCAAACCTCTAAAAAGCACCCTCCCAGCCCCAGTCATGGTAGCTGCATCCACCAGGACAGGGCTTTCCTTGGTCATTGAGTGACTTGAGGATTGCCCTCTTGCAAGAAGTCTCCCTGGAAGGAGTGAGGGAAGAAGGTGGGAGGGAATGTGTTTTATCTTTTTCCTTTTTGCCAAAGGTTTAAATTCAGTGTCTGAGCAGTGGTTCTTGTCCCCAAAAGCTCAGCTTATAATGCATTGATAGACTGGTGTGTGTAGGGGAAGGGGTGTTTACTTACATAAATCCCTGTGCGTTCTATGCCTGCCCTAGTGTTCTCTCTGATGGGAACAGGGTGTGTGTGAGTGTGGAAGACACGGTACCTTTTCTAGTGTAGTTCTTTCAATAACAACCAATGTTGGGAAATGACCTGAAAAAAAAAAAAGAATAATGATCCCAAGAAATGGCAGTGTATAAACTGCACTTCCACAGTGCTCCAGTCAATACCACTTCAAAATTATGTAAAAGGGGAACTCTGAAAAACCTCTGGAGATCCAGAACCCACAGAACAACACAAAGAAGCTAACCTCCTACTGAGTACAGCCTGGCAGCCTGTCAGGGAGCGGCCAGCACAGTGCCCTGGGAGCCAAGCCCAGAACCAAGTGTGTTCGAGGTTTAAGCCCCAGGAGGGCAAGAGCAGCAGCCAGCTTGAGGGACCCCAGAACACCAGCTGTTGTGGGTGTCCAGAATTACCAACTCATAGATGCCTAGAACAAAGTGAGATGTTAGTGCCCTATGGACTTTGGGACCAGTATTTGGGGGCATATCAGCTTCTTCACTGGGGGCGACAAACCTCTGAGGAGCTGTGGCACAGCTGCCATTTTGCAGCTTCAGTTGCAGCTTCAGCTCCTGGCCCTTGAACTGTAGGGGGATATGGCAATCAGTCTGGGGGGTAATCACTCTTGCTTTAACCTACATGGATCTGGATTGTGGTCTGAGGTGGAGGTGTTGGGGTGTGTGTCCAGCTTGCCAGAGTGTGTGGGCACAC
Source organism: Gymnobelideus leadbeateri (assembly GCA_011680675.1). Classification (NCBI taxonomy): domain Eukaryota; kingdom Metazoa; phylum Chordata; class Mammalia; order Diprotodontia; family Petauridae; genus Gymnobelideus; species Gymnobelideus leadbeateri. The sequence continues at coordinate 185,560 of WOXC01004484.1, forward strand.
AAATAATACCTCCACAGTTGGGAAGACCCCAACATTTGGGATGGAAGCTCCCCTGCGTGGTGGCAGAGTCCTACTGTGGAAACAAGCCCAAAAGTCAAGTAATTAAGTGGCAACATACCTAGGCAAAGGAAACAAAATAAACAGAAAAATTTATCATTAGACTCCTACTTTGGGGGCAAAGAGGATCAAAGCATGGCACAGGCGGAGCACTGTGAGATCAGGAATCCTGCACCAAAAGCCCAAAATTAAAATACAAGTGGGTTACAGGCCATAGAGTACCTTAAGAAGGATTTTAAAAGTTCAATAAGAGAAGTGGAAGAAAAATTGAAAGAAATGAGAATGATGAAAAAAAATATGAAACGAGAGTCAACAGCCTGACTGAAGAAATTAACACCTTAAAAATAGGCTAACTCAAGTGGCAAAATAGGCTCAAAAAGGCAATGAGGAGAAGAATGCCTTAAAAAGCCAAATTTGCCAGGTGGAAAAAGAATCTCAAAAGCTCACTGAAGATATTCATTCCTTCAGAAATAGACTGGAGCAAATGGAAGCTAGTGACTTTATGAGAAATCATGATGCTTTAAAATAGATCCAAGCAATTGAAATAATAGAATGCAATGTGAAACATCTCATGAGAAAAACCACTAACCTGCAAATAGATCAAGGAGAGATAATTTAAAAATTATTGGACTACCTAAAAGCCATGATCAAAGAAAGAAACTAGAAATCATCCTCCAAGAAATTCCCAAGAAAATTTGCCCTGATGTTTTAGACTCAGAGGGCAAGATAGAGGTTGAAAGAATCCACAGGTCACCTCCTGAAAAAGATAACAAAAAGAAACCTCCTAGGAATATTATGACCAGGTACCAGAATTCCCATATCAGGAGAAAATACTATAAGCACCCAGGAAGAAACAATTCCAATATGGTGGAAACACAATCAGAATAGCATAAGACCTGTCAACTTCTACATTAATGTCATGGAATATGATATTCCACAGGGCAAAGGACCTGGGATTAAAACCAGGAATCACCTACCCAGCAAAACTGAATATCTTGTTTCAGGAGAAAATATGGTCATTCAGTGGAATAGAGGATTTCCAAGCATTCTTGAGATAAAAACTAGAGTTAGATAGAAAATTTGACATTCAGATACATGAAGCAAGAAATACTTGAGAAGGTAAACAGGGAAAAGAAATCAAAAGAAACCTATCAAAGTTGAACTATTTGCATTCCTATATGGAAAAACAATAACTGTGACTGATGAAAGCATTCTCGGTATGAAAATAATTGAAGAAGGTTATACAGGCATATGAATCCATATGTGAATGTGTGCATATATGTTTACAGGTATACATGGACAGGGCACAGGTCAAATTTGGTGGGAAGGAATGATACTTAAGGGGTGAAGTTAAGAGGAGAGAGAGGAATGTGGCAAGAGGAAATGGGGAGAACTATCTCATGTAGAAGAGGCAAGGGAAAGTAGTTACAGGGGAGGGGAAGAACAGGATGGCAAAAAGCAAAACCATATTCTCATTGAAAATGGCTAAGAGAGAGAGAGAATTACATACATACTAAACAGTATATCTCACACTGCAGAAGAGTAGGGGGAGGGGGATGAGAGGGGGGATGATGGAGGGGAGGGCATGCTGGGGGGAGGGGAGGTTGGAGCCACCCACTTTTGAAGAGGGACAGGATCAAAATCGGGAATGGACCAGGTGGGGTGTGTAGCAGCAAGCACCCCAATATCCCCAAGGTGACTGCCAACACAGGTTCTTAGATTTGCTTTTCAAAAGGAAAGCAACTCAAAATGGGTTAACAAGCTTACTTTAATCAAACGAACATATATTACCTAGTTCAGGGGGAAAAGGTCAGCACCCCTAATTTCAGAGTATACAGACAGATCAAACAGATGGGCTTCCAAACTGTCCAACCTTTCTATCAATATCAAATCACAGTTACCAGAGAGGGAAGCATCAACATCTGGGTTTTCAAAGCCGGGGGTCTCTCAACAGCTGCCCAGAGCCTCATCTGGTCAAATCACACAACACTTCTCAAATTGAGCCCCAAAGCAAAGCCTCAAATCAGGGATTATATAGTCTTCTCCTGGCTCAGAGAATGTAACCACCCTCTGGACCCACTGCCCAATCACACAGCATCAAGGTGTGGTCATTCCTGAAAACCAAGCCTCCTACCATAGGCTCCATGTGACCACATTCAGCCTATGAGGGGGCAGAGTATATATTCAAATTACAGAAGGTTCTCAGAGACACTTAAGCCAATCAAAGGGCCTAGGGGCAGGGAAGATCTTCAAATCTGCATTTCCATTACAGGGTGGGATGGGTGGGAGGGAAATATAGTCAGTCTTTTACAATATATCTACTATGGTAATGTTTAGCATAGCTAGACATGTATAATATATACTGAATTGCTTATCTTCCCAGGTGGAGTGGGTGAAAAGGGAGGAAGGTAATGGATCTGAAATTAGAAGTTTTAAAATTAAATGTTTCAAATATATATAAATACTACTATTAATACTATTTTTCAGGTAACTGGGAGATAAGATATGCAGGCATTGGGGCACAGAGATCCACCTTGCACTAATGGAAAAGCTGAAGGAGGTATGGGATAGAGCAGGTTGGATGAGGGGATATCTAGTGGGACTGCTATTCTGGGGTGGCGGGTAGGGGAAAATGGGGAAAAATTGTAACTCAAAATCTGGTTGAAATGAATGATGTAAACCAGAATTCAATAAAGCATTTGGGAAAAAAGGAAAAAAAAAGAATAATAATCCTTGTTGAATATTAGAATAAAATAATGGGTAGAGAATTGGCTTCAGGATAAAGAATTATTAAAAAAAAAAAAACCTGTGCAGTTTTATGATTGATTCTTCATGCTTCATATTTTCCCTTTCACAGACCTCACCTATATTTTTGCACTTATCATCATGATAAATCATACATAGTCCTGAAATCTTTAGAAAGAAGTCCTAGATGTCTTACTTAAGAGAGTCAGTCATAATTTGTCTGCCACAGAACCAACCTAACATGATTGTAGAGTCAGTACACAAATACTCACCCGATATATCTATCCATACTTGAGACCTGATCATCCAAACTATGCTTTATAGTGCAACTACCTGCTATCCTCTTAAATACAATTTGAGAATTTTATTGTTTTCTGTCACTACATGTGATGATCCTCCCACAATTTGCACTTTATACTTCTTGATCTGAGAACGACATTCTAAACAGTAATAAAATTTTCCCTAGAAAAGTACTGTCATTAAATTCCTATAAATCCAGTCACTGTCCCTGTGATTTACCAGATCAAAATACTCTTCATTGTGTTCATTTCCATTTCCATATATTGTCTCAAACAAGTCAAATGTAGTAATTGAAGTTGAGTTCTTACTTTTTATTTGTATCCCCAGTACTTAGTACTACTTTTTTTTAAATATTGTAAACATCAGATAAAAGCCTTTAATTCATTCATTTATTTGTTCACAGGCATACAACATCACCAAGGAAATATAAATTTTTTGGGGTGAAGAAGCAGTTCATAATTAATTAAACACTCAATAAAGACTCAGGAAAATTAAACAATTCTTTTTATGTGTGAGACTAAAAACAATTTTAGCTATTAAAATGTGATAGAAGGATGATGCAGAATGGAACAAAGGAAAAGGAAAGGAAAGGGAAAAATAAGCATGTGGTTATACAATGAATTTGAGAAATGGTTCTAGGATAGATGGAGATGGAAACAATGGACCATCTGCAGCTATCAAAAGGCAAACAACTTGGGTATGCACTGTGGTGATTCTCTTGTCATTTAATTTTTCAGATGACCTGGGAAGTGCATAGTACACAGTATTCAGTGTGCATGACAAATACAGAAGCGAAACGATAAACATGAATGCCATCATCTACACTACAAAACTCTTTACTTCCTTGCACACAATGCTCTCTCTCTCTCTCTCTCTCTCTCTCTCTCTCTCTCTCTCTCTCTCTCTCTTTCTCTCTCTCCATATATATATATATATCTTTGCAATTGTTGTCTGCAGTATGTGGAATGCAGTGTCTCCCCACTTATGAATTTTGAATAATTGCATTGAAAACTGAACCCTTTGACAGTCCTCTCTCAAATTTTTTCCCTAATTCTCCTTGCTACATATACCACCTCTACATAATTACAATTTATCTATTTAATTTATATTTTGTATGCAGTTTTCTTTGATATAATGTAAGTCCTTTTTAGGATGGGACTGCTACATTTTTTTTCTGTATCTCTAGAGTCAGCAAATGTGTGAGCTGATTTATTTATTAATTAATTGGCCCTTGAAGAAAATTCTGAGAACATATTAATTAAATTAAATATTTCGTTGTTTTCATGTACATGTGAAAAAAATAACGTTTGTGCTTTTTTTTTTTCTTGGAGGGCAATTGGGGTTAAGTAACTTGCCCAAGGTCACATGGCTAGGTTTTATTTGTGTGTGCCTTAAGTGTCTGAGGTCGGATCCGAACTCAGTTCCTTCTGACTCCAGGGCCGACGCTCTACTCACTGCTCCCCCTACTGTTTTCTTTGGATGTTTTCATTTTTTTTTAATTTGAGTTCCAAATCTTCTCCCTTCCTCCTTCCCCATACTCCGCAGTGAGAAAGAAGGCAATTTGACATAAATTATACATGTACAGTCATGAAAAACATATTTCCATATATGTTATAATGTGAAAGAAAACAGACCAAAATCTTTTTAAAAAATGTAAAAAATATATATATATGGGGGCAGGGTCAAGATGGTGGAATAGAAACAGCTCTTCCATTCAGCTCCTACTCCCACAATCTCCAAATTCATATAAGAAGGGACTCTAAACAACCTCTGGAGCTCCAGAATCCACAAAATGACACACAGAAGCTAATCTCCCACTGACGACAGCTCAGCAGCCCAGCAGCCCAGCAGGGAGCAACCAGCACAGCCCCAAGCCTGCTAAGTTGGAGGTTTTAGCCCCAGGGTGGCCTGACCAGCAGCCCGCTAGAGAGACTCCAGAACACCAGCAGCTGTGGCGTTTCCAGAACTACCAACAAATAGATGCCATGGACAAAGTGAGAGGTTAGTGTGGTATGGACTTTGGGTCTCATTAGTTGAGAGAGCATGTGGCCTCTTTCCCTGGGGGCAAAACACCACTGAGAAGCTTCAGCACAGCCTCCAACACACTCAGCAGCTTCAGTTCCTGCCCTGTTAACTGTAGAGGGATCAGGCAATCAGTCTGGGTGGTAATTGTTCTTGATTTAACCTCCTTGGATCTGGATTTCTGGCTGTAGTAGATGTCTTGGGGTGTGTGAGCAGCTTTCCGAGGTGTGCGGGGCTTCAGAGAGGCCACCGAGCTAACACCTCTGGAAGTTGGGAAAACCCCAGAGTTTGGGACAGAAACTCCCCTGGCTGCTGGCAGAGTCCTTCTCTGGGAACAAGCACAAAAGTCAAGTAATTGAGTGGCAACATGCCTAGGCAAAGAAAACAAGATAAACAGAAAATATTCAACATTAGACTCCTACCTTGGGGGCAAAGAGGATAAAAACATGGAACAGGAGGTGGAATGGAATGTCAGAAGTCCTGCAACAAAAGCCACAATTGAAAATATGAGCTGGTTACAGGCCATAAAGGATCTTAAGGAGGATTTTGAAAATCAAATAAGAGAAGTGGAGGAAAAATTGGAAAGAGAAATGAAAAATGATGCAAGAAAATTATGAAAGGAGAGTCAACAGCCTTACTGAGGAAACTAAAATAACATCCTAACTCAAATGTCAAAAGAGCCTGAAAAAGGCAATGAGGAGAGGAATACCTTAAAAAGCCAAATTTGCCAGATGGAAAAAAAGAATCTCAAAGGCTCACTGAGGAGAATCTTTCCTTTGGATTTAGAATGGACAAAAAGGAAGCTAGTGCTGTTAAACAGATCCACACAAATAAAAGAATAGAAGGCAATGTGAAATATCTCATGGGAAAGCCCACTAACCTGGAAAATAGGTACAGGAGAGATAAGTTTAAAAATATTGGACTACCTGAAAACCATGATCAAATAAAGAACCTAGAGCATATCCTTCAAGAAATTCTCCAGGAAAATTGCCCTAATGTTTTAGAAAGAGAGGGCAAAATAGAGGTTGAAAGAATCCACTGATCACCTCCTGAAAAAGATCTCTAAAAGAAAACTCCTAGCAATATTGTAGCCAGGATCCAGAAATCCCAGATAAAGGAGAGAATATTACAAGCAGCCAGGAAAAAACAATTTGAATACTGTGGAAATGAAATCAGGATAACACAGGATCTGGCAGCTTCTACTCTGAGGGATAGAAGGGCTTGGAATATGAATGCAAAGGAGCTGGGAATAAAACCAAGAATCACTTACCCAGCAAAAATGAGTATCATTTTTCTGGGGAAAATTTGGTCATTCAGTATAAAAGAGGACTTTCAAGCATTCTTGATGAAAAAGCCAGAGTTGAATAGAAAATTGGACATTTAGATAGAAGAAGCAAGAGATGCTTGAGAAGGTAAACAGGGAAAAGAAATCACTATGTAATTATCAAAGTTGAACTATATACATTCCTACATGGAAAAACAATAACTTTAACTGATAAAACTTTCCTCAGTATGAAATAATTTGAATAAGAGTATATGGGCATATGGATACATAAGTTAATGTGTATATATATGTTTACAGGTAAACATAGATAGAGGACACAGGTCTAATTTAATAGGAAGGGATGATACTTAAAAGGTGAAATTAAGAGGTGAGAGAGGAATATATCAAGAGCAGTTGGGGAGAGACAGAATGGGGTTAACTCTCTCATAGAGAAGAGGCAAGGGAAAATGGTTAAAAGGGAGGGGAAGAACAGGAAGGCAAAAAGTCAAAACCTTATTCTCATTGTATTTGGATCAGGGAGAGAATAACATACATACTCGATAGGATATCTCACCCTACAGGAGAGTAGAGGGGAAGAGGATGTGAGGGGGGATGATGGAAGGGAGGGTGGGACAGAAAGGGGGGAGAGAAGTTGGAAGCACCCATTTTTGAAAAGGGACAGGTTCAAAGTAGGGAACAGACCAGTGGGAGGTAGGATAGGAGAGAGGGAAATATAGTCAGTCTTTTACAATATATCTACTATGGTAATGTTTTGCATAGCTATACATGCACTATATATACTGAATTGCTTATCTTCCCAGAAAGGTTGGGTAACAAGGGAGAAAGGGAGTGAATCTGGAATTCAAAGTTTTCAGATCAAATGTGTAAAAATGTAGAAATACTATGATTAATACTATTTTGCATATAATTGGGAAATAAGATATACAGGCTTTTGGGGCATGGGGATTCACCTAGCTGCACTGGGAGAGTCAAGGGGAGTATGGGAAAAGACATGGGAGAGAGTAGATTTGATGAGGGGATATCCCATGGGACTGCTATTCTGTGGTGGGGGGGGTAGGGAAAAATGAGGAAAAAGTTGTAACTCAAAATCTGGCAAAAATGAATGATGTAAACCACAATTTAATAAAGCTTTTTGGGAAAAATATATATGCTTCAATCTTCATTCAGAATTCATCACTTTTTTCTCTGGAGGTGAATAATATTTTCATTATAAGTCTATGTTTTTAATTCCACCATCTTGGTAATACCTAAGGAGAGGTGTAGTCCCTACTCTTTGGGGCCCTGTTCTGATCTGTGAGTAGCCCCAAGCACTCTTTTCCACCCTGGAACTGTCACCAAGGTCCTAGCTCCTATTAGTGCACCTCCCTTTCCTGGATCCCTCACCCAGAACTGAGTATTACGAATGCAACAGAGTCCTGCTCACTGTGCCATTGGAAGGAACCATATAATGTCCTTCTGACCAATTTTCTTACCCTTTCTGACCCTTGAGTGAGAGTTCTGGAAGCCACTTCTGCTGATTCAGTCACACTCCAAGTCCTGTGCTAGATCGCATTCTACTCTCATCTGAGTGAGACAAAACTTTTCTGCCAGTTTCTTATCTTTTCTTTGGATATTAAATTATTTTACCCCATCCTTTTGATTATTCTGCTGCTCCAAAATTCATTTTGAAGCATTACTTTGTTGTTTGGAGAGGAATTTGGAAAAGCTCAAGTGATTCCCAAGATTTACTTCACTGTTTTGACTATGAACTGAGAAAGTATTACTTTCAAAATATACTTTATGCAGTTGACTACCATTCTCTAGTTGGGTTTTAGAATAGCTGTGCACACACACACACACACACACACACACACACAAAGAAGCAATGATGAATTCATTTCCATCTCTATCATTATGTGTTCACATTTGCATGACCCCATTTCCATTTTGCTATTTGAATGGATAGTTGTCTTTGGTTTTGATATTGGGAGGGATGGAACAGGGGACGAAAAAGTGGAATGAAGACCTTATAGGAATGGAATGCTACATCCTCAAATGATACCACATTATTTGATATCTAGTTAGAATTTGTTAATCACCTGTGGTCTTCCTAGTCAAAATCATGATGACATGGCAGAACTTCCCTGTGAGAAGTCCCCTAAATAGGCAGAAATACTTTTCATTTGCTCATTCCCACACGCTCAATATATCCTCTAAACACCTCTCAAAATGATTTTCCTAAATTAGACATCTCACCATATCACATTTGATGTTGTTGTTCATTAGCTTTAGTCATGTCTGATTTTTGTGACCCATTCGGCATTTTCATGGCAAAGATATATAAGTAGTTTGCCATTTATTTCTTTACCGCATTTTGCTAATCTATAAAATGAGGCAAATAGGGTTCAGACTTGTCCTGAGTCACAAAATTATTGTGTCTGAATCTGGATTTGAATTCAGGTACTCCTTACTCAAGGCCTGTTGCTCTTTAAACTAAACCACTTAGCTGCCAAATGTTATTATGTCACTTACCAAATGTTAAATTCTGTTCCTTCCTGTTTCCTCTGTGATTAAATATTACTTCCTTTGCTTGACACTTAAAGCCCTGTGAAAATCTTACCCTTGCTACTTTTCTGTCCCTCTTATATATAGTATCCTCTTGCACACTCTTAGGTTTATTTTTGTTTTTTTTTGCTTTTATTTACCATTTTTACCTACGTGCTGTTCTTAAAGCATGATGCTACATTAGTTCTCTCTATGTTTTGGCACTGATTGTGCACATTTCCAGTAATTCTCTCCCTCTCTTCAACTACAACTATTGTAATCAAGTGTTTTCTTCATGATTAGCACCAGAACCACCTTCTGTAGGATACATATCCTACTTTCCCCAGCTACTAGAGTATTGCTTTCTAAGATTACCTTGTATCTACTTTGCATTCATTTTGTGTATACCTGCATGTATTTTTGTATCCTTCTTTAAAATACAAGTTCCATGAAGGCAGGGGCTCTTTCCCATATCTAAGTATCTAAGATTTATAAATCAACAAGTTGTATGTCTACACACATATGTATATACACACATACATATATACTCACATATATACCTCTATATTTATATACAGTAACAGTAACATTAAATATCAACCAATACATAAATATGTGTGTATGTATGTATATATATATATATATATATATATGTGTGTGTGTGTGTGTGTGTGTGTGTGAATGTATAATATGAACACATACCTTAAATAGGAATAACCCCCTGAAAATATTTGTGTGTATGTATGTATGCATGTGTATATAACATTGTTTCCACACACCTCCAAGTAGAAGCTGAACTTCTTGAGATCAGGGAATGGCTCAATTTTTGTCTTTGTACTCATAGTTTGTTCACTAAATGTGCTTTTGAATTGAATTAAAATATTCTATCTTCTGAACCAATAGATACATATATAATTTCACTGTTTATTTATTTGTTTTTGCTTTCTATATTTTTTTTCTGTTTATAAAGCAGATAAGAAAAAAGACAGCATCAATATATTAGGGATTGTAAAATCAAATAATGGCATCTTCATTATGCCTTAAGACTTAGCTTAGAGTTTATACACATTACTTTATTTTATTGATTCAACAAATATTTATTGAGTAATTATAGTATAATAACATTGTGCTTCAGAAGACATAAAGTTGGAGGGCGGAGCCAAGATGGCGGAGTAGAAACAGCTCGTCCAAGCCTCTCTGCCCCCAGATTCTCCACAAACTATGTAAAAAAGGACTCTGAAAATCTTCTGGAGCCCCAGCACCCACAGAACGACACAGAGAAGCTAACCTCCCGCTGAGGACAGCCCAGCACCCTGCAGGAAGGACCAGCGCAGTGGTCTGGGAGCCGGCAGCGCCAGAGCGCAGGAGCCGAGCCGAGCCCAGGTCCACGTGAGCCGAGGTTTTAGCCCCAGGGCGGCAGGGCCAGCAGCCGGCTGGAGGAACCCCAGAACACCAGGAACTGTGGAGACGCCAGAATTATCAACATAGACTTGCCTAGGACAAAGTAAGAGGTTAGTGTCCTATGGACTTTGGGACCTGTATTTGGGGAATGCGTCAGCTCCCTCCCCTGGGGGCTAGAAGCTGCTGAGGAGACAAGCCACTGTGTAGTTTTCAGAGGCATTTCCGGCTCCCAGCCTACAAATCGTGGGGAGATCCAGCGATCAGTCTTGGGGGGTAATCGCTCTTGCTTTAACCTCCCTGGATCTGGATTGTGATCTAGGGTGGAAGTTGTGGGTGGGTTTACAGCTTGCCAGAAACGGAAGTTGCCCCCCACACGTTCGGGACGAAAATTCCTCTATCTGGCCTTAAAGCCATAGTGTGGCAACAAGCCCAAAAGTCAAGCAATTAAGCGGCAACATGCCAAGGCAAAGGAAACAGAAAAATGCAACCCTAGACTCCTATTTTGGGGGCATAGAGCAGGAAAAGGACTGTGAGGTCAGAAGTCCTGCTCCAAAAGCCCCAGGGGAAAACATGAGCGGGTTGCAGGCCATAGAGGACCTTAAGAAGGACTTTAAAAATCAAATAAGAGAAGTGGAGGAAAAATTAGAAAGAGAAATGAGAAGGATGCAGGAAAAGTATGAAATGAGGGTCAACAGCCTGACTGAGGAAAACAACACCTTAAAAAATAGACTAGCTCAAATGGCAAAGAGGCCCAAAAGGGCAATGAGGAGAAGAATGCCTTAAAAAGTCGAATTTGCCAGATGGAAAAAGAATCTCAAAAGTTCACTGAGGAGATTCATTCCTTCAGAGTTAGACTGGAGCAAATGGAAGCTAGTGACTTTATGAGAAATCAAGATGCTGTTAAGCAGATCCAAACAAACGAAAGATTAGAAGGCAATGTGAAATATCTCATGGGAAAAACCACTGACCTGGAAAATAGATCCAGGAGAGACAATTTAAAAATTATTGGACTACCTGAAAGCCATGATCAAAGAAAGAACCTAGAAATCACCCTTCAAGAAATTCTCAAGGAAAACTGCCCTGATGTTTTAGATCCAGAGGGCAAAATAGAGGTTGAAAGAATCCACCGATCACCTCCTGAAAAAGATCCCAAAAAGAAAACTCCCAGGAATATTATAGCCAGGTTCCAGAATCCCCAGATCAAGGAGAAAATACTACAAGCAGCCAGGAAGAAACAATTTCAATATTGTGGAAACACAATCAGAATAGCCCAGGACCTGGCAGCTTCTACACTGAGGGATCGAAGGGCATGGAATATGATATTCCAGAGGGCAAAAGAACTGGGAATGAACCCAAGGGTCACCTACCCAGCAAAACTGAGTATTTTGTTTCAGGGGAAAATATGGTCATTCAGTGGAATAGAGGACTTTCAAGCATTCTTGAGGAAAAAACCAGAATTGAATAGAAAATTTGACATCCAGACACAAGAAGCAAGAGATGCCTGAGAAGGTAATCAGGGAAAAGAAATCAAAAGGAACTTATCAAAGTTGAACTATTTACATTCCTATATGGAAAAGCAATATCTGTGACTGATGATATCTTTCTCACTATGAAAATAATGGAAGAAGGGGGTGTGGTCATATGAATACATATGTGAATGTGTGTGTATATGGTTACAGTTATATATGGATAGAGGGCATAGGTTGAATTTGTTGGGAAGGGAGAATACTCAAGGGATGAAATTATGAGGTGAGAGAGGAAAGTGGCAAGAGGAGATGGGGAGAGACAGGGTAGGGTAAACTATCCCATGTAAGGGGAAGTGGTTGCAAAGGAGGGGGAGAATAAGGAAGGCTAAAAAGGCAAAACCACATTCACATTGAATTTGGTTCAGGGAGAAAATGACATACATACTAAATGGGATATCTCAACCTGCAGCAGGATAGGGGGAAGGGGGATGAGAGGAGGGATGATGGATGGGAGGGCATCCTTGGGGTGAGGGGAGGTTGGAAGTACCCACTATAGAAGAGGGACAGGATCATGTAGGGAATGGACCAGGTGGGGGTGGGATGAGTGGGAGGGAATTATAAGCAGCCTTGTACAATATATCTACTATGATAATGTTTTGCATAGCTAGACATGTACAACATATACTGAATTACTTATATCCCAAGAAGGAATGGGTGACAAGGGAGGAAGGAAATGGATCTGAAATTCAAGGTCGTAACATTAAATGTTTCAAATATATATATAAATACTATTATTAATACTCTTTTGCCTATAATTGGGAGATAAGATGTGCAGGCATTGGGACACAAAGATTCATCTTCCTCTAATGGAAAAGTCGATGGGGGTATGGGAGAAGGTATGGGAGAGAGCAGATTGGAGGAAGCGATATCTTGTGGGACTGCTATTCTGGGAGGTTGGGTAGGGGAATAAGGGGGGGAAAATGATTGTAACTCAAAATCTGGCAGAAATAAATGATGTAAAACAGAAGTTAATAAAGTATTTGTTTTAAAAAAGAAAAAAAAGAAGACATAAAGTTTAGGCTACAGTCAAACTTTGCTGTCTTGAAGTGAATATTTGACTAATAAATGAAGAACATAGAAAGTCCCTTGATATGTGGATGATATAATTTGTTTATTGATTTGTTCAATTGTCATACTGTAGATGGGAGAGGAAAAGGAAGTTTTTTTTTTTTTAATAAAAGTAATTTGGCCCATATTTTCATCTTCCATGAGCAATAATGTGATCAGATTTCTGTAGAAGATTGAATATCTCATAGTCATCATAAAATGTTTCCCTAAAATTTTTGGACCCAAAGTGGTAGCTGATTGGAAGCTGGAATGTTTATGATAAGCTTAGTCATTTGCTTGCCTCCTTTGAAATTAAATTGTCATTGATCCAAGGGTTTATGTTGAGTATCCTTCAGGAATTAAAATTGGCACATTCACATAAGATGCAATTAAACTATTTATAAAATCAAGAAATGGATTTAAAAATAAAAGGAGAGATGAGATATACACATAGATCATGACTTACTTAAATAATGCATGGGGTAAGACACTTGGAGAAATGATGTATTTGCAAAAGTCCTGGGGCTGCCAGAGACTCATTGGCAGGAAATAACTGGTAAGCCATGCCTTACCTGGGTGTTAATTTATATTCTAGAGAAAATAAAGTTGATTTACAACTTCCAATATTTTCCCCCTAAATCAGTGTAATGTTAATGGGAGTTGGAGATCTTTTCCTCTCATTTTAGGACTCACATGGAGCCCAACATGGGAAGAATGATTAGGGGAGGCTTGTTTATTCAGGAAGAACCACATCATTTGTTACTTGTTATTAGGCAGTATGTTATGAGGGTTTTAATACAATCTGGTTCTGAAAAAGGGTATATATACTCAGAGGTAAAGTGTTGCTTTGGGGTTCAGCCATCAGAAAAGTATTCCTTTGATTTGGCCAGACATAGTTGTTAAGTATGCCGAGGGTTTTGAAAACCTAGATTTTGTTGCTTTCTTCTCGCAACTATGTATGTATGGCTTTGGTCAGATATTTAGCAGGCCTGTTTGGTGATTTGTTATTTCCTCTGTCTATATTTCTTCTCCTTGTAATTTATGTTTGTATTTTCTCTGAATTTCAGGATGCTGACTTTTTCCCCTGAAGAAAATGTTTGGTATAGATAGATAAATATAGATATAGAGAATACAGAAATATATCTATTTATTTATATCTCTACATATATTTACATAATATATGTAATTAAAGCAAGATTGTTGACTCCTTTAAAATTGTTTCCCTTTAGAAAGCAGATCAAAGAACCTGTACTAGCAGTCATCCTAGATATGCTAGTGTGCTTACTGCTAGAAGCAGAAAGATTTTATGTTTGGAAAAATATTTGACTTCTTATGATCTTATAATCATAACTTTAAAATGTTGATTGATTTAAAGTATGTTTCACGATGTAGGGCTGAATATCTTCTGGGTAAGATTTCTTGTTAACACATATCCTTAGAGATATATGCAAATGTGTGGACTATGGCACTTGATAATTATCAATTCCTGACATGTTCAGTATTGTGACATACTGTTCTCTCTTCTCCCCTATACTGAACTTGTGTGCTGAAAGAGAAATAGTGAGGGGGGAAAACATTGTGTATAGACAAGATTTTTATAGACATAATCAGAAGTTGAATGGCTGAGGAAATGACATACAAAACACTGGAGTTTATTTGCACATATCCTTAACCTGTGTTGAAAATAGGATCAATTTTCTGTGCTTTTTATGTTAATGATATATTTTAGCTCTCTTACTGTATTATTTCCTGTTATTGTAAAAAAAAAAAAAAACCACAGGCAGAGTCAAGATGGCTGAGTAGAAATGGCACTTCCACAGCACTTCAGCCCACATCACTTGAAAATTATGTAAAAGGGGGCTTTGAATGAACTCTGAACCTCCAGAACCCACAAAGTGACACAGAGAAGCTAATTTCCCACTGATGACAGGCTGGCAGCCCAGCAAGGGAGAAGCCAGCACAAAGCTCTTGGAGCTGAGCCCAGGCCCACATGAGTAGGAGGTTTTAGTTCCAAGGTGGCTGGACCAGCAGCCAGCTGGAGGGACTCCAAAACACCAGCAGCTCTGGCATTTCCAGAATTACAAACACATAGATGCCTAGGACAAAGTGAGAGGTAAGTGCCCTATGGATTTTGGGACTGTTTGGGAAAGCATGTCAGCTTCTTACCCTGGTGGGGAGATGGCACTGAGGAGCCAGCTTGCAAAAAATTGCCACCTTGCAGCTTCAGCTCCAAGCCTTTGAAATATAGGGGATCCAGTGATCAGTCTGGGGCACGGTAAGTGCTCTTGATTTAACCTTCTTGGATCTGCATTGCAGTCTTTGGCAGAGGTCCTGGGGTTTTTGACCACCTTGCAAGAGTGTGTGGAGGCTTCAGAGGGGCCACCCAACTAATACCTCCAGCAGTTGAGAAAGCCCCAACATTTGGGATGGAAGCTTCCCTGGCTGGTGGCAGAGTCCTACTGTGGCAACAAGGCCAAAAGTCAAGTAATTGAATGGCAACATGCGTAGGCAAAGGAAACAAAATAAACAGAAAAATTCAACATTATACTCCTATTTGGGGGGGGCAAAGAAGATCAAAGCATGGCACTGGAGGTGTACAGTGAGGTCAGAAGTCCAGCAACAAAAGTCAGAAATGAAAATACAAGCTGGTTACAGGCCATAGAGGATTGTAAGAAGCAGATAAGAGAAGTGGGGGGAAAATTGGGAAGAGAAAGGAGAAAGATGCAAGAAAAGTATGAAATGAGAGTCAACAGCTTGACTGAGGAAAATAACATCTTAAAATAGACTAACTCAAATGGCAGAAGAGGCTTAAAAAGGCAATGATGAGAAGAATGCCTTAAAAAGCTGAATTTGCCAGATGGAAATAGAATCTCAAAAGCTCACTAAGGAGATTCATTCCTTCAGAATTTGATTGGAGGAAATGGAAGCTAATGAATTTATGAGAAATCAAGATGTTTTAAGCAGACACAAAGAAATGAAAGAATAGAAGGCAATGTGAAATATCTCATGAGAAAGAACACTGATCTGGAAAATAGATCCAGGAGACATAATTTAAAATGGATTGGACTACATGAAAGCCATGTTCAAAGAAAGAACCTAGAAATCATCCTTCAAGAAATTCTCAAGGAAAATTGCCCCGATGTTTTAGAACCAGAGGGCAAAATATAGGTTGAATGAATCCACAGATCACCTGAAATAGATCCCCAAAAGAAAATTCCTAGGAATATTATAGCCAGGTTCCACAATTCACAGATAAAGGATAGAATATTACAAGCAGCCAGGAAGAAACAATTTCAATATTGTGGAAACACAATCAGGATAGGGCAGGATCTGGCAGCTTCTATACTGAGGGACTGAAGGGTATGGAATATGATATTCCAGAGGGCAAAGGAGCTAGGATTAAAACCAAGAATCACCTACCCAGCAAAAATGAGTATCATGTTTCAGGGGAAAATATGGTCATTCAGTAGAATCGAGGACTTTCAAGTATTCTTGATGAAAAAAACATAGTTGAATAGAAAATTTGACATTCAGATAGAAGAAGCAAGAGATGCTTGAGAAGGTAAATAGGGAAAAGAAATCACTATGTAATTATCAAAGTTGAACTATTTACATTCCTACAGGGAAAAATGATAATTGTAACTGATGAAACTTTTCTCAGTATGAAAATAGTTGAAGAAGGGCACATGGGGATATGAATGCATATGTGAATGTGTGTATATATGTTTTCAGGTATACATAGCTAGTGGGCACACTAATTTAATAGGAAGGGACAATACTTAAAAGGTGAAATTAGGAAGTGAGAGAGGAGTGTGGTGGGAGGAGATGGGGAGAAAGAGAATGGGGTAATCTACCTCATATAGAAGAGGCAAGGGAAAATGGTTGCGAGGGGAACAAAAGGAAGGAAAAACAGGCAAAATCTTATTCTCATTGAATTTGGATAAGGGAGAGATTGCCATGCATACTAAATAGGATATCTCACCCTACAGGACAGTAGGGGGAAGAGTATGAGAGGGGGAATGATGAAGGGGGTTAGAGGCTTGGGGGGAGGGGAGTTAGGAGCACCCACTTTTGAAAAGGGACAGGAACAAAGTGGGGAGTTGACCAGGTGGGAGGCAGCATAGGAGGGAGGGAATTACAGTCAGCCTTTTGCAATATATCTACTATGACAATGTTTTGCATAGCTACACATGTATAGCAAATATTGGGATTCTTATCTTCCTTTTAAAATCAAAATTTTAAAAATATAAAAATACTGTGATTAATACTATTTTGCATATAACTGACAGATAAGATGTGCAGGCATTGGGACATGCAGATTCACCTTGCCCTTCTGGAAAAGTCGAAGGGGGTATGGGAGAAAAGATGGGAGAGAGCATATTGGATGAGGGGATATCCTATGGGACTGCTATTCTGGGGTGGTGGGTAGGAGAAAATGGGGAAAATTGTACTTCAGAATCTGATGGAAATGAATGATGTAAACCACAAGTTAATAAAGCATTTACAACAACAACAACAACAACAACAAAAAAAACCAAAAAACACCTGAAATGGTGGTTTCTTAAAACTGACTTCTTCAATATGAAAACATGGCCTGAAGGTACATCACTTCACTTTGCACTCACCCTTTTGAAATTAATCTATTTTCTCTACACCTGCTTATAAAACTGAAACTAATTTTTATTCTAGGAAAGAAATTGTCTCATGTTATCATTAGCAAAAGTAGCTAAATCTCCTTTCCACTGCAGAATATGTTGTACTATAGTATTTTTTCCCTAAAGGTTAAGTTCTGTCTCAAGGAAAGGATATTCTCCTAAAAGTATTTAACAGATTGATGATGATGATGATGATGATGATGATGATGATGATGATGATGATGATGATGATGATGATGATGATATGTTGGACCAAATCTAGTAAGAGAAATAAAATTAAACTAAATCTAAAGTCTTACTCTTTGGTTCGAAAAATAACTTCCATTTAACTGTGTGTGTGTGTGTGTGTGTGTGTGTGTGTGTGTGTGACTGAATTCAGTCAATCTGAAAAATCTTTGACTGCATTAGTGAGTCAATGAATGACAATTAAGTCCTTGTTTAGTGTTGAACAGTATATTGTGTAGATGAGATACAAATAATATGGTGAGATAAACCAAGTCTTCAAAGAGGAAATACATACTGGAGTGTGATGGTGGGGGAAACAAATTTAGCATTTTGGAACTTTGTATTGCTAATGGAATGGTGAGTTGATCTATGAGGGAGTCAGTTGATACCCTCCTTTGGTTGAAGCAATGATTTGACTAAAGTTCCTAGAGCAAAAGGTAGCAGGGGAAGAGGAGAAAAAGTATCCATATGACATTGGGTGAGAAGGCAATATGGTCTGCCTGGATAACTGGATCTGCAAGGAAGACAGTGTATTCGAAATTCAAAGAGTGTATTGTGGCATGACCTTCATGAAAGATAACTCAATCTTAGTTTGCACTAAGAGATACATTGAGTTGATAGCTAGACCATTAGTCAGTCAAACAGATAGTACATATTTGAGAAGATCTTCATTGGTGTTAGGCAATGTTCTAAATCATGGGGAGGTATGCAAAAGCAAAGCAAAACAAAACAAAACAAAAACAAAACTAATAGTCGCCATCCTTAAGGATCTCATGTTCTAATGGAGGAGATAAATGTGAAAAATAATTAGTTACACATCCAATGCATATAAATTATGTTGAAGCTAATTTCAGAGAAGGAATTAACATATAATTAACTTCCCTCTTCCTAAGTTAGATGTCTTATATACTGTATGGTATTTAATTTGGGTACTATATTATAGGAAAGACATAGATGAGTGGGAAAGTACCAAAAGGAGAGCAAACAGAAAAATGAAGGGCATTTGTATCATGTCATATAACTATTAATGAAAGGAATTTGAGGTGTTGAACTTGGAGAAATCTTAGAGGATAAAACAAAGATGTTCTTAAGTATCTAAAGAAGGTTGAATTGTTCTCCTTAACCCCAAAATTCAGATTTTAAGTGTTTTCTGTTCCTTACCATGGGTGGGTTTTTAGAACAGTCTCTTTTGAAGGCAGCACTTAACTCTATGGGGAAGGGGAAGGTTGATGTAATCATCCGCTGGAGGAACTAACTTTAGGTAATCTCTCTTTCCTTTCAATCCTTTCAAAGACATCAGCTATGACAATTAAAAAAAAAAACTTTAGTAAGAATGTGTCTTCCTGTTTTATGCTTTAACATAGATTGTAGGAGAATTGTCAAAGTTATCACTGTGGCAACAATTTCATAGCATCTTTGTGTTTTCTTAATATATCCATGGAAAATAGGTTGTGAAACAACCCTTGTGGTTTTATCTATCTATCATCTCCTTATATATGTAGAGAGACCTTCAGTATAGGTTCATGATTAAATCCAGAATTTTTGGTCCTATTCTCTTTCCCAGTTGTGTGACCCATAATTTTTTTACCAAATTCACACCCTGAACTCAATGAATGAATGAAAATTAGCCTATCTTTATCTGGATACACACTGTAGGTAATAGTACAGATATCAAATAAATGATTTCAAAATAATATGAAACTTCTTTGAGTAAATAATGTCAATTTCTCAAACAGGAGCAAAGCATGGGAAAGGGAAGAATTGAAGAACAGATTAAATTCATTGGGTTTTAGTACATGTGACAATCATATAAAAGATCCAAATATAGGCAAAGAAGAGAAAAGCTGTCCTTTTTTCTTGATATAAATTAATGGTTTCATTAGAATATTGCACAAAATAAAATAGCATTTAATACCATTAGCAAAATTACAAGTTACAAATGGACTCCTTAAAAATCAATAATATCTGTATAAAACAGTAAAAAAAAAATCCAAAAATTATAATAGAAAGGGAAATCTCATTCATAAAAACCCTACTTATTTCGTTAGTTATTTTTGAGGGGTAGATGGATCAAACTACTCGGGCACACTCAACACTTGTATTCCCTTACAAAATTCTACTGGAAGAAATTAAGATTGAGGCATTTTTACTTCTCATGGATGAGCCAATCCAATATACAAAAAAATGAACATAATCTTAAAAGTAATTTACTGATTTAATTTAATTTAATTCAAACTGCTAATGAGATACTTTACAGAGCCAAATAAAATGATAAAAAAATAATTTGAAGAAAAAATATCAAAGAAAATTAGGAAAAAGGAATGAAGGGGAAAGAGCTCTCAAATCATCAAATTATATTATAGAACAGAAGTCATCAAAAGATTGCTTATTGGTTAAAATAAAGATGGAAATCAATTGAAGATTAGATAAGGAACAATCAGAAAATAAGATGATGAATTCCAAAATGTAAATTACTTTGATAAGAACTGCTTGGAAAATTGGAAAGCAATCTGTGAGAAGCTAGGTTTAAACCAAGATCTTACACCATGACCTACAATAAATGAAAAATAAATGCTCATCCTCAATATTAAAAGCCATAATGTTCAAATAATTAGAGACAGAGTGGATCACATTTATTTCATAGATACGAGCACACTTTTCTTTGTATTTCTTTCCTTCCTAAGTATCTCTGAATTCCCATGTTTGTATTCAAAGATGTTATCCAGCACTGCTGTTTTCAGCAACAAAACCTGAAAGTGCTCTAATTTAATAATGATTCATCTTTTTTTGTTTTCTGACTCAAGGACTGCATTATATTTTTCCTGGTAAGAATATTAGGAACATTAACGTGGAATATTCATGAAACTTATCATCATGCGTATTATATCAGTCTGGAAATCACTCATCACAATGAGATCTTGTTTTTATATATTTCATCAAATAAGATGATATTTGCTCAAATAGAGTAATTTCTTTAAAGCTTTTAGTATTGTTCGTGATACATAGTAAGTATGTTATTGTTTTTGATGATGATCATTACCCTCAGTTGTATCTGCCTTGTTGAATGGAGGGCCACAGAGCAGAGCAAAAGCTCTAATCATAACTCCTGCTATAAAGAGATATTAGAATATATTTATTTCCCAATACCTGCACTGTTTGGATTTGATACACTGTCATCATGGACCCATACTGGGTGCCTTACCCATGTGTACATCTACCCAAGTCCCTTTTCCCTTAATCTTTATTTTGTAGGTTATCTTCCGATGTTAAGTTATATCCTCCCCCATTAGATTGCAGGCTCTTTGAAGGGAAGGGTCATATTTTTTGTTCTTATTTGTATTCCCTTAGCTTAATATCATGCATTATATATAGTAGGTACTTGATAAATGCTTCTTGTATTTATTGGTATATTAATAATATATTTAATTTAATATACTTACATTTGAATGCAATAAATTTTAATCCTGGAGGTGAGGGGAGTTCATTAAATAAGATGGACAATTGTGAGTATTTTCTTTAATTTGTTTTTCCCAAATGCAAGATGAATATTATTTCTAATGAAGATTTGGATGCCTGTTAGTAATATTTCCTTTGAAAGACACCACATTTAACCATTGTCCATCAAAATTTCATATGAAGTTTCATTTGCAAATATGTAAATATGGCCATAATAAACATAATCTTATTTGACTCACATGAGATTTGAAAGCAAATGCTGTCTCATTTGGGGGTTAAGCAATCTTTAATTAGTAATATTGTTGGAAAGCTCTAGTAGTTTTTAAAGAAAGACTTTCTTTATTCCTTTTTCCAGGCACTCACACCTTTCTTGAAATATTACCCTTTGGATCACAATTTCTTATGCTTGTACTCAGCACCAAAGTACAAATATTGGAAAGGTTAGTAAAATTCCATTAAGCCATTTCAAGTTATCTAAGGATGAACTTTAAGAAATTGTTCAGACATTTATAATACACTCAACTAGTTGAAAAGTAGTTCTGTTTTTAAAGTTCAAACTTGGCATGTATTTAGTCTTTACTGGAGAATCGGTGCTAGGACTCTCATAGGACAAAAGACTATGGAATTGAAATCCCTGAACACTGAGTTTTACCACCTCAAAATGAGAAGACTAAATAGTGTCAATATATGGCAGAAGAAGGATGAGTCCTTTGTTTATGGCAGTTTAATGTACTTATGTTTTGTCTCATGTATTTACATTCTCCCTTTTAGTCCTACATTTGTTGGTTTGAATTCTAATACTGGACATAACCTTGTAAAATTAAAAGGACATATTATTTCTAAAGACAAATGAATATATTTGGGGGATTTCTTGTTATTGTAACTGTCTGTTTATTGCTTGCTGCCTACTACTGCTTGAATCATCTAAAATATATAATGGTCTTCATTTGCAATAATTTGATTGAGGTAACCACTAGAGAGAAAGACATAAACCTGAGGGCTAAATAACAATGACAGAGAGAGAAGGAGAGAAAGAGAGGGAGAGAGAGAGAGAGAGAGAGAGAGAGAGAGAGAGAGAGAGAGAGAGAGAAAGAGAGAGGAGAGAGAGAGAGAGAGAGATAAGGGAGGAAGACAGGAGGGAAGGAAGGAGAAAGGGAGAGAAAGAAAGAAGGAAGGAAAAGGAGATATTGTTTACATTGCTGAGGTAATGGGTTTCATTTGATTATCTATTAATCCAAATTACATTTACAATTTAAGAAATATAGGATAATATGTCTTAGTAACAAATAAGAGGAATCATTCAAAAACCAACTTTGAAAAAATGTATAAATTGTTATAATCCCAAACCATAACATATTTAAAATTAATTAAAATTTCCCTATAACTCTAGAAAAATAATCTAATTTGCACTAAAACTAAAATTATAGTATGTATATTCCAAAATGATTCTTTCAAGTAGGTTTCAAAATGAGAAATTATTTTATTTAGATTGAGAACCTGGCTTAAAATAGACTGAATTTATGAAAGTAATTTGAGACTATTAAACATATCACTCCCTAGACTACCTATCTTTATTTTTATAAGGGATATACAAAGTTTTGGGGGAGGTTTTTCAAAGTTACAAAGATCCAAATATAAGGAAATCACTTGCTTGCTGTGTAGTGAAGTTTTTTTTTTTTTCATTTTGATCCACCAATCTTACTAAGGTTTTTCTTGAAATTTGGCTAGTAACTTTTTATCTTTTTTGATAGAGAGGTGAACAGGGAGGCTAAATCCAAAGTGAGAGAAAGACCAATTTAGGGATAGGGTAGATGATAAAAAATCTGTATAAACCCTAGTGTCTTGATAGGGGGAAATAATCATGTACATTAACTTCTGAGATGTGTGAGGGATGGAAAAGTCTAAGAGGTGATGAGATGCTCATTTAAATTACTGAGTGAGATATTATTGAGAGAAAAAAGAAAAAGGTCAAGGGCAGGGCACTGATAGCCACACACAATTAGTGGAGGATGCTTTGGATAAAAACCTAGAAAGGAGATTGAGGAAATCATAGACACATAGAAGGAAAACCAGGGGAGCTAAATGCAACTAAAATCTAGAGGGGGTATAGTACACCAAACAAAAAATGTTGATAAACTGTAGTGTAAAGTACTTCAAGAACATTAAAAAATGGATGAAAATTGAGAAGTCATTGGACTGAGAGATAAAGAGATCACTGGTTACTTTCTAAAAAGAAGTTTTAGTTGAATGATTCATTCAGAAATGATTGTAGAGAATTCAGAAGTAGTGAAAGCATAAGATGTAGAAACATCAAATTTGTACATTTTTCTTAAAAATATAACTAAAAAGAAAATACTAGATATAAGAAAAGAGCCACAATAATGACAGGATTAAGTAAGCTTTTTGACATTTTGTTTTGTTGTTTCTTCTGTTGTTGTTGTTGTTAAGGATATTTTGTGTTTGTCAACAGCAAAGAAGGAACTGGTTGATGTAGAGATATTGAAAAAACAAAAGGTATGAGAATGATAGTAAAGAAAATATAATGGAGAGGAAAGAGGATGGGATCAATAGTAAATGTAGAGGGGTTAGCCTTATCAAAGACTTGCTTTTTGCTTTGAGATTGGGCTATATGAGGAAACAGTGAGGGAATATATCAGAGTGATGTGAGATGAGGAAAATTGGAAAGAGCAGTGTTGTTAGTTCATGGTTTTTGGTAGAATATGTTGTAAGGGTCCCAGATGAGAGAGTTAGGAGAAGGATTCCTTGGGAGGATTGAACAAAGATTAAATATTTTAAATTAAATTGCACTAAGTGTTTTAAAACTTCCTCTGTGAAGAGAGGGAGACAAAATTGATTTGGGATTTGTAGGATGATTACCTTGCCATAATGAGACTGGAATTGGATTGAGGTTGGAAAAATAAATTTATGCTAGATTCATGGTCCTTATGAGTTTTCATTGCTTCATTAGTAACAGAAAAAAAGGAGGCACATGGAGTAATTTGAAGTTAAACTTTTCCAAGAATGAATCAGTGATTGGACAAAGAAACAAGAATTTCAAGAGTAGAGTTTAAATAGAGTTGTGTTGACCCACCAAGATAAGGAAAGGAAAAGAGTGGAGACAGTGAAACAATGTTACCCTAAAACATAGGGGTGAGGGGAATGGAAAAGAATAGTGAAAATTATATAAGAGGTTAAAAGTTGAAAGGTATAGGGTTGATCAAATGATAAATCATCATCATAAAAAAGTTTTTTTAGAGTTCAAACATAGAAAGGAAATATGCATGGGTAGTGAAAAAAATCAAAAGTATGATCATCTCTATGTGGAGCTGAACTAGAGTAGATAAGTGCATCATAAGAACTGAGTTGGTTGAAGAACAGAGAAGTTAGAATAAGGGAACACAAATGCATTTTGACTGAAGTCCATTATCATGAGGGTAGGAGTTGAAGAGGATATAGAGACTATAAATATGTCTCTTGACCTCATTGAGTAAGAGGGAAATCAGGGAAAACAGTGCATGAATGTTGTTTTGGCTCTGTTAAGCTTTGTCTTCCCAGAAACAGCACTGAGGAGGACTTGAGGTGGACTGGATACTGTGAGCTTCAATACAGAATGGGAGCTGAACAAGGAGCTGGATGAGGAGCTGAGGGTTGCCTGCCTGTGAATCCAGGTGACAGTTGGGTAGACTCAGGCAAGAGGTGGAGCCATGGATGAAGAACCATGAAATCTGGGAGCCAGCCTTGAGCCAAGATGAAAAGACCTCTCCATGGGTTCTTTGTGCTAACTGATATCATTATTTATTGTGGCCTAGGGGTAGGAGAACTTTGTACTTTATACCTTGTACCCCTTAATAATGATTGAGTTAAGGATGATTGGAAACTAATCTCCAATCAAGAAGAAAGAAGACTTCTTGACTGAGAGATTAAGACAATGTGACCTAGGGTTAGAAAAACTTTTGCCTTTGTACTTTGTATCCCTTAAGGAGGATTGGTCCTTAAGGAGGATTGAGTTAAGGACTTCATTAATGGCATCTTTGTTTAAAACTACACTTTCACTTAAGTGATAATTTGTTATGTTGTATCATTGTGAATGCTGTACTTTGGTTTCAGTGAATCTTTTCCATAGTTTTTTGCTGAATAATTAGAGAGTTTTTTTATAGTATGTTATCATAGAGAACCTTAAAGCTATTCATAGCAGCAGTCCTGTGGAGGACAAATACAATAGTCTATGTACACCACCTTACCACAAGTTCAACAGTCTATCCTAGGCACCTCCTAGCTACCTACACATTCTTGGATATTAAATTACTAATTGCATTTACTATTAGCATAGAATTAATAAAGAAAGAGATAGTAACTAGTACTTACAAAATGCTATATGACAGTTATCATCATGATCATGATCATGATATCATCATCTTCATCATGATTATTTTGTCACACTTTTAAAAATATTTCCTAATTACATTTTAATCTAGTCATAGCTACATTCCTAAATATTGTGTGTTTAATGCAAACACCATGTTTGATATCTCTGTTTCAAGACCCCTTGCCATACTTCACTATTAACCAATTAATCAATGAAGAGGCATTTATTACTCATCTAATATGTACTAGGAACACAAATTCTGGATCTGTCACTAGTGTCCTGAAAGCCGGTATGCCAAAAACATTTTTACATTTGAAATCAGTGGATGTTCAAATCAGTTGGTTCACATTCCAGCTCTGATACCAGGATTATGACTTTGGAGAAGTCTGGGCCTTGGTTTCTTTAGTTCTAACATTCTATGATTCTTCAAACTGACTTCAAAGATTAGGTTTCCCACCCACCCCCACCCTCTCATAATGAGATTATCTAGTTTAAATTACTATCCTGGAGGGGTGGCTAGGTGGTGCAGTGAGTAGAGTGCTGAGCCTGGAGTCAGAAGGACCTGAGCTCAGATACAGCCTCAGACACTTAACACACACAAACAAAAACCTAGCCATGTGACCTTGGGCAAGTTACTTAACTCCAATGGCCCTCCAAAAAAAAAAAAGCAAAAAAAAAAATTACTATCCTGGAAAGTAAAGGAAAATACTATATGTATTTCCTTATGATTAAAAAATATTGATGACAATGTATTATTAAAAGCTTTATATCTCCTAATAAGAAAACTAAAAATATTTCATGCATGGAAATTATAAGATTGCTAATTGGTGTAATTCATGAGCATTTTTGTAAACAAAAAAAAATGAAGAGATTTGGAAAGTTTAAGGGATCTTCTCAAATCACTGAATGATGGAGGTGGAAACTCAACCATGAACTTCGGTTACAGAATTCCTTGTAAAAATTGTCTCTTGGGGATTGAATCATGGAATTAGGGAAATTAAAACTTTGAATATTTTCCTTTTGAATGATCTTTGCTTTGCAAAACCTCAAACATATAAAGATGTAATAAAAGTTACTTAATTACTTCACTTTCTAAAGGTGTGATTGTATTTCTACTGGAAGTGATTTTTATAATGTTCTTAATATAAATAGGGTCATTTCACAATCCTGAAAAAATTCCAATGAAGACATTCAAAAATCATTTCTACTTTACTGTTGGAGGCAAATTAATACTTATATTTTTCCACTGAAAAATTAAAACTTTGAGTGAGTTTCAAAACTTTTTTCTAGTTTGAATTTATTGATTTAAATATTTCAGTGAAGTTGATACTGAAATGATCATATTTATTTGTGGTTATAGTTATTCTCTACTTGTTAAATTATAGACATCCACACAAATGAAAGATTAATTTATTCCAACTTTTAAAGTATCAGAATTAAATGTTACTTGAAAATATAATTAGGCATCCCCTTAAAATAGCTCCCTGAAAGCTATATCCAGATCTATAGTATCATTAAGGATAAACGGTCATTCTTTATATTATTTTCCCTCATCAATTCATGTGTGGCTCAATTATGTGAAGTATGAATTAAGAATAGAAAATGAGATCAGATTATGATTTGTCAAAGAAAGGGGGGGGAATAATGTATTTTTGAGTACAAAAAATTGTCATTGGGAAATAGAACTAATGTATATAATATAAGGCAGATCAAAGTTATCTTCACATAATATTAATCACTAAAAGCAGTAAAATTCATTTTAAAATATTTGGACAGTTAAGTCAGAGAAAAGTTTGCTATCTGTCAAAGAAAATATCTATCTGAACTGACCAGTTGCTTTTTAAAAAAAAATATCTTCGTGTAAATACTTAAAGATTATTACCCTTAAGGTTTCATTGAAGAAACTGGGGCTGTTCAAGTGAAAAAAGTCAATATAATGATAAGGTCATTTCTTTTTTTCCCTTTCAAACATTAGAAGTGAAGGCTAATTTTCAAATCCCAGCAATGGAAATCATTCATTTCCATTTTATGTGACCTGGCTACAGTTGGAGTTAACACAAGAAAAAGGAGGGAATCATTGAATCCATCTATCATATGCATTGTCATTTCCATTGTATTAACACAATATCATGGAAGATTAGGTTAAGTTGGCTACACTAGTGCAGCACATCAACAACAAAAGAAATGTCATTTTTTAATGTTACTATTTTTATTTTTCAAATTACACTTAAAATAATATTTAAGTATATATTTACATATATATGTATATATTTCAAATTTTGATTTCTAAATCCCATCCCACCCTTTCTACTCTCCCTGTTCATTGAGAAGGCAAGCAATTTGATGCAGGCTACATATGTACATCCCTGAAAAATGTATTTCCATATAAGTTATGCTGTGAAGGAAATCACAGGTCAAAACAAATAAAAACAGAAAAAAAACCCAACATCCATGAAAAAAAGAAAAAAATAAGTATGCTTGAATTTCATTCAGAGACCATTGATTATTTCTTTATTTGGAGGTGAATGATTTTTTAAATCATAAATCCTTCAGAATTGTCTTGGATTTTTGGATTGTTGAGAAGAGCTAAGTTTCTTAGAACTGATCATTGTGCATTATTGCTATCGCTGTCTACAATGTTTTTCCTTGTTCTGTTTACTTCACTTTATATCTGTTCACCAAAGTCCATGTTTTTGAAAAAGCATTGTGCTCATCATTACTTACATCACAATAGGATTCTACCACAATCATGTACCACAAAGTGCTTAGCCCTTCACCACTTGATGGGAATCTTCTCATTTTTGAATTGTTTACCAACACAAAAAGAACTCACACACACACACACACACACACACACACATATAATTACAATCATCATTCCTGTTTATAATACTATGAAGCAAAATAAATGGGACTTTTCTGAAAATAAGGAGTATTTATCTAAAACTATCAGTAAGCATTATTGCAAAGAGGATAAACTAAAAGCCTTGCAATAAGATTGGGGAAAAACAAGAATGCTTGTTATTTTTCTTTTTTTTTAATAAACAAATGCTTTATTAACTTCTGTATTACATCATTCATTTCCTCCAGATTTTGATTTACAATTATTTTGCCCCCTGTTTTCCCCCTAACCACCCTCCCAGAATAGCAGTCCCACAAGATATCGCTCCCTCCAATCTGCTCTCTCCCCTATCTTCTCCCATGCCCACTTCGATTTTTCCATTAGAGGAAGGTGAATCTCTGTGTCCCAATGCCTGCACATCTTATCTCCCAATTACAAGAAAAAGAGTATTAGTAATAGTATTTATATATATTTGAAACATTTAGTATTAAAACCTCAAATTTCAGATACATTTCCTTCCTCTCTTGTCACCCATTCCCTCTGAGAAGTTAAATAATTCAGTATATGTTGTACATGTCTAGTTAAGCTAAACATTACCATAGTAGATATATTGTACAAGGCAGCTTATAATTCTCTCCCTTTCATCGCACCCCCCACCTTGTCCATTCCCTACTTGATCCTCTCCCTCTTCTATAGTGGGTACTTCCAACCTCCCTCTCCCCTCCAAGCATGCCCTCCCCTCCATCATCCCTCCTCTCATCCCCCTTCCCCCTATTCTGCTGCAGGTTGAGATATCCCATTTAGTATGTATGTCATTCTTTCCCAGAACCAAATTCAATGAGAATGTGGTTTTGCCTTTTTGCCTTCCTATTCTCCCCCCGCCCCTTACAACCACTTCCCCTTGCTTCTTCTACATAAGATAGTTTGCCCTACCCTGTCTCTCCCCATCTCCTCTTGCCACTTTCCTCTCTCACCTCATAATTTCACCCCTTAAGTATCATCCATTCCCAACAAATTCAACCTGTGCCCTCTATCCATGTATAACTGTAAACATATATACACACATTCACATATGTATTCATGTGACTATACACCCTTCTTCCATTATTTTCATACTGAGAAAGATTTCATCAGTCACAGTTATTGTTTTTCCATATAGGAATGTAAACAGTTCAACTTTGATAAGTTCCGTTTGATTTCTTTGTCCCTGATTACCTTCTCAGGCATCTCTTGCTTCTTGTGTCTGGATGTCAAATTTTATATTCAATTCTGGTTTTTTCCTCAAGAATACTTGAAAGTCTTCCATTCCACTGAATGACCATATTTTCCCCTGAAACAAAATACTCAGTTTTGCTGGGTAGGTGACCCTTGGGTTCATTCCCAGTTCTTTTGTCCTCTGGAATATAATATAACATGCCCTTGGATCCCTCAGTGTAGAAGCTGCCAGGTCCTGTACTATTCTGATTGGGTTTCCACAATATTGAAATTGTTTCTTCCTGGCTGCTTTTAGTATTTTCTCCTTGATCTGGGCATTCTGGAACCTGGGAGTTTTCTTTTTGGGATCTTTTTCAGGAGGTGATTGGTGGATTCTTTCAACATCTATTTTGCCCTCTGGATCTTAAACATCAGGACAGTTTTCCTTGAGAGTTTCTTGAAGGGTGATTTCTAAATTCTTTCTTTGATCATGGCTTTCAGGTAGTTCGATAATTTTAAAATTGTCTCTCCTGGATCTATTTTCCAGGTCAGTGGTTTTTCCCATGAAATATTTCACATTGCCTTCTAATCTTTCATTTGTTTGGATCTGCTTAACAGTATCTTGATTTCTCATAAAGTCATTAGCTTCCATTTGCTCCAGTCTAATTGTGAAGGAATGAATCTCATCAGTGAACTTTTAAGATTCTTTTTCCATCTGGCAAATTCGACTTTATAAGGCATTCTTCTCCTCATTGCCCTTTTGGGCCTCCTTTGCCATTTGAGTTAGTCTATTTTTTAAGGTGTTGTTTTCCTCAGTCAGGCTGTTGACCCTCATTTCATACTTTTCCTGCATCCTTCTCATTTCTCTTTCCAATTTTTCCTCCACTTCTCTTATTTGATTTTTAAAGTCCTTCTTAAGGTCCTCTATGACTTGCAACCCAATCATGTTTTCCCCTGGGGCTTTTGGAGCAGGACTTCTGGCCTCACAGTCCTCCTCTCTCTCTATGCTTCGATCGTTTTTGCCCCCAAAGTAGGAGTCTAAGGTTGCATTTTTTTGTTTAATTTATTTCCTTTGCCTTGGCATGCTTGTTATTTTTCAATGCTTTTTTTCTAGAAACACGCTACCTAAAGCTATAAGAGAACTAAAAGAAGGAAAGGAATTAGAATCAACAATGAAGAAAGCGTATTATCACTGTTTCAAGATGATATTATGGTAGTCTTAAAGAATCTAAGTGATACAAAAACTAGTTGAAAAAATTAACAACTTTAATAAAGTTGCATGAAAAATGATCAAGACACCAAATTATTACCATATCTAATTAATCAACAAAGCCAGGTGTGAAGTCAGAGGTAGAAAGGGAAAAATCCGTTTAAGATAACCTTAGACAATGTAAACTACTTGGGAGTCTACCTGACAAGACAAAGACAAGAACTATGTGAAAACATCGTAAAATACTTTTCATGCAAAGAAATTCAAATCTGAATGGTTTGGGGAAAAATTGCTTATGGATAATATGAGTAAATATAATAGAAGTAACAATTCTATCTAAATTAATTTGACTACCAAACCCAATTTATAGACCTTGAAAAAAATCTTTTCAAAGAACAGAATCCCAAAGATTTCAAGGGAATAAAAAAATGCTAAGGATGGTGGCTAGCTGTACCAGATTTCCAATTTTATGACAAAGGGGTTGACATAAAAAAAAATCTGGTACTGTCTAAGAAATAGAGTGGTAAATGCATGAAATATATTGTTTTTGAAAGACATAGTATATAATGATTATAGTAATTTAGTTTCCCAAACCGAATTGGGAGCCTTTGGTACAAAAATTCAAAATTTGGAAAAAAAAAAAACCACAACTCTGCTAGAATAACTCAAAATCAGTTTGGAAGAACCTAGGTTTTACCAAAATCTCATAACACAATCAAAAAAGTTTAATATGGGAATGTTAATTAGACATAAAGGTGATAGCAAAGGCAAATTAGGCAATGTGGGATAGTGTCCCTGTCAGATGAATGACTAAGGGAAAAATTTATGTCCAAAAAGAGATACAGAGTATTGGAGGCTGTAAAAAAAATGTTTTTTTTTAAGTTTTTATATAATTAAATTTAAAAGGTTTTGCACAAACAAAATAAATGCTGTCAACATATTTTTTCTTCACCTATTGAGATCGTATGAATTTTCTAGTTTTTCTTATTAATATGGTCAATTAGTTTTCCTATTATTTAACCAGTCTACACCACTCCTGATATAAATCATAAATGATCATATTGTATGATTTCTGTGTTATATATCTATATATGTTAAATTAAATGCTATATGTTAAATTTTTGCATTAGCATTCAATAGGGAAATTGGCCTATTGTTTTCTTTTTCTGTTTTTATTCTTCCTATTTCAGTTATCAGCATCATATTTGTGTTATAAGAAGCATTTCTTAGGTTTCCTTTGCCTCTTTCTCCAATAGTTTGTATAGAATTGGGATTAATTATTTTTAAATGTTTGATAGAATTCACTTGTGAATCCATTTAGTCATGAAGGCATTTTCTTTTTATTTATGGAAGTAATTTTATTTTTCCATATTTTATTTTTTTCCAATTTATTTATTTGTTTATTTTTAGTATTTAACGTTAGTTTCCTCCAAGTTTTGAATTACAAATTTTTTTCCCCATCTTTTCCCTGCCACTTACCCCAAAATAGCAAGCCTACTGAATACCCCTTCCCTAATCTGTTCTCTCTTATATCCTTCACCCATGTTCCCCCCAACACCACAGATTTATAATAGGGCATGATGGATTTATATACCCCAGTGCCTGAATAACTTATTTCCCAGCTGCCTGTAAAAACAAACAAACAAACAAACAAAAACAACAAAACAATTTTTTAAACATTTGTTTTTAAAACTTTGATTTCCACATTTTTTCCCCTCATCCCCTCCTCACCCACCCCCATTGGGAAGATAAGCAATTTAATATAACCTGTACATATGTAGTTATACAAAACATTTCTATACTAGGTAGATTGTGAAAGACTAGTTATATTTCCCTCCATCCTATCCCGTCCCCCCCTCCAAAATATTCTATTTTCTAATTTGACCCTATCCCTTTTCAAAAGTGTTGGCTTATAAGTATCTTCTCCCCCAATCTATCCTCCTTTCTTTCATACTCTTCTTATCCCCTTCCCCCTATTTTCCTGTA
This sequence comes from Gymnobelideus leadbeateri, assembly GCA_011680675.1. Lineage (NCBI taxonomy): Eukaryota > Metazoa > Chordata > Mammalia > Diprotodontia > Petauridae > Gymnobelideus > Gymnobelideus leadbeateri. The sequence continues at coordinate 218,400 of WOXC01004484.1, forward strand.
GAGTAAGATGCAAAATTGAGTGTGTATGATATTCCCTCCTTAAGCCAAATTCCATGTTATTAAGGTTGTCCCATTCTCTTTCATCTTCCTGCTGTTCCCCTACACTGGAACAGTTTTCTCTTGCCTCTTTTATGTGAGATAATTTACCCTGATCTATCTCTCCCTTTCTCCTCTCAATAAATTCCTCTCTCACTACTTAATTTTGTTTTTTAGATATCATCCCTTCATGTTCAACTCATCCTAAGCTCTCTGTCTATTAATATATGTGTATACATATGTCCATACTCACATATATATTTATATACCCATACCCTCTCCTATACATACATATATGGATGGATATATATTCCCCTCAACTATCCTCATACTGATGAGATATTTTTTCTTAAGAAGCTCAATGATAACTTTTTAAATTTATTTTTACTAAAACGTCATGCTTTAAGTATTCTCTTTCCTATTTTATTGATATAGGTAGGTTTTTTTTTTAAACATTCATCATTTTCACTTAGATTTTTAAATTTGTTAACATGAATTTGAACAAAATAGTTTATATCAAATGCTTTAATTTCCTCTTCAGGGTGGGGAAACAAATATTTAATTTTTGATATTGTTAATTTAGATTTATTTCTTTTTTTGCATCTTAATTACTTAATGGATGATCTATTCCCGTCTTTGTGTGTGTGGGTGTAAGTGTGTGTGTTTAGAAAACTGACTTGAATGTTTTCTTGCTTTTAAATTTATTAATCTCTCCTTTTGTTTTCAGGATTTCTAATTTTGTGTTTAATTGGAGATATTTAATTTGTTCTTTCCTGTTTTATTTTTAGTTGTATGCTTCATTCATTGATCTGCTCTATGTTTTATGGATGTAAGTATATAGAGACACAAATTTTAGCATGTTGCCTGATTTTCATTCCATTTAATGAAATTGCTGATTGTTTCTATGATGACTTCCTCATTCTTCGGGATTAAATATTTTGTTCCCAATTAATTTCTAATCTATCTGTCCATGACCCTTTAATTTATTTAATTTTAGTGCACTGTTATCTGAGGATAAATTTAGTATTTCTGTTTCTCTTTATTCAGTTGTACAGGTTTTTTTTTTTAACTGCATAATCCATGGGTAGTTTTGTGTAGCTGCTATATCCTCATACAAAAACAAATGTATATTCCTTTCTCTCCCCATTCAATTTTCTCCAGAGGTCTATCAAATCTTTTTATAAAATTCTATTTCCTTAACACATTTCTTGCTTCTTTGTTTTTGTTAGATATATCCAGTTCTCAGAGGGGAAAGTTGAGGTCCCCCACTAATGTCTATTTTTTTCTGTAACCTTTTCCTTTAAAAATTTGGATGCTATACCATTTGGTGCATGTATATTTAGTATTTATATTAATTTTTATGGATCCATTTAGCAAGATTAAGTTTTCTTCATTTTCTCTTTTAATTATATCTCTATTTTTGCTCTTACTCGTTCTGAGATCATGGTTGCTGTGCTTATTTTTTATAACTTCACTTGAAACTCATATGTGAAAATGGGTAGGGGGCAGAGCCAAGATGGCAGAGTAGAAACAGCACTTCCAAGGTGCTCTGCCCCATACAACTTCCATACAATGTAAAAAGGGACTCTGAAAAACTTCTGGAGCCCCAGCACCCACAGAATTACACAGAGAGGCTAATCTTCCTCTGAGGAGAACCCAACTGCCCTGCAGAGAGCAGTGAGCACAGCGCTCTGAGAGCAGACAACACAGCATGCTGGGAACTAACAGTGCAGCCATCTGGGAGCTGAGGCCAGGCACACTTGAGCCACAGTTTTAGCCCTAGGGTGTCTGGGCCAGCAGCCAGCTGGAGGGACCCCAGAACACCAGCAACTGTGTCGATTCCAGAAATATCAGCACAGTTATGCCTAGGATAAAGTGAGAGGTTAGTGCCCTATGGAATTTGGGACCAGTATTTGGGGTATTTGTCAGCTTCCTCCCCTAGGGGCGAAAACCTGCTGAAGAAACATTGCACAGAAGCCATTTTACAGCATCAGTGGCAGCTCTAGATCCTGGTCTGTGAACTGTACTGAGATACAGCATTCAGTCTGGGGGTTAATCACTCTTGCTTTAAACTGCCTGGATCTGGGTTGTGGTCTGAGCGGGGGAGGGGGGGTTGGGGTGGGTATCCAATTTGCCAGAGTGGGTGGAGGCTTTACAGGGGGCACCCAACTGGCAGAAGTTGTGAAGACCCCACGTTTGGGACGGAATCTCTCCTGTCTGGTGGCAGAGACCTACTGTGGCAACAAGCCGAAAAATCAAGTAATTATGTGGCAACATGCCTAGGCAAAAGAAACAAAATAAACAGAAAAAATTCAACATTGGACTTATTTTAGGGGCAAAGAGGATCAAAGCATGGAGGAGGTCTGTGACGTCAGAACGCCTGCACCAAAAGCCCTAAATGAAAATACAAGCCTGCTACAGGCCATAGAGGAACTTAAGAAGCAGATGGGAGAGGTGGGGGAGGAATTGGAAGGAGAGGTGATAAGGATGCAGGAAAAGTATGGGGTGACAGTCAACACCCTGGCTGAGGAAGGTGGCACCTTGGGTAATAAACTAACTCAAATGGCAAAAGAGGCTCAGAAAGGCAATGAGAAGAAGAATGCCTTGAAAAGCCCAATTTGCCAGATGGAAAAAGAATCTCAAAAGCTCACTGAGGAGATTCATTCTTTCAGAGTTAGACTGGAGTAAATGGAAGCTAGTGACTTTATGAGAAATCAAGATGCTGTTAAACAGATCCAAACAAATGAAAGAATAGAAGGCAATGTCAAATATCTCATGGGAAAAACCACTGACCTGGAAAATAGATCCAGGAGAGATAATTTTAAAATTATTGGACTACATGAAAGCCATGATCAAAGAAAGAACCTAGAAATCATCCTTAACGAAATTCTCAAGGAAAATTGCCCTGATGTTTTAGACCCAGAGAGGGAAATAGACCCAGAGGGGGAAATAGAGGCTGAAAGAATCCACCAATTGCCTTCTGAAAAAGATCTCATAAAGAAAAATCCTAGGAATATTATAGCCAGGTTCCAGAACTCCCAGATCAAGGAGAAAATACTACAAGCAGCAAGGAAGAAACAATTTCAATATTGTGGAAACACAATCAGAATATCACAGGACCTGGCAGTTTCTACACTGAGGGATCGAAGGGCATGGAATATGATATTCCAGAGGGCAAAAGAGCTGGTATTGAAGCCAAAGGTCACCTACCCAGCAAAACTGAGTATTTTGTTTCAGGGGACAATATGGTCATTCAGTGGAATAGAGGACTTTCAAGCATTCTTGAAGAAAAAAACCAGAATTGAATAGAAAATTTGACATTCAGACACAAGAAGCAAGAGGTGCTTGAGAAGGTAATCAAGGAAAAGAAATCAAAAGGAACTTATCATAGTTAAACTATTTACATTCCTACATGGAAAAAATTACTGTGTGTGATGAAACCTTTCTCATTATGAAAACAATTGAAGAGGGGTATATGGGCATATGTTTACAGGTATAAGTGGATAGAGGGCACAGGTTGAATTTGATGGGAAGGGATGATACTTAAGGGGTGAAGTTAAGAGGTGAGAGAGGAATGTGGCAAGAGCAGATGGGGAGAGACAGGGTAGGGTAAACTATCTTATGTAGAAGAGGCAAGGGGAAGTAGTTGCATGGGAGGGAAACAACAGGAAGGCAAAAAGGCAAAACCATATTCTCATTGAAGTTGGTTCAAGGAGAGAATCACATACATACTAAATGGAATATCTTACCCTCACTCACTCTCCTGAGTAGGGGAAATGGGGATGAGAGGGGGGATGATGGAGGGGAGGGTATTCTGGGGGGAGGGGAGGTTGGAAGTAACCACTATCAAAGAGGGACAGGATCAAGGTAGGGAATGGACCAGGTGGGAGGTAAGACCGGTGGGAGGGAAATATAAGCAGTCTTTTACAATATATCTACTATGGTAATGTTTTGCATAGCTATACATGTACAACACATACTGAATTGCTTATCTTCTCAGAGGGAATGGGTGACAAGGGAGGAAGGGAATGGATCTGAAAATTGAAGTTTTAAAATTAAATGCTTCATAAGATGTCCAGACACTGGGGCTCAGAGATTCACCTTGCCCTAATGGCAAAGTCGAAGGGGGTATGGGAGAAGATATGGGAGAGAACAGATTGGATGAGGGGATATCTAGTGGGACTGCTATTATGGGGTGGTGGGTAGGGAAAAAATGGGGGAAAATGTAACTCATAATCTGGTGGAAATGAATGATGTAAACCAGAAGTTAATAAAGTATTTGTTTAATTAAAAAAATATATTACCTAAATAGGGGGTGGCTAGGTGATGCAGTGAGTAGAGTGCCGGCCCTGGAGTCAGAAGGACCTGAGTTCAGATCTGGCCTCAGTCACTTAATGTACACACAAACAAAAACCTAGCTGTGTGACCCTGGGCAAGTTACTTAAACCCAATTGCCCTCCAAAAAAAAAAAAAAAAGCAAAAAAAATTACCAAAATAATCACTTAAAAAAGACCAAAATATATCTTTGAATGATATTTCATTTATTACAAAGATAAATTTAACTTCCTACAGTTTCTTATAGTTGCATTCATATTGGATCACATTCCCCAACAAATGCTGTATCTTCAAGGTGTTTCCTCTTCCTTCGTGTTTGCCTTTTTATTCCACTTCATCAGTTCTCTTAATTATCAACCTCATCCATCACCATGGATTATTTTTTTTTTCATTAGGGGAGAAATACTCTCCCAGTTATTCCAATATGAATAGAAAATGGAAGGAAAAGGTGTGACAAATATTCTGCATATAGCATAATTTAATCATCATTTTTTAAGGATATTTGTTTCCCTATGGGAATTCCCTTTATGTGTAGAAATCACAGAAGGACAGTAATTAGTAAATTGTCTTAGAGAGCCATCTGAGCCTCAAAGAGGTTGTGTAAATCATGTATGAATATAGCTGTTATAGTTTCTCTAATTATCAGATGTTGGATATGAGCTCATATATTTCAGAATCAAATGCAGAATTCTATCAATTGGATTTGACAATGCTTATACAGAAAAATTTTAAATGCACATATTATTTTTTTGGCAAAACCAAACATGCAAATCTCAGTCAATTTTTCTGCACACAAAATTTTATTCTAATGCAAAAATGTCCATAAGCTTAAGTGGCAGCATGTTGTAAAAGAAAAGTGAAATTAGGATACCTGGATTCAAATCTAAATTCATCCTCTTATTAGCTATGTATTCTTCAGTAAGTTGTTTAAATTATTTGGGCTTCAGTTTGCTCATCTATACAATGGGTATTTTTAACTAGATTCTTGAGAAGGCTTTTTAATTTCTTCCCAACTTTGAATATAAAGCTATACAAAAATTATACATTTATAAAATATCTGAATCAATCCCAAAATTTGAGGTTCATGAAATATATCTTAGCCCTAAAATTCCAGTCAAACAGAATGCATACTGTCTTAAAATGTCCAAAGATAAAAGTTGCTCACAAAAACAATGTAGAAAAAGAAATCTAGTATCCCACCAAGTGCAATTGATTAAGACTGGGAAAGAAGTAAGATTAAAAGCTATCCCAGGTCCTGTATGCCAAAATTCAAAACCCTGAAAGTCAAGTTTCTGGGAATTGTTAAAGACGGAATCAAACACTTTCTAATTTTAAGTTTGCTTACTATTTTCAAGGAAGGTAATAACTTTATGAGATAGCAAGAAAGACATCACATTTTGTCTTATCCTCACAAAAGAAAATGAACTTTTTATTTTGGTGGTAAATAGTATTTTTCATAGAGAACTACTAGAGTTTTTGGATATAGAACTGGCTTCTGCTTGTCTGTATTTCATTATTTACCAAGGCTCAACTGACTTGTGGATGTGCTGTCACAGAAAAATGGAAGAGTCCAGGCAAATTTTAGAAAAATACTGCTTCAAATTTCAGAGGAAAAAATTTTCATAATATTCTTCAGATGATAAAATTTTGTCTTAGAGAACTTGTGATTTTCCACAAAGTTGGTGCCTGAGCTATGTTATTATATTATATTTAATTGTGATGAAACCCCTTCACATATCTGCTTTCAAATCCAATTAGTATGTAGCTTTAAAATCTTATTCCAAATGTTTAGTTCAGGTAGATACTCAAACTCTCTGTGAGGAGAGTTGTGAGAAACCAATTTAATAAAGCAGTTTGTATATGATTTGACAAAAATAAAGATTCAAATTCATGCTAAAGGAATACGTTATCAGATATTTTAAAAATACACCTTTCTTTTATACTTCAAATTTCAACCCTTCAAAAGTTAAAGAAAGAAGTTTCTCAATTACTTGACACAGTAGGAACTAGTGTCAGAGATTGTTCATGAAGAAACATGAGTCAGTGACTAGAGGGCATGACTTGGATTTAGGAAGAAAACTCAAATTCAATCTCAGATATTTAATAAACATTTACCCTCTGTCTTCCTCAGTTACTGCAAATATAAAATAGGTATGACAATCATACCTACTTCCCAGGTTGAATGTAAAAATAAATTGTGATGACATTTACAAACTGTTTTGCAAACTTTAGAGTAGTGTATAAAGGCTTTGTTAGTGGGTCACAGGTCTAAAGATACAAGCTAGTAACTAATTTACGTGACTAAAATATGGTAATCCTAGTTATTGTGAACTCCAGAAACTGATAATGTTCACTGTCACATAATCTCAGAGCTGGGAAGAATTTTGGAAGCCATCAAAGTTAACTAATGAATACATAGAAATTCTCAAGATCAACTTTTACTTTAAAAAACCATTAAGAAACCCCAATGTATTTGTTTATATGATTTATATTGGAGGTGTGCTGGTAAAATTGTACAACTGGTTATCTAGAGAAAATATTTCATTATTAATATTTCCCCATCAATTTATTAAGTCTAGATAATTGACAGTGCAATCAATTAAGCCATGAGTTATAGCAATTGCTAGTTTACAAGTTGTATATTTTCACACTGAAAATTTAACAATTGCCTCTCAAGAGCTGGTATAAGCTGGCTCCAGAATAACTTTAACTAACTATATTTACTACACCTGAAATTAAAACTGATTGAGTATAAAATTTTTATTAACTTGTTTAAAAAAATAAACTCATAACAAATTAACAGAAACTTGATTTTAACAAAAATAAATATATTTCCCAAGATCAAAAAGAGATATTTTATATTTTTGCTAATGTAAATTGCAACTTGTTTTGTGCCATCAATGCAAATGTCAATAGAGTTGTTCCAGTCTAAACCATTACATAAAAAAAAACCGACTCAGCCCACTATTAATATTTCATTATCATTTGTATTTGTACTTTGCTAAATATTGTGACCACTTTGGTGAAAACTATGTGGCCATTTTAATGATAAGCTGTTGTGAAGACTATATTGTTATTTTCTGTGGTAAGTTGTAATATTGTGCATGCTGTACCTTGATTTTCTGTAGATGTTTTCCTTTGATTTCTTATGGAAAAATTGTTCACTATACTATGTATCAGAAACTTAAAAGCTGTGCACAGAAGCATTCTTCTGGAAAGCTGCTGTGCATGTCATTAAAAAGTTCTATAACACTCTAAAGTATACTCATGAGAAAATGAAATTTAAGAAAAAGACAATCGGGAGGCAGAGCCAAGATGGTGGAGGAGAAAGAGCACTTCCATGGTGCTCCAGCCCACACCACTTCAAAATTATGTAAAAGGGGACTATGAACAACCTCTGGAGCTCCAGAACACATAGAATTACACAGAGAAGCTAACCTACCACTGAGGACAGCCCAAGAGCCTGGCAGGGAGTGGCCAGCACAGAGATCTGGGAGCCAACCCAGGACCTCATGAGTTGTGGTTTTAGCTCCAGGGTGGCCATAGCAGGAGCTGGCTGGAGGGTCCCTAGAATACTAGCAGCTTTGGCATTTCCAGAATTACCAACTAATAGATACCTTGGAAAATGTGAGAGGTCAGTGCCCTATGGAATTTGGGACCAGTATTTGGGAGCACATCAGATTCTTCCCCTGGGGGCTAGAAGCCACTGAGGAGCTGTGGCACAGGCCCCATTTTGCAGCTTCAGTTGCAGCTTAAGCTCCTGGCCTGTAGACTCTAAGGGGATACATCGATCAGTCTTGGGGTAATCACTCTTACTTTAAACGTCCTGGATCTAGATTGCAGTCTGGGATGGAGGTCTTTGGGTGTGTGACCAGCTTGTCAGAGTGCATGGGGGCTTCAGGAAGCACACCTGACAACTCCAGCAGTTGAGAAGACCCCAATGTTTGTGACAGAAACTCCCCTTTGGGGTGGCAGAGTTCTACTGTAGCAACAAGCCCAAAGTCAAGTAACTGAGTGGCAAATTGCCTAGGCAAAGGAAACCAAATAAACAGAAAAATTCAACATAAGACTCCTATTTTAGGGGCAAAGAGGATTGAAGTATGGAACAGGAGGAGGACTGTGAGGTCAGAACTCCTGCACCAAATGCCCCAAATGAAAATATGAGCGAGTTACAGGAGGACATTAAGAAGGATTTTAAAAAAGAAATAAGAAAAGTGGAGGAAAAATTGGGAAAAGAAATGAGAAGGATGCAGGAAAAGTATGAAATGAGAGTCAACATACTGACAGAGGAAAATAACACCTTAAAAATAGACTAACTCAAATGGCAAAAGAGGCTCAGAAAGGCAATGAGGAGAATGTCTTAAAAAGCTGAATTTGAGAGGTGGAAAAAGAATCTCAAAAGCACACTGAGGAGGTTCATTCCTTCAGAATTAGAATGGAGTAAATTGAAGCTAGTGACTTTATGAGAAATCAAGATGCTTTTAAACAGATCCAAAAAAATTGAAATAATAGAAGACAATGTGAGATTTCTCATGGGAAAAACCACTGACCTGCAAAATAGATCCAGGAGATATAATTTAAAAATTATTAGACTACCTGAAAGCCATGATCAAAGAAAGAGCCTAGAAATCATCCTTCAAGAAATTCTCAAGGAAAATTGCCCTGATATTTTAGACCCAGAGGGGGAAATAGAGGTTGAAAGAATCCACTGATCACCTCCTGAAAAAGATAACAAAAAGAAAACTTCTAGGAATATTATAGCTAGGTTCAAGAATTCCCAGATGAAGGAGAAAATACTACAAGCAGCCAGGAAGAAACAATTTTAATATTGTGGAAACACAATCAGAATAGCACAGGACCTGGCAGCTTCTACACTGAGGTATCCAAGGGCTTGGAATATGATATTCCTGAAGGCAAAGGATCTGGGATTAAAACTAAGAATCACCTACCCAGCAAAACTGAGTATCCTGTTTCAGGGGAAAATATGGTCATTCAGTGGAATAGAGGACTTTCAAGCATTCTTGAGGAAAAAAAACCTGAATTGAATAGAAAATTTGACATTCAGACAAAAGATGCAAGAGATGCTTGAGAAGGTAATCAGGGAAAAGTAATCAAAAGGAACTTATCAAAGTTGAACTATTTACATTACTACATGGAAAAACAATAACTTTGACTGATTAAACCTTTCTCAGTATGAAAATAATTGAAGAAGGATATATGGGCATATTTATACATATGTGAATGTGTGCAAATATGTTTACAGGTAAACATGGATATATTGCACAGGTTGAATTTGGTGGAAAGGGATGATATTTAAGGTGTGAAGTTAAGAGGTGAGAGAGGAAAGTGGCAAGAGGAGATGGGTAGAGACAGGGTGTGTAAACTATCTCATGTAGAAGACACAAGGGGAAGTTTTTGCAGGGGAGGGGATTTACTGGAAGGCAAAAAGGCAAAACCATATTCTCGAATTTGGCTCAGGGAGAGAATTACATACATACTAAATGGGATATCTCATCCTGCAGAAGAGTAGTGGGGAGGGGGATGAGAGGGAAGATTATGGAGGGGAGGGCATGCTGCGGAAGGGGAGGTTGGAGGCACCCACTTTTGAAGAGGGGCAGGATCAATGTAGGGAATGGTCCAGGTGGGGTGTGGGATGGGTGGGAGGGAAATATAGCCAGTCTTTTACAATATATCTACTATGGTAATGTTTTGCATAGCTATACATGTACAACATATACTGAACTGCTTACCTTCCCAGTGGGAATGGGTGACAAGGGAAGAAGGGAATTGATCTGGAATTCGAAGTTTTAAAATTTAACTGTTTCAAATATTAAAATAATAATAATAGTAGTAAAGCTAAACAAAAGAAGAAGACAAGCAATTTATTTATATCATTTAACAATGGATTTGGTCTCAGGAGCCCACAATAATACTTATAGTATATTGAATTTAATATTGAAGATATTGAATATTGTATATAATTAATACATTGAATGTTTAATGTATTGAATATATTGAAAACTAATGCTCACCACAATTGCTGGAAATGATCATTTAGTTACTACTTAAAAATCTAAAACCTCTCCAAAGGAAGTGTTTCTTTTCATCTCAAGATAAGATCATAAATTTGATTACGTAGAATCAATGCTTCTGGATCATGATAACTGAGTTTTTACTTGCCTCTCTCTACATTCTGTGGGGCTAAGTAAGCTAAATCATCCCCTTTTTCTTCCCTGAATGTAAACTCTTTGGAGCCAAGGTTCTTTTTCTTTTCTCTTTAGTTTTTGGTTCCTGTGTTTCTATTCCCAGTGCCTAGCATAGTGTATAGCTTGTAGTAATCACGCATCAAATACTTGTTGATTTGTTGATATTTTGCCAAGATTAATTTAGTATAGCTCTGGAAGACTAAACTATATGAACATTCAAATGAGACCATTAATCTTTATTTTATCCAAATATTGTTCATTAACAAGTAAAGAGACAGTTGTTCTTTCCAATTTGGGAAAACAACAACAACAACAAAATAACAAACATTAATTTTATAATGATTTAAACAAAAAAAAACCATGAAAACACATTAAGTATTGTTTTTCACATGCTGCTAATTAGAAAGCATTTTGACATATGTGACAATAAGATGAAAATTCATAAAAAGTAGAAAGCCATTACTTCTTAGAAGTGCTTTAGTTTGTCACTTTTTTAGTTCAATTTTTAGTCCAATAATGGTAAAAAAAAAAAGTGGTTTATTTTGTTTATTCCTCGTACTGTTATTCTTTGTATAGTGAAAAGCATAGTGGACTGAAACTCAGAAGAGGCCTGTTTTCATGTCTAGCTACAACACTGGATAGCTATATGACCATATGTAAATAATTTAACTTGTATTAACCTCAGTTTCTTCTTCTATAAAATGAGAATAATGATTATTGAACTTAGGTGTTTTTTTGAAGATCAAATACAAGAACTAAATTTAAGTTTTTACCTCAAGTCTCTTTATTTTGAATGAGCATTAAAAAAAAAAAAACAACACTTCTACAGATGCAAATTGAAGAAACATTAGAGAATTAGAAGCAAAAAAATGAGATATAAAATGAAACGTATATACAATTATGTCTATGTAAGGGAAAAAAAAGAACAACAACCCCTTTTCCTTCCTCTGTAGAAATGGGATAGTATGGGTTCAGAACATTAAGTGTATTCACAGATTAATATTAGTTTTATTCAACTGCCTTTCTTTTTCTATTTTTCCTTTATTATTATGGCTTTTTGAAACAGTTGATCACTAAGTAACAGAAAGAGGGGCCATATATTTTGAATAGAAGTGATATAAAACAAAATCACATCAATAATAAAGAATAGAGGGTTTTTTGTAGGTTTTTTTTTAATTTTTTAGTTTACATCATCTATTTCCACAAGATTGTGAGTTAAAAATTTTCTCCCCATTTTTCCCCTACCCACCACCCCAAATCAGCAATCAAACTGTAGACTCCCTCCCCCAATCTGCTATCTTCTATATATTCCCCATCTCCCCTCCAACTTTCCAGTAGGGCATAGTGGATTTCTATTCCCCAGTGCCTGTATAGCTTATTTCCCAGTTACATGTAAAATAATAATAATAATAATAATAATAATAATAATAATAATAATTTTAAACATTTGATTTTAAACATTTGAATTCCAGATTCTTTCCCTACCTTCCTCATCACCCACCCTTACTGGGAAGATAAACAATTCAACATAGGTTGTATATGTGTAGCTATGCAAAACATTTCCAAAGTGGATATATTGTGAAAAACTGATTGTATTTCCCTCCATTCCATCCTACCCCCCACTTGTTCTATAAAAAATAGAGTTTTAAAAAACAAATCTATATTCAAACATTTTCTAATTATTTACCAATATATTTTAGTTTATAAAATTGGGGAAATTAATTGGAGAATAATTGATTCTCTCTACATCATAAAATGTTACAAATTTCATGAACATAGCATAGATCAAACTAATAAAATTGGAAGCAAATCATCTATATGTCTACAATAATACATTAAAGAACATGGCCTGATTTATAATGTAATTACATTAAATGACATGATATTAATTTCTTTAATATAATTAACACATTCTGTAACCTCACTGACATGACTCATTATTTTCCCTATGAATACTTTGAATTTTAATGCAAAATATTAACTTACACAAAAAAGAAAACAAATGAGAATTCACATGTCAAATTATAATATATGACCTCCCTCCCTTCAACAGTGGCATGCAAACAAACAAGTAATTAAAAAAAATTATTATCGTACTTCGTCTTCCTAATCAATCACAATCAATTTTATCTTCTTCTGGGATTATAACTTCACATTTACTATAGCTAATAGTCATTTGTGGATTTTTTTTTGGTATTGGTATTATTCATTTGAAAACAAAATTTATCACCAATATTAAAAAATTCTTATCCTTTTGCTATATGTATACTGCTTTATACACATAGTTATTTTGACTAGCTAAACGTAGTTGTCCCTTTATTTTAAAAAGTAGCCTGAAAGTTAAAACTATTGTTAGCCAATGATTTTTTGACTCATCTGATGTCATCAAGTACAGTAAATTGAAACCTATAGATTAATTGTCAAAATATTCTAATGTAGCTTGAGATATATGCTGTGAATATTTATGGACTCTGGACAAAAATAACAAAACCTTTGCTTCCTTGCTAAGAATCCAGTGTGAATAAAAGTTGAAGGATTGTGTAACTCTTTTGCATTCTATAAAACCTCTGCTTCAGGTTTTGAAAAGCTTGGAAGGCTTAGAGAATATTTGTTGGGATTTAGTGGTAAAGCAGTTCCAACGAAGAGCCTCTCCAAATAGCTTCTTCTAAAATGAAAAATGGTTTCATAACCCTCAGCAATTCTTGTTGCTACTTAATCCTAATTATGTGAATTCCAAACCCCTAAGGATACCCTAAGTATTGCAAATTGGATGATAAAATTAATTTTAGGTTTTTTTAAAAATATTTCATATTAGCTGACTAAGATAATCCATATCCACAGTAAGATAATTTTCTTGTGACTTGCATATATTTAAAAACCTTTAGATGCTTACAGCAGGGTGCTTTTGAAGCCTAGCTGGAAGTCTGAGTCCCAGAAACAACTGGTTTGCTTTTTCAGGGTATGAAGTTTGGTATAATAACCTCCTAAGATGACAGAATCAATGAGGATCATTCTAATCATTTAAAATACATGTACCATTATTCAGAACAGCAGAGGTGAGAGTGAATAGATAGCTCAAGGCAAGTCTGCTACTATTACTGGAAATATAGCTCAGAAATGCAAAGTCCATTGATAGAGAGTCATTAATGTCATCATTTTATATGACAGATAGTACATTTTTATCAGAACATTTTAATGTGATGAAATAGAATTTTGTTTTATAATAATAAACTTTAATAAAAAGTTATAACCATTTCTTCTCATGTTTTAATTTTATCTCTGTGTAGTATTGAATAAATGGAAAGAATAAAAATGAACAATAATTAAGAAATTATATTGTGCTCTTTATTCATATTCTTATCATGGTTTAATAATTTTATGCATGTCCTCTATCTTGAGGACTATTTTTAAAAAGAAATAAAACCTGAAAATGTTAATAATACATTTTGGAATGAAAAAGGGAGATAGTTAAGAGTCAGATTGAATGCAATAAGAGCTCTTTGGTGACTGTGCTAGATTGAAGAGTTTTAGGAGGAGGATGTAAACCAGAGGAATAATTAATAATAATACAGCATCTTATATTTGTGATATTTAAATGTATATGTAATAGCTCACAAAATTCTCTGAGGTAGATGATGTTAGTATTCTTGTACTCATTTTATAATGAGATATTATTTATTCAGAGGAACTGAAGAATTTATTAATGGTCACAGAGACAATAAATTATATGAAAAAGAAAGTCAAATTCTTCTTTGGTACATAGAAAGTTACTTCCAATTGAGGAGAAAAAGACTAGCCACAAGATTTGCGACATTATCTTCCCTTAATTTTGGATCAGTTTGTTCTCCTTGATATTTGGCATCTGGAAGAAAAAAATTCTTTTTTCAGAAAAAATAAAAATGTTTTTTAAGTAAGAAGTACCATGATGTGGATACATGTCTTTTTGATTGTGGAATCAAAAAATGGGGAGAGAGTGGAAAACAGGCTTACCCAATATCCTTTAGGACATATTTTTCATTACATTGAACTTTGGCTTACCTACCAATAAAGTACATATGTTGGAAGCTCTTCTACTGGCTACTGACCATTGCTTCACTCAGAACCTTGCTCATATATCCAGCTATTTCTGAGCATACACAGAATTTTCTTAGAGAATGCAAGATTAGTCAAAAGAAAAGCTCTTCTTCCCTTCATTCCTCAAAAGATACGTTAATTATACTTTTTAAGTTACAAGGGAGTGAACTGCCTTACACATGTATAAATGGAATATTCCAACATACAGCTAGAAAAAAAATCATTTAAAAATTGTCACAAAAAATAGAGTGCAAGTATTCAACATTGGCATCACTTTAAAAAATTAAAGATTTTGTCACTTGATTCAATCAATTAAAAAGCATTTATTAGCACCTAATATATGTTGGTCATTGATATGTGCTAATTAAACAAATATAAAATTTAAATGGTCTTTATTCCCAGGAAAATTACATATTATCATGGAAAATAGCATGTACATATATATGTACCTATATTTTAGTGGGTATTTGTATATATTCATGTGCACATGAGAATCAAGCCAAATCTAATTCTTTGGATTTCTTTTTTTCAGATATCTTGCTCTAAAACTTCTATGTATCACTACTGGTTTTTCATTTTGGATTGTAGAGTCCATGAGGGAAAGCCACTTGTAATAAGCTTGCAAAGGAATATGAGAGTCAGAATGTGGAGAAAATTAAGGAGCCAATTAGGGTACTTTGAATTTTATGTCAGAATTTAAAGGGAACCACTGGATAATATTGAGAATTGGAGTGAAAAGATCAGTGCTAATTTTAGAATATGGCTTTGGGTAGTATGGCAAGATGCTTCAGAAAAGGGAAAACTTGAAACAGAGAGAACAATCATTAGCATGTAATGATATGTATAAACAACATATGATGTGTAAAACTTTAGGAATAGAAAGATATAGAACTGGTCTTATTCAAGCAATCTAATTCCACTTAAGTGATTGTTTTGAATACAGGATTTGAATCATCTTACTAATCACCTCTTTCCCTTTCACAAGATCAAAGTAGTAAATGAATCAAAGGATTTTAGACTCTAAACCAAAGCACTGTTTTTTTTTTAATCCAACATATACAGCACTATAGTATGCCCACCACATGAGAATCAAGCCAACTCTGATTCTTTGGATTTCTTTTTTTCAGATATCTAGCTCTAAAACTTCTATGTATCACTACTGGCTTTTCATTTTGGAACCGAAGAGTAGTATAATCCCTCTATCACAAAAAAAAGCCTTACTTAAGGATGGCTATCATATTCCCCATGAGAATTATTGACTACAGTTTAAAAATGCTGAGTGCCTTCAAATAACCCTCTTCTGTCATGGTCCCAAGGCCTTTCTGTGTCCTGGTTTCCTCCTCTGGATAGACTCCAATTTAACAAAATCTTTGAACTAAGGTGCCTGGCACTAAGCACGGTTCTGTAGATGATGTCTGACAAATCTTAAAACTACACTAAGACATTGGGAACAACCAGAATGTATCTGTATAGATATATAATATTGTTATGTATTGCTAAATATAGACTGGGATATGCATAGAATTTTACACATGCATATATAAAGATGTATATACGTATATAAGCACATATGTGCATCAGTAGATTGTACACCTACATATATTTATATGTGTACATATATATGTATAAACTCAAATTTCTGTATACATGTATATAAAAATAATCTTTTTTTGATATTTGAAAAAAGATATATCAAGATATCAACATTTGAAAACTACTTCATAATTACTTTAAAATAGAAGAATGCTGTCAGTGAGAATTGCAATTATCACATTCCATGTAATAAACTCAATTGATTTTGGAACTGAATTGAATCCATTATTAACGCTGCGTGTATGAATGTTGCCTTGGGAAATTAAAGATGCTGGGCCAGTAATAAAAACTCATTCTCTAATGCACTAAATATAGAAAACAATTCTGTAAATAGACAGTTACTGACTTTTTTTCTTTTGGTCTAAAAAAAAGATTGCGATGATTGCTGTTGTAGTGAGTTTTTAATTTTTTTTTTAACAAATTCATTTTTTTGTATATTTACTTCATCAATTTCACTTTTGAAACAGGTCAGTAAGCAAGGATATAGTATCTCTTGGTCATGATTCTCCTTCCTGAATATCAGTTGACTTTCATTTCATTTTGTTGAAATGTGTATGGTTGTGCTAAGCTACATTAATTTCAAGAAAATCAAATAGTAAACAAAAGCTTCAGGCAAACCTCTATTACATCCTCTGGATTTCTTTCTTTTTTATACCTTTTATCTTTTGAATTAGTAGTGAAATTAGGAATATTATTGATTGGTATTTTTCCCCCCCAAAAAAGCAACCTATCCTTAAACCTTTTTATTTTTTAATATTGAAATTGTAATGCTAATAAGATAGTGTATTTTTGCTAAATCCTGAAAAATATTTTTTAAACCCAGGTTGGTCCTCATGCAGAAAATGGATCATCATGGAACATTGCCCTTTGATGGTCCAAGACATGTCATCCTAAGTTTAGGTTTATAATAAGCATTTAATAAATGCTTATCATGTGCCACAAATTGTCCTAAGTGGTATAGATAAAGAGAAAAGTAGGAATTATACCTGTGATAAAGGAATTTGCATTCTCAATTTAGAGTGATTTATAAACAACCTAGTTAAATTTCATGTATAAATAGAGCAGATAGAAGAAGTTGGTTGGGGTATAGTGCTCTTCAATGCGTGGGGAAGATTTCTTGGAGGAATTTGAATTTGAATTTAGTATTGAAAGAAGCCAGGTGCAGCAAAAGTTTGTGCACTTTTTGTGAATTTATTTTGCCTGAATGCTGGAGGTGAAGGATTTATTAAAATTACCAGTTTTTTTTCTGGTGGAAAATTATATGAATATCTTTAAAAGTAGGGGGAAAATAATACTTACACTCTAATAAAATATTATAGATTCAGCAACAGGAAGCATCTTATAACCTATATTCTTTCAAATTTAAAAAGTTTTTTTTTTCTTTCAAGTATATGTAAAGAATTTCAACATTCATTAAAAAAAATTGAGCTCCAAATTCTCTACCACCCACATCCCTCTATACACTTTGATAAATCAAGACATGATAAATTGTAAAGTGAATACATGCAAAACAAAATTTCCATATTACAGATATTGCAAAGGAAAACAGACAAAAAATCAAGAAAAATAAAATTTTAAAAGTATTCTTTGATTTGTATTTAAATTCTATCACTCCTTTCTCTGGAAGTGGATAGCAGTTTTATCAGTAGTTCTTGCAAATTGTTTGTAATGTAAACATCACATTATTGCTTAGAGAAGTTAAGTTATTCACAGCTGATCAACATACATTATCACTGTAACTGTGAATAATGTTCTTCTGGTTCTGCTCTCTTAATTGTGTATCAGTTCATGGAATTTTTTCAGGTTTTTCTAAAAGCATCCCGCTCATCATTTCTTATATCAAAATAGTATCCCACCGCAATCATATATTACAACTTGTTCAGTCATTCCCCAATGGGCATCCATCAATTTCCATTATTTTTGTCACTACAAAAATTTGTTTTGTCTTTTCGTTTTTTATTTGATCTCTTTAAGATATAGATATAGTAGTGGAATTCCTGGGAAAAAAAAGGATGTTCACAATTTTATAGCCCTTTGGGTATAGTTTGAAATTGGTCTCAGAAAAGTAGGATCAGTTAACAACACCACCAATAGTTCATTGGTGTAACAATTATTTCCACATCCCTTCCACATTAGTGATTTTCTTAGAGTGATCTCTTATATTAGCCAATCCGATAGGTCTATTATTTTTTTGTTATTTCTTATACAATTAAGTAAATTAATTTAGGCAGAATGGCTTTTTTATTATATTGACTTAACCTACCCATAACTATTTTTGTCTTGGCAGAATCCCTCCCTCCCCCAAGCATTTTATATTCTCTGTAGTTCTAAAAAAAAAAAAAAAAAAGATTCGGGGCGGCTAGGTGGCGCAGTGAATAAAGCGTCGGCCCTGGAGTCAGAAGGACCTGAGTTCGGATGCGGCCTCAGACACTTAACGCACACACAAACAAAAAAACCTAGCTGTGCGACCTTGGGCAAGTTACTTAACCCCAATCGCCCTCCAAAAAGCAAAAAAAAAAAAAAAAAAAAGATTCCTTTCTGTCTTCTTGCTGGGATGTTGTTGATGACATAAAGAAATGCTACTAATTTATGGAGTTTATGCTATCCTTCAATTTTGGAGAAGATCTTAATTATTAAAAAAAATGTAGTTTACTATCTGTGTTTCTCCAAGTAAACCATCATATCATTTGCAATGAGTGAGATTTTTTTTCCTCATTGCCTATTATAATTTCTTCAATCTTTTTCTTACTGATATAGCCAACATTTCTAGTAAAACATTGAATAAAAATGGTTATAATAGGTGTCATTTCTTAATACCTGATCTTATGAAGAAAGTATCTATCTTATCCATATTGCACATAATTCTTATTAATGTTTTGTTGATAATTATTACTATTCATTGTATGGAAAGCACCTTTTATTTCTGTGTCTGTTCTTTTCATTGTTGACGTTTGGAATTTCCCAATTCTATCAGATGTTCATCTCCTTTCCTGAAAAAGCACACTCAGTTACTTGGTTATAATCCAAGCTCCTTTATGATATAGAATATTGTATTCCACTTGATTTGACATTTTTTAAATTAAATTTTATGTTTATTTTTAGTTTACATCATTCATTTCCACCAGATTTTGAGTTACAAATTTTCTCCCCATCTTTCCCCTACCCATAACCCCAAATCAGCAATCCAACTGTAGACTCCCCTCCCCCAATCTGCTCTCTCCTATATCCTCCCCATCCATCCTCTGACTTTTTGGTAGGGCAAGATGGATCTCCATAACCCACTGCCTATATATCTTATATCCCCATTGCATGTAAAAAATAAAAATAATAATGATAATTTTTTAAACATTTGGTTTTACAACTTTGAATTCCAGATTCTTTCCCTTCCTCACCTGTAACCTACCATTACTGGGAAGATAAGCAATTCAATATAGGTTGTGCATTTGTAGTTACGCAAAACATTTCCATGGCGGATATATTTTGAAAGACTGATTATAATTCCCTTGATCCTGTCCCATGCCCACTTGTTCTATTCTCTACTTTGACCCTGTCACATTTCAAAAGGGTTTGCTTTTCACTTCCCTCCAGCAAACCTGTTCTCTCCTCTATCATCCCCTTTCTCATCCCTTTCCCCCCTACTCTCCTATAGGCAAGATACTCAATTTAGTGTGTATGTTATTCCCTTGCTAAGCTAAATTTAGTGAGAGTAAGTGTTATGTGAATGTGAATTTAAGATCTACCCTACCCCTAGCTCCTTTGATACGCTTAAGTGCACCTGGAGTTTGCGGCTGGAAGCTTGGTTTTCTGGAATGTTTTTGATTGGGCAGTGGGTCAAGAGGGTAGTTACATTCTTTAAGCCAGGAAAAGGCTATATAAACTCTGATGTAAGGCTTTGTTTTGGGGCTCACTTTGAGAAGTATTGTGTGAGTTGACCAGATGAGACTCTAGGCAGCTGTTAAGACCCTGGCTTTGAAAACCCAGATGATAGTGCTTATCTTTCTAGTAACTGACTAGGTATGGATGTAATGGTCACACAGTTGGGCACCTTTCTGCTGAAATGTTTCTCTGTCTTCTTGTAACTTCTGCTTATAACATATCAGTATACTCTGAAGTTCGGGGTGCTGATCTTTTTCTCCTGAACTAGGTAAATGACATATGTTTGATTAAAGCAAGATTGTTAATCCATTTTGAGTTGCTTTCCTTTAGAAAAGCACGTCTAAGAACATGTGTTGGCAGCCACCCTGGGGCATGCTGGGGTACTTACTGCTACAGTAAGATTAACCCATTCTGTTTTGCCTTCTTGTTCTTCCCCTCCACTGTAAAAGATATCCCTTGTCTCTTCTATATGAGATAATTTACCCCATTCAGTCTCTCTCCATGTCCTCTCATATTTTTCTCTCACCTCTTAATTTTACCTTTTAAATATGATCCATTCCTATTCAATTCATCCTGTGCCCTCTGTCTATATATACCTGTACACACATATATACACACATAAGTATTCATATGCATATATATATTCCTATATAGACATAGATATATATGTATACATATAAATATATGTATGTGTGCATACATTTATGTTCCATTCAACATCCTCATTATGAAAAAAGTTTCATAAATTATAATTATTGTTTTTTTTTTCCATGTAGACATGTAAATAGTTCAACTTTGATAAGTTCGTGTTGTGATTCCTTATGCCTTATTCCATAAGTTATTCCATAAGTTCCTTATGATTATTTTTCCCTGTTTACCTTACCATACTTCTCTTACTTCTTTTATTTGAAAGTCAAATTTTCTATTCAACTCTGTTTCTTGTTTTTTTTTTAATTAAGAATGCATGAAAGTCCTCAATTTCATTGAATGACCATATTTTCTCCTGAAACAAGATACTCAGATTTGCTGGGTGGGTGATTCGTGGTTTTAAGCATAGTTCTTTTGATCTCTGGAATATTATATTACAAGCCCCTCAATCCTTTAATGTAGAAGCTGCTAGATCCTGTGTTATCCTGATTGTGTTTCCACAATATTTGATTTGTTTCTTCTTGACTGCTTTTAATACTTTCTCCTTGATCTGGGAACTCCAGAAGCTGGCTATAATATTGCTATTAGCTATCCTTTTGGGATCTTTTTCAAGAGATGATCTGTGAATTCTTTCAATTTCTATTTTGCCCTCTGATTCAAAAATATCAGAGCAATTTTCCTAGAGAATTTCTTGAAGGATGATTTTTAGATTCTTTTTTGATCATGGCTTACATGTAGTCCAATAATTTTTAAATTAACTATCTTGGATCTATTTTCCAGGTCAATGAGATGTTTCACATTGCCTTCAATTTTTTTTTTCATTTTTTGGACCTGTTTAAAAGTATCTTAATGTCTAATGAGGTTATTTTGTTTTAGATTCACATATAGTTTAATGTTTTTGGTCATTTTATTTTTTTTTTTAATCTGTAGAGGTCTTAAGGGTTTCTGGGAATAATTCATAGAAATAAGAAAGGAAAAAGGAAAGTTACCTATGACAACAGGCTACACAAACTTTATTTATTCATTGTTTCATTTCACCCTTTTTCCCCTTAAGCTAATATGTTGTTTCTTTTTATTAACTTCTGTTTTTACATCATACATTTCCGCCAGATTTTGAGTCAAATTATCCCCCCCCCATTTTTCCCCTACCCACCCTCCCAGAATAGCAGTCCCACAAGTTATCGCTTCCTCCAATCTGCTCTCTCCCATATCTTCTCCCATACCCCCTTCGAGTTTTCCATTAGAGGAAGGTGAATCTTTGTGACCCAATGCCTGCACATCATATCTCCCAATTACAAGCAAAAGAGTATTAATAATAGTATTTATATATATTTGAAACATTTAATCTTAAGACCTCGAATTTCAGATGCATTTCCTTCCTCCCTTGTCACCCATTCCCTCTGGGGAGATAAGTAATTCAGTATATGTTGTACATGTCTAGCTATGCAAAACATTATCATAGTAGACATATTGTACAAGGCTGCTTATAATTCCCTCCCACTCATCCCACCCCCCACCTGGTCCATTCCCTACTTGATCTTGTCCCTCTTCTATAGTGGGTACTTCCAACCACTCCTCCCCCCAAGAATGCCCTCCCATCCATCATCCCTCCTCTCATCCCCCTTCCCCCTATTCTGCTGCAGGTTAGTATGTATGTCATTCTCTCCCAGAACCAAATTCAATGAGAATGTGGTTTTGCCTTTTTGCCTTCCGATTCTCCCCCTCGCTTGCAACCACTTCCCCTTGCTTCTTCTACATGAGATAGTTTACCCTTACCCTGTCTCTCCCCATCTACTCTTGCCACTTTCCTCTCTCACCTCATAATTTCACACCTTGAGTATCCTCCCTTCCCAACAAATTCAACCTATGCTCTCTATCCATATATAGCTGTAAACATATATACACCCATTCACATATGTATTCATATTACCATACTCCCTTCTTCCATTATTTTCATACTGAGAAAGGTTTCATCAGTCACAGTTATTGTTTTTTCCATATAGGAATGTAAATACTTCAACTTTGATAAGTTCCTTTTGATTTCTTTTCCATGATTACCTTCTCAGGCATCTCTTGCTTTTTGTATCTGGATGTCAAATTTTCTATTCAACTCTGTTTTTTTCCTCAAGAATGCTTGAAAGTCCTCTATTCCACTGAATGACCATATTTTCCCCTGAACAAAATATTCAGTTTTGCTGAGAAGGTGACCCTTGGGTTCTTTCCCAGCTCTTTTGCCCTCTGGAATATCATATTCCATGCACTTGGATCCCTCAGAGTAGAAGCTGCCAGGTCCTGTACTATTCTGATTGGGTTTCCACAATATTTAAATTGTTTCCTCCTGGCTGCTTGTAGTATTTTCTCCTTAATCTAGGGATTCTGGAACCTGGCTATAATATTCCTGGGAATTTTCTTTTTGGGATCTTTTTCAGGAGGTGATTGGTGGATTCTTTCAACCTCTATTTTGCCCGCTGGATCTAAAACATCAGGGCAATTTTCCTTGAGAATTTCTTGAAGGGTGATTTCTAGGTTCTTTCTTTGATCATGGCTTTCAGGTAGTCCAATAATTTTTAAATTATCTCTCCTCGATATATTTTCCAGGTCAGTGGTTTTTCCCATGAGATATTTCACATTGCCTTCTAATCTTTCAGTTGTTTGGATATGCTTAATAGTATCTTGATTTCTCATAAAATCATTAGCTTCCATTTGCTCCAGTCTAATTCTGAAGGAATGAATCTCCTCAGTGAACTTTTGAGATTCTTTTTCCATCTGGCAAATTCGACTTTTTAAGGCACTCTTCTCCCCATTGCTCTTTTGGGCCTCCTTTAACATTTGAGTTAGTCCATTTTTTAAGGTGTTGTTTTCCTCAGTCAGGCTGTTGACCCTCATTTCATACTTTTCCTGCATCCTTCTCATTTCTCTTCCCAATTTTTCCTCCACTTCTCTTATTTGATTTTTAAAGTCCTTCTTATGGTCCTATATAGCCTGCAACCCACTCATGTTTTCCCCTGGGGCTTTTGGAGCAGGACCTCTGACCTCACAGCCCTCCTCTTGCTCTGTGCTTCAATCCTCTTTGCCCCAAAGTAGGAGTCTAAGGTTGCATTTTCTGTTTAATTTGTTTCCTTTGCCTTGGCATGTTGCCACTTAATTACTTGACCTTTGGACTTGTTGCCACAGTATGGCCTGGTGCCAGACAGGAACTTTCGTCCAGAACATGTGGGGAGGGCAACTTCCTTTTCTGGCAAGCTGGAAACCCACCCACAACCTCCACCCCAGATCACAATCCAGATCCAGGGAGGTTAAAGCAAGAGCGATTACCCCCCAAGACTAATTGCTGGATCTCCCTACAGTTTGTAGGCCAGGAGCTGGAGCTCCCTCTGAAAACTACAAAATGGCATGTCTCCTCAGTGGCTTCTAGCCCCCAGGGGAGGAAGCCGATGTGTTCCCCAAATACTGGTCCCAAAACCCATAGTGCACTAACCTCTCCCTTTGTCCTAGGCATGCCTTTGTTGATAATTCTGGAATCGCCACAGCTGCTGGTGTTCTGGGGTCCCTACAGCCGTCCACTGGCCCTGCCTCCCTGGGGCTAAAACCCCGACTCAGGCATATTGGACTTGTGCTCGGCTCCCCATGAACTGCCTGCCAGTGCTTCACTGGTCCTCCAGAAGTTGTTCAGAGTCCCCTTTTACATAGTTTGGAGGTAGTCTGGGGGGATAGTGTCTTGGATGTGCTGTTTCTACTCCACCATCTTGGCTTCACCCCACTAATGAGGTTATTAGCCTCCATTTCCTCCAATACATTCTGAAGGAATTTTTCTCTTTAGTGATCTTTTGAGATACTTTTTCCATCTGGCAAATTAGGCTTCTTAAGGCATTCTTCTCCTCATTTGCTTTTTGGGCCTCTTTTGCCATTTGTGTTAATAAATATTTAAGGTATTATTATTATTATTATTTTTGCTTTTTGGAGGGCAATTGGGGTTAAGTAACTTGCCCCAGGTCACACGGCTAGGTTTTTGTTTGCATGTGCATTGTGTCTGAGGTCGGATCCGAACTCAGGTCCTTCTGACTCCAGGGCCAACCCTCTACTCACTGTGCCACCTAGCCGCCCCAAGGTATTATTTTCTTGATTGAGGTTATTGGCTCTCTTTTCATGATTTTCTTTCATCATTCTCATTTCCCTTCCCAAATTTTTCTTCACTTCTCTTACTTGGTTTTCAAAATCCTCCCTGAGGTCTTCCATGTCTTGTAACCAATTCATATTTTTGGAAGCTTTTGGTGAAGGAGTTCTGACTTCATTGTCTTCCTCCTGTTCCATGCTTTGATTCTTTTTGTCTCCCAAATAAGATCCTAAAGTTGGATTACTGTGCTTGCTTAGTTGCCTTTGTTTGCTTATTTTGCCACTCAATTGCTTGACTTTTGAGCTCTTTGCCACAGGAGAACTCTGCTTCCAAAAGGTGAGCTTTGTCCCATATTGCTGGGGTTTATGCAGCTACAGAAGGTATTAGTAAAGTGCCATCTCTGCAGCCCCCACAAATTATGGCTACTTGGTCACATACCTCAGGACCACCATCCAAGAATGTGATCCATATCCCTGCATGTTAAAGCAAGAGCAATTACCCTCAGAATGTTTGCTTGGCCCACCTACTATCTGCAGGTCAGGAGCTCTGAAGTTCATTTGGAGGTGGCTAGAGATGCACTGCACCTCCACCACTTCTAGCTCCTGGGCCAGGGGCCAGAACTGCTCCTTTATCTCCCCCAACCAACAGAGTTCTACACTGATGTCTCACTTTTTCTTTGGCATTTATGGGTCCATAATTCAGGAAAACACCACTGCTGCTGGTGATCTACTCTCCCAAAATCCACTGCAACCACTGGTCAGGGCTGCCCTGGGGTTAAAAATGTGGGCTCATGTGGGGCTGGCCTTGGCTCCCAGCATGCTGTGATGAACCCTTCCTGTACGCCTGCTAGGTGGCCTTCAGTGGGAAATGTGTTTCTCTCTGTCACTTTGTGAGTTCTTTAGCTGTAAAATTTATTTAGAGTCATATTTTGTAAGTATTTGAGGGGTTTATGAGGGGTGGGGGCCCCATAAAGTGTTCTCCATCTGATGTTTTCATGTAGAAGCTGTAAGATCCTGTGTAATCCTGACTGTGGCTCTATGATATTTTAATGATTTCTTTCTGCCTGCGTGCATTATTTTCTCTTATACCTGTCAATTTTGGAATTTGGCTGCAATATTCCTTGTTATTTTCCATTTGGGATTTCTCTCAGGAGATTAGTAGGGCATTCTTTGGAAGAATATTTTACCCTCTGTTTCTAGGACCTCAGGATAGCTTTCGTTGATGATTCCTTGAAAGGTGCTATGAGGGCTCTTTTTTCATTGTGGTGTTCATGTAGATTGATAATTTTTAATTTGTCTTCCCTCAATCTATTTTACAGGACAGTTGTCTTACTAATGAGGTATTTTATATTTTATTCTATTTTTGTTCTCTTTTTGACTGATTTTTGATGTTTCATAAAGTCATTATGTTCACTTACCCAATCTTAATTTTTAAGAACTTATTTTCTTTAAGTAGATTTAGTATCTCCTTTTCCATTTGACCTGTTTTACTTTCTTAAGCAGTACTTCTCTTTAGTGAGTTTTTGTGCCTCCTTTTCTATTTTACCAATACTACTTTTGAAGGAATTGTTTTCTTTCATTCACTTTTTTCCTCCATTTGACCAAGTTTATTTCCTAAGGACTTCTTTACCTCAGTGTATTTTCCCCCACTTGGCCAATTATATTTTTGACGATTTGTTTTCTACATTCAACTTTTGTCTTCCTTGTCCAAACTATTGATTCTCTTTTGTATATCTCTCATTTCTTTTCTGAATTTCTCTTCTACTTTCTTTATTTGACTTTTAAAATACTTCTTGAGCTCTTCCAAGAAAGTTTATTGAGCTTGAGACCATTTCATTTTTCCCTTTGTGGTTTCAGATATGGGTATATGTATTACTAATGGAATTTAAAGATTCTCCTGTATTGTCTTGGTTTTTGGGTTGAGTGTTAAGATTCAGAGTGTAATGGACAATTGGAGGGTATTGTTAATATTTTCAGGGGTCCTAGGACTGTTCTGCAGAAAGAGAATGAATGAATTAATGAAGACACTGGCAATGCATCTTGTGGCCTGGTTAATCTTTGTCTCCCCAGGGAGAGAGATTGCTGAGAATTTTCCTCAGTTAAAGATGAAGAAAAGACCTCTCTTTTGGTATTAAATGGTGTGATGATATCTTAACCTTGTTGTAACTCAGGGGAAGATGGCCTTTGTGCTCTCTACTGCCCCTTTTGAGAAGGTGCTTGGCATTAACTGATGATAATTGTAATTCAGTTGTGATCCGGGGATGGGAAAATTTTTACTCTTCTGTGCTCTGTGACTGACCAAATATATGTGATTTGGTTATGATTGGAAACTAATCTCCATTTGAGAAGAGAAGCTTTGTGGTTGACTAAATGAATGTACTGCTCAGGGGTGGAGTAGCACTTTGGAATTATTGAATTACACTTGGTGAATGCTGTATTTTGATTTTCTCTGTTCTTACTTTGTAACAGAATAAAATGAAGGGCTGCTATGGTGGTATTTCTGAACCTTGGAAGTTGCCTTTGCTTGGCATTTCAGTATATTGACAATGTTGCCCTCTTATTAATTTGTGCTTTAATTATCCTTGTCCCCATACTAAGAATCTGTGATCATTGTCTGTCACTGCTTTATGCTCATTCTATTTGCCTATTTCCTGGCTTTTATTTTCTTTTATTTTTCTTTTTTTCTTCTAAATTGACCTCTCCTGCTGGAGCATAGGGTCACTGAGGAAAATTTGTTGAGCTGGGAACCCAGGACCTGGTCACTAACTTTCTGTGCTGGGGTCTCAGGTGCTGACAGCTAGACACTGTAGGAGTCTAGAAGCTGACCTGTTCTTGAACTGAGTGTAATGGAAATGCGTATTTGAAGATCTTCCCTGCCCCTAGTCCCTTTAATTGGCTTAAGGCCCTTTGATTGTCTTAAGTGACTCTGAGAACCTTCCTTGATTTGAAAATATACTCTGCCCCCAATAGGCTGAATGTGGTCACATGGAGCCTGTGGTAGGAGGCTTGGTTTCCAGGAATGACCACACCTTGATGCTGTGTGATTGGGCAGTGGGTCTAGAGGGCAGTTACATTCTCTGACTGAGGAGGAGTCTATATAATCCCTGATGTGAGGCTTTGCTTTGGGGCTCACTTTGAGAAGTGTTGTGTGATTTGACCCGATGAGACTCTGGGAAGCTGTTGTTGACAGCCACCCAGCTTTGAAAACCCAGGTGTTGATGCTTCCCTCTCTGGTAACTGTGATTTTGGTTTTGATAATGGTTGGACAGTTTGGAAGCCTGTCTGTTTGATCTGTCTGTATACTCTGAAGTATGGGGTGCTGACCTTTTCCCCCTGAACTAGGTAATATATGTTTGATCGATTAAAGTGAACTTGTTAACAGATTTTGAGTTGCTTTCCTTTAGAAAAGCAGATCTAAGAACCTGTGTTGGCAGCCAAACTGGGGATGTTTGGGTGCTTGCTGCTACACTGAGCTCAGCAACACTAAATCTCTTGGGGTTGGGGTGGGGTGTCTGTCCCCTGGAGGATGCCTGCTCACTGAGGCTTCTTTAAAGCACCTTAAGTTTTTGCCACTGTAGGATATCTGCCCAACTGGAGTTGTATCTCCTGGAGTTTTGCTTCTTGGAGCTGTACTACCCAACAGAACTAATGGTGTTTTTCAGAGCTGCCATCTACTAGACCCTTTGGCTGTGCTGAGGCACTTGGACTCTTGGTGTTGATCCTTGCCTGCTTCACCACCCTGGTGCTAAGGACCTCTCTCTACTTTGCTGAGGTGGAATGTGCCACTGGCTTGCTGGGGCATCACAAATTTTTTATAGACCCCCTCCACCAGAGTGAGAATTGTCTCTCCTGTTAATCCCCCACCTTCTGAAGCTACAAGACTGATGTACCACATTTTTCTGCTGTCTCAGCTTTTCCAGGGTTTTTCCTGGGGTGATATTTTCTGTGCTTCCAGGGGTCAATAAGGGAGAGTGAGAGTGACTTACTCCTTACTCAACCATCTTGGATCAAGGAAGTGTTAAAGATCTTCTCTTTGAAACCATTTTACATAAGATAATTTTCCTCAATCTTTTTCTCCCTTTCTCTTTTTTCCCAGTGCTACTTTCTTTCTCCTTCCTTTATTTTTAAACCATTTATTATAGTCAACTAACACCCATTCCCTGTGTTTATGTGTACTTATTCTAAATGTCCTAAATTAAGAAAGTTCATAGGATGTCCAAGTTTCATCTTCTTACATAGCAATAATAAAGAGTTCAATTGTTTTGCATTACTTATAATTTTCCTTTCCTCTTTACCTTTTTATGCTTCTCTTGAGTCTTGACTTCACCCCTTAAGACTAATCCATTGCCATTAAATTCAACCTGTACCCTCTATCCATGTAAACCTGTAAACATATTCCCATATACCCTTCTTCAATTATTTTCATAATGAGAAAGGTTTCATTAGACACAGTTACTGTTTTTCCCTTTAGGAATGTAAATAGTTCAACTTTGATAAGTTCCTTATGATTTCTTTTCCCTGTTTACCTTTGCAAGCTTCTCTTGCTTCTCATATCTGAATGTCAAATTTTCTATTCAACTCTGTTTTTTTCCTCAAGAATACTTGAAAGTCTTCTATTTGACCAAATAACCATATTTTCCCCCGAAACATGATACTCACTTTTGTTCTGTAGGTGATTCTTGCTTTTAATCTCAGCTCTTTGCCCTCCAGAATAGCATATTCCAAACCCTTCTATCCCTCAGTGTAGAAGCTGCCAGATCCTGTGTTAATCTGATTGTGTTTCCAGAATATTCAAATTGTTTCTTCCTTGATGCTCGTAATATTCTCTCTTTGATCTGGGAATTTTTGGAAGGTGATCAGTGGATTCTTTCAAGCTCTATTTTACACTCTGGTTCTAAAACATCAGGTCAGTTTTCCTTGAGAATTTCTTGGAGGATGATTTCTAAGTTCCTTCTTTAAACTTGGCTTTGAGGTAGTCCAATAATTTTTAAATTATCCCTCCTGCATTTATTTTCCACCTCAGGGGTTTTTCCCATGAGGTATTTCACATAGACTTCTATTCTTTCATTTGTTTGGATCTGTTTAACAGCATCTTGATTTCTCATAAAGTCACTAGCTTACATTTGCTCTAGTCTAATTCTGAAGGAATGGTTCTCCTCAGTGAGTTTTTGAGATTTTTTTTTCCCAATCAGGCAAAGTTGTCTTTTTAAGGTATTCTTTTCCTCATTGGCTTTCTGATCCTCTTTTGCCATTTGTTTTAGTCTATTTTTTAAGGTGTTATTTTCCTCAGTCAAGCTGTTGACTCTCATTTCATAATTTTCATGCATTGTTCTTATTTATCTCCCCAGTTTTGTCCTCTATGGCCTGTAGCCAGCTTGTAATTTTTTATTTTTTCTTAGAAGCTTTTGGTGCGGGAGTTTTGACTTCACTGTCTTCCTACTGTTCCATGGTTTGATCCTTTTTGTTGACAAAGTAGCAGTGTAAAGTTGAGGTACTCTGTTTATTTTGCTTCCTTTTCCTACTCATATCGCCACTCAGTCTCTTGACACCTGGGCTTTTTGGCACAGTAGGACTCTGCCACCAGCCAAGGGGAGCTTCTGTCCCAAACATGGGGGTTTCCTCAGCTACAGGATGCATTAGTCAGGTGCCCTCTCTGAAGCCTCCACACACTCTGGCAAGCTGGTCAGACACTGTAGGACCTCCATCCTAGACTGCAATCCAGATCCAAGCAGGTTAAAGCAAGAGCAATTAACCTTCAGACTGGTCTCTTTCTCCCCCTACAGTCTGCCAAGCCAGGAGCTGAAGCTGCAACATGGTAGCAGCTCCCCTGGGGCTCCTCAGCAGCTTCTTGCCCTGGATGAAAGAGGCTGATGCTCTCCTCACTACTGATCCCAAAGTCCAGAGTAAAATGACCTCTCACTTTGTCTTTGGCATCCATGTGTTGATTATTCTTGAAACGCTATAGCTGCTGGTGTTCTGGAGTCCCTCTAGCGGGTATTTGGTTGGGCCCACCCTGGGGATAAAACCGCTGGCTCAAATGGGGCTGGGGTCTGCTCCTAGAGCCCTGTGCTTTCCACTCCCTGATCGCCTGCCAGGCTGTCCTCAGTGGGAAGTTAGGTTGCTCTGTCATTTTGTGGGTTCTGTAGTTACAAAGTTTGTTTAGAGTCCTATTTTACATAGATTGTGGAAGGTGGAAGCTGTAGCCCTGTGGAAGTCCCTTTCCCTTGAAACATGATATTCAGTTTTGCTGGGTAGGTGATTTTTGGTTTATTCCCAGCTCCATTGACCTCTGAAATATCATATTCCATGCGCTTTGATCCCTCAGTGTAGAACTGTATTAGAAAAGCATATTTAAAGATCTTCCCTGCCCCTAGGTTAAGTGCACCTGGAGCCTATGGTGGGAGGCTTGTTTTTCAGGAAAACCCACACCTTGATACTTTGTGATTGGGCTATGGGTCAAAAAGGTTGTTACATTCTCTGAGCCAGGAGAAGGCTATATAAACCCTGATGGGAAGCTTTGCTTTGGGGTTCACTTTGAGCAGTGTTGTGTGATTTGACCAGATGAGACTCTTGGCAGCCATTGAGAGCCCCCCTGGCTTTGCAAACCCAGATGTTGATGCTTCCCTCTCCGGTAACTTTGATTTTGGTATTGATAATTGTTGGACAGTTTGGAAGCCTGTCTGTTTGATCTGTCTGTATACTCTGAAGTTCAGTGTCCTGACCTTTTCCCCCTGAACTAAGTAATATATTTTAATTAAAGTTTGATTAAAGTAAGCTTGCTAACCGATTTTGAGTTGCTTTCCTTTTGAAAGGCAGATGTCAGAACCTGTGTTGGAAGCCACCCTGGGGATGTTGGGGTGCTTGCTGCTATAAGAACGTGTCAGATCCTGTGCTATCCTGATTGTGTTTCCACAATATTAAAATTGTTTCTTCCTGGCTGCTTGTAACATTCTCTTCTTTATCTGGGAATTCTGGAACCTTGCTACAATATTCCTAGGAGTTTCCTTTTTGGGATATTTTCAGAAAGTGATCTTTGGATTTTTTCAACCTCTATTTTGCCCACTGGTTCTAAAATATCAGGGCAATTTTCCTGGAGAATTTCTTGAAGGATGATTTCTAGATTCTTTCTTTGATCATGGTTTTCAGATAGTCCGATCATTTTTAGATTATCTCTCCTGGATCTATTTTCAAGCTCAGTGGTTTTTCCCATGAGATATTTCACATTGCCTTCTATTCTTTCATCTGTTTGAATCTGCTTAATAGCATCTTGATTTCTCATAAAGTCACTAGCTTCCATTTGCTCCAGTATAATTCTGAACTAATAATTCTCCTCAGTGAGCTTTTGAGATTCTTTTCCCAATTCTTTTTCCATCAGGCAAAGTTGTCTTTTTAGGGCATTCTTCTCCTCATTGCCTTTGTGAGCCTCTTTTGCCATTTAAGTTAGTCTATTTTTTAAGGTATTATTTTCCTCAGTCAAGTTGTTGACTCTTGTTTCATACTTTTCTTGCATCTTTCTCATTTCTCTATTCAATTTCCCCCACTTCTCTTATCTGCTTCTTAAGGTCCTTTATGACCTGTAACCAGCTCATGTTTTCATTTGGGGCTTTTGGTGCAGGATTTCTGACCCCATAGTCCTCCTCCTGTTCCATGTTTTGATCCTCTTTGCCCCCAAAGTAGGAGTTTAATGTTGAATTTTTCTGTTCATTTTATTTCCTTTGCCTAGGAATGTTGCCTCTCAATTACTTGACTTTGGTCTTGTTGCCACAGTAGGGGAGCTTCCATCCCAAATTCTGGGGTTTTCCCAGCTTCTGGAGTTATTAGTTGGGTGTCCTCTCTGAAGCATTCACACACTCTGGCAATTTGGTCACACACCCCACGACCTAACCCCAGACCACAATCCAGATCCAAGAAGGGTAAAGCAAAAGCATTTAACTCTCCCCCTCCAGACTGATCACTGGATCCCCCTACAGTTTTCCAGGCAAGGAGGTGAAGTTGCAATGTGGCAATGTGGCACAAGCTGCCCTGGCTCCTCAGTATCTTCTCGTCCTGAAGGGAAAGAGGCCACATTCTTTCCCAACAAGTCCCAAAGTCTGTCCCCTCAAAGAAGGCACTGATCTCTCACTTTGTCCTAGGCATCTATGTGTTGGTAATTCTGGAAATTCCACAGATGCTGGTGTTCTGGGGTCTCTCCATCAGGATGCTGGTCTGGCTGCCCTGGGTCTAAAACCTCTGACTCAAGAGGACCTGGGCTCAGCTCCCAGATCATTTTTCTGGCTGCTCCCTGGTGGGCTGCTGGACTGTCCTCAGAGGGAGGTTAGCTTCTCTGTCTTGTTTTGTGGGTTCTGGAGTTCCAGACATCATTCAGATTCCCCCTTTTACATAATTTTGAAGTGCTGTGGGTGAGAGCTCTGTGGAAGTGCTGTTTCTACTCCACCACCTTGACTCTGCCCCCCCCCCCCATATATCTTTATTCAATTAAAAATTGTAGTTCTTACATTGACATGTTCAATGTTCATAGGACATTGACTGTGAAGAAATAGTAAGATAGTTAACTATATCATTCTTATTTTAATTGAATCCTATAAAATGTGAAAAATTAGATGATCATTATTACAATTGCTAAGTTGCTTTTAATTAAGTTTTCAAGGTTAATGTATTTCATATAAAACTGTTGATATATGTAGTTTAAGATATTTTTTAAAACTGTCAATAAACTATCAAATTTATTTCCTATTTTTCCAAGAAATTTAGGATTAGAATTAAATAATTTTAAAGTACCTTTCAGTTATGGATCTATAATCCTATGTTCATATACTGTAGCGGCAAGCACCCCAGCATCCCCAGAGTGGCTGCCAACACAGGTTCTTAGATCTGCTTTTCTAGAGGAAAACAACTCCAAATCTGTTAACAAGTTCACTTTAATCGATCAAACATATATTACCTAGTTCAGGGGGAAAAGGTCAGCACCCCATACTTCAGAGTATATAGACAGATCAAACAGACAGGCTTCCAAACTGTCCAACCATTATCAAAACCAAAATCACAGTTACCAGAGAGGGAAGCATCAACACCTGGGTTTTCAAAGCTGGGTGGCTGTCAACAACAGCTTCCCAGAGTCTCATCGGGTCAAATCACACAACACTTCTCAAAGTGAGCCCCAAAGCAAACCCTCACATCAGGGATTATATAGCCTTCTCCTCAGTCAGAGAATGTAACCACCCTCTTGACCCACTGCCCAATCACACAGCATCAAGGTGTGGTCATTCCTGAAAACCAAGCCTCCTACCACAGGCTCCATGTGACCACATTCAGCCTATTAGGGGGCAGAGTATATTTTCAAATCAATGAAGGTTCTCAGAGTCAATTAAGTCAATCAAAGTCTCTTAAGCCAATCAAAGGGACTAGGGGCAGGGAAGATCTTCAAATCTGCATTTCCATTACATATACCCAACTTTGTATGTGGGCTAAAAGGAATTTTTAGCTTCTGAAAATATTTTTCCTAAGAATCATCATATGAAGCAAGTAACCTTTCACTAAAGCCTAGTTAGAGAAAGGTGATTTAACAATTCTGCGGAAAGGAAATCAAAAGAAAATCCCAGCATGTATAGTCTCAAAGAAATCATCAGTGATGCATGATACTGTTTCCCTGAGCTTTCACTTTTTCTTCACAAATGTTTTAGAACTTGGTGGCATGATCATTAATTTTTGTTTACTTTGGACATTTGAATCTTTAGTTTGCATTTCATTAAAATTCAATAAGGCCTCTTCCAACTCAGTCTGTCATGCATATATGGAATACATGAGCACTGATGGATTGCAAGGTATTATATATATATATATATATATATATATATATATATATATATATATATATATATATATATATATATATAATATTATTCCTTCACTTTCTACAGTAGTGAGTCATTCTGCCAGCAAATGATTGTCTTTATTAACTACACATCATTTCCATGCCATGGAAACAGGCATATAATTTAAACCACAATAAAGAATTATGCCCTCATCAGTTACATTGTTTTTTTTTTTCTGAGAACAAGAACAAAACTTCATATTATATATGATTCCTTTGCAGTAAAATGCATTATTTCCATTCTTCCCCATGGGTCTAACTTACATCTTCTTGACTTGGTCACAATTGCCAAACAATTGTGTCATAAGGGTAAAGTTTATATCAATGCCTTTGTGTGTGTGTGTGTGTGATCATTCAGATAAAATAAGGAATTTAGTTAATACCTGAGCATATAAAATTGAAAGGAGGATGATTCAAAAGTAAAATGAGGGAAAGTTCGTTAAACTTATACATGAAAGTCTTTTTATTTTAACTATTTTTTTAACTATTTATGTTAATAAATATATTTATACATTTCTCCTGAGATATTGAGTCTATCCTTTATCAGACTCAATTCATTATATTCATCCATTTTTTCATATTCGTCACAGGGAGCTCCCAGGTGCACTGAGTGCCTAAATGTCTTCAAGAGTCCTACAACCAGGATGCATCAGAACCACAATTGAAGCCCAGTTTCTTTGATTATGTGACTTGATTTCTACTAAGATGATCATAAAGCATAATTGGCATTCTGACACATTTATTTTGAAGTCTGAAAAGTGTTTAACATACATGATTTCATGCTGATCTCCAAAAATTTTTAGGAGATACCTATGACAGGTATCATCATTACCACATTTCATATGAGTTTAACAAATTCGTGGCAGTAAAGTATCTTGTTAAAAATAGTAACTGTTCAAAAAATCATTTGAATTTATCTCTCCTCACTCCAAATTTGACAATATATTCATTTTGCCGTAGAAAACCTATTTTGTGCCCAATTTTGTTAACATAGGTGACCTTGTCTTCTGGTCTCTTCAGCCTCTGCCCAACCATTTCACACAGAAATACACATTTCCTTTATCAACACTAAAAGTTCAGTGTGATGAGATTTGAAGTCTATTCTCTGATATTACTAGATTTTACATTATCAAAATATCAGGGATAATCCCACCGCAGTGAATAGACCAGTTTAGAAAACAGAGAAGCAAGAAAAAAGTTTGGGGCTTGAAGGAAGTCTAGTTGGAGGAAATCTGGTTGGAGAAAGTAATTCATTTGGGCTTCATAAAAGTATTGGGATCAGAACAGAGGTGCCATTCATGAAAATATGTTTGATCCAAGGAGTCTCCTGACACACTAACCACCTCCATGTAAGGTCAAATTTGACTCTTAGGCTCAGAAGAAGTGATATGAAGTAGAACATTCCACCAAAAATTGACCTTATTCTCCAGTGTCAGTACAATCAATCTTTATACTCTTATCTTCATAGTAGTCCTGAGTAGTTCTGAGAGAATTAGAGTAGACCATAAAGAACCAGAAGTCATGTGATTTGTGCCTAGGGAATCAGTGTAGGAAGAAAGAAATCACTCATTCCTAGAGGTATAGAACATAGCACTAAGTCAAGGTTGCCTGTGAGTGCAGACCACTCCCCTACAAACCAGGAGTAGGCCTCAGGGTGACTGAATTAGTATAGTCAGCAATGATTTCCAGATTTGCTAGCTCACAGCCAGTAAGAGGATTGGACAATGTGTTAGGAAAAAAAATAAAGATTTACAAAGGTGCCTCTGCTGGCACCAGGGGCAGAAATCTGTTACATGACTTGGACTTGGGTCACAGTCCTGGTTCTTAGTCCTAGTTTGAGCAGGAGCACTAACACAGCAGAGCTAGTGTTCCCAGGAAAACAGGGACCCTGGTCACAGGTGCAGGGCAAAAAAGAATGTTTTTGGTAACTCACAATTCAGTGCAGAAGTAGGAGAGTATTAAACACAAATTTCCCTACATCATATCACCTTGGAAGAGTCAAAAATTTACAGACCCCACAATTAACATCTGAAAACAGCTGCACAAAAAAATCCTAAAGCTTGGGAAAGTACACCCTCTACTTGGGAAGCAGAGACTTACTTTTGTATAGAGAAAAATTCAAGATATAGGTGGGAAAGTTGTAATGAAATGAGAAAAATTCAGAAAATTCAGCTACTATGGTGACAAGGAAGATCAAAACATATACACAGAAGACAACAAAGTCAAAATTAGTGCATCCATAGCCTCAGAGAAAACTAAGAACTGGTCTCAAGTTACAGAAGAACTCAAAAAGGATGTCATTTTTTATTTTTTTAGTTAAATTTTATTTTTAATTTGCATCATTCATTTCCACAAGATTTTGAGTTATAAATTTTCTCCCCATCTTTCCCTTACTAACTACCCCAAAAGAGCAATCCCACTGAATACCCCCTCCCACAACCTGCTCTCTCCTATATACTCCCCTGGATCTATTTTCCAGGAGAGTGATTTTTCCCATGAGACATTTCACATTGACTTCTATATTTTCATTGTTTAGGGTCTGTTTAATAGTATTGATTTCGCATAAAGTCACTAGCTTCCATTTGCTCCAGTCTTATTCTGAAGGAATTATTCTCTTCAGTGAGTTTTTGAGATTCTTTTTTCACCTGGCAAATTTGACTCTTTAAGGCATTCTTCTCCTCATTGGCTTTTTGATCCTCTTTTGTCATTTGAGTTAGTCTATTTTTAAGGTGTTATTTTCTTCAGTAAGGTTGTTGACTCTCTTTTCATGATTTTCTTGCATCATTCTCATTTCTCTTCCCAATTTTTCCTCCACTTCTCTTATTTGGTTTTCAAAATCCTTCTTAAGATCCTCTGTGGTCTGTGACCAGTTCATATTTTTATTAGAAGCTTTTGGTGCAGGAATTCTGCCTTCATTGTTTTCTCCCTGCTCCATGCCTTGATGCTTTTTGTCCCCCAAAAAGGAATCCAAATGCAAACCGCTATACTTGCCCCACTTCCCCTTCTTGCTCATGTTGCCGCTCAACCACTTGGCTCTTGAGCTTTTTGCCACAGTAGAACTCTGTTTGCAGAGAGGGCAGCTTTTTCCCAAATTGCTGCCCGAGCTATTAGTTGGGTGCCCTCTCAGAAGCCTCCACTGGCTCTGGCACATTCATCACACACCCCAGGGCATCCACCCAGGACAGGTATCCAGATCCAAGCAGGTTAAAGCAAGAGCGATTATCCCTCAGACTGGTTGCTTTCCCCCCTTACAATCTGCAGGTGAGGAGCTCTGAAGCAGCCATGAAGCTCCAGCCACCGAGCCTCACCCTCTTCTCCCTCTTGGGGCAGAGGCCGGCCCACACTCCTAGACTCCCTGTTCTCAAAGTCCACTGACCTCTCACTTTCTCTTTGGCATTTATGGGTTGATAAATCTGTAAACCACCATAGCTGCTGGTGGTGCTCTCTCCCAATATCCCTTTAGCTGTGGCTGTTTGGGCCACCCTGAGGCTAAAACCTTGGATCACATGGGGATGGGCTTGACTCCCAGGATGCTGTGCTGGATCCTTCCTGCCAGCCTGCTGGTCTGTCTTCAGTGGGAGGTTAGTTTCTCTCTGTCACGCTGTGGGTTCTGTACCTCTAAAGCTTGCTTAGAGTTATTTTTACATGTATTAGAGGAGGTAGAAGTGGTAGCCATGTGGAAGTCCTTTTTCTACTTTGCCATCTTGGTTCTGCCCCTCAAAAAGTATTTTAAAAATCAAGTAAGAGAGGTAGTGGAAAAATTAGTTCAAGAAATGAGAGAAATGCAAGAAAATAATGAAAACAAATTAACAGTGTGGTAATGGAGGCATCAAAAAAATACAG
Organism: Gymnobelideus leadbeateri; assembly: GCA_011680675.1. Lineage (NCBI taxonomy): Eukaryota > Metazoa > Chordata > Mammalia > Diprotodontia > Petauridae > Gymnobelideus > Gymnobelideus leadbeateri. The sequence continues at coordinate 256,995 of WOXC01004484.1, forward strand.
AAGATAAAAAACTTATAAAATAGAATAGTTGAAATGGTTCAAGAGGTACAATAATCCACAAAGAAGTATACCTTGAATAGAAGAATTGGCCAAATAGAAATTGTGTATGTGTATATATATATACATATGTAGCAAAGATGAATTAACTGAAGACAAGAACTGTTTAAAAATAGACCAGGTCAAATGTAGAAGTAGGCAAAAATTTCACTGAAGAAAATAATTCTTTAAAAGTTAAAATTGGGAGTGGCTAGGTGGCACAGTGAATAGAGCTTGGCCCTTTAGTCAGAAGGACCTGAGTACAGATCCGGCCTCAGACACTTATCGCACGCACAAAGAAAAACCTAGCTGTGTGACCTTGGGCAAGTTACTTAACACCAATTGCCCTCCAAAAGGCAAAAAAAAAAAAAAAGTTAAAATTGACTGTAAAGGAACTAATGGTTTTATGATACATCAAGGAAAAAATAAAATGAAAAATTATTAAAGAAGAAAATATTAAATTACTATTTGGAAAAATAACTGAGCTGGTAAATAGACCCAGGAAAGATCATTTAAGAATTATTGGGTTACATGACAATCATGATTAAAAAAAAAGATCTTGGATATCATCGTTCAAAAACTTATCAAGGAAAACTGCCCTGATATCCTTGAAACAGGGTAAAATAGAAATAAAAAGAATTCACCAAATCTTACGAAAGAGACGCTAAAATGGAAACTCCCAGGAATATTATACCCAAATTCCAGATCTCCTGGATATAACACCAGTGTGATATTCATAGCACCCACAGTGGCTATGAATATGCTGGTGTAGTTGTAAATCACAAAATGTATCAGTATTTCCACATGGAAGACAGAATCAAAGCTTTTTTTTCAAATGCCAGAAAGCCAAATTCCTAAACCAGAAAGTTAAATTCATCATAGTAACCACATAGTTGGTACACATAACCAATGCAGCAAGCACCAAAATTCTCAGGCCTTCCCAAACCTACCCTCCATGAGGCCTTCAAAGCAAAACAGGCAGCAAAGACCATGACAAGGACAGATCAAAGTGGTGGCAAGTTGCCCCACCAACCACAAGGGCCATTGCCAGGCCTATTACTGCAGGCCTGGGACTGGACGGAGCTGCCTGCAGAACCCCCAAAATGACAGAGAGAAGCTAACCTCCTGCTGAAGACAGCCTGGCAGGCCAGCAGGAAGTGGCCAGCATAGCACTCTGGGACTCAAGGACAGCTCTGCTCAAGGCTGAGTTTTTAGCCTCAGGGTGGCCTGACCAGCCTGCAGCTGCAGGGACTTCAGATAACCAGCAGTTGTGGCAGTTTGCAGAATTATCAACCCATAGATTCTAAGGACAAAGTGAGAGGTCAGGGCAGGTTAGCGTTTGCCCCTAAGGTGAGATAAGTCTGAGGCCCGAGCAGCTGTGCAACTGCCACCATGTGGCTGTTTCAGAGCTCCTGGCCTGCAGGTTGCAGGGGAACCAAGAGACCAGTCTGAGGGGTAATCATTCTTGCTTTAACCTGCTTGAATCTGAATTGTGGTCTAGGGTGGAGGTTCTGGGGTACATGACCAGTTTGCCAGAGCATGGGGAGGCTTCAGAGTATGTACCCAAATAATAGCTCCAGCAGCTGAGAAAATTCCAGCATTTGGGTCAAAGCTCCTCTGGCTGGTAGCAGAGTCCTACTGTGGCAAAAAGCTCAAAAGTCAAGTAATTGAGTGGCAATATAAGCAATGTAGGGAAGCAAGGCAAGCACAGTAATCCAACTTTGGACTCCTTTTTTTGGGACAAAAATTATCAAAGCATGGAACAGGAGGAAGACAGCAAAGTCAGAATTCCTGCACCAGAAGCTTCCAAAAAAAAAAAAAGGATTAGCTGCTTTCAGGCCATAGAGGATCTTAGGAAGGATTTTGAAAAGCAAATAAGAGAAATGTGGGAAAATTGGGAATGGAAATGAAAATGATGCAAGACAATTATAAAATGAGAGTCAACAACCTGACTGAAGAAAATAATACCTTAAAAATAGACTAACTCATATAGCAAAAGAGGCTCACAAAGGCAATGAGGAGAAGAATGCCTTAACAAGCCAAATTTGCAAGATGGAAAAATAATGTTAATAGCTCATTGAAAAGAATCATTCCTTCAAGATTATATTGGAGCAAATAGAAGCTAGTGGCTTTATGAGAAATCAAGATACCATTAAACAGATCCAAACAAATGAAAAAATGCAAGGGTGAAATAACTCATTGAAAAAAATGAACTGGAAAACGTATGCAGGAGAAATAATTTAAAAAATATTGGACTATCTGAAAGCCATGATCAAAAGAAAAAACCTAGAAATCTTCCTCCAAGAAATTCTCAAGGAAATTTGCCCTGATGTTTTAGAACAATAGGGTAAAATAGAGGTTGAAAGAATCCAGCAGTCACCACCTGAAAAAAGATCCAAAATGAAAACTCCTAGGAATATTATAGCCAGGTTCCAGAGTTCCCAGATCAAGGAAAAAATATTACAAGCAGCCAGGAAGAAACAATTTGATTGAAACACAATCAAGATAACACAGGATATGGCAGCTTCTTCAGTGAGAGATCAAAGGGCTTGGAATATGATATTCTGGAGGACAAAGAGCTGGGATTAAAACTAAGAAACACCTATCCAGTAAAACTGAGTATCATGTTTCAGGGGAAATATGGTGATTCAGTGGACTTTCAAGCATTCTTAATGAAAAAAACCAGAGTTGAATAGAAAATTTGACATTCAAATATGAGAAGCAAGAGAAGCATGAGTAGGTAAAAAGGGTAAAGAAATTATAAGGAACTTATCAAAGTTGAACTACTTACATTCCTACATGAATAAACTATAATTGTAACTTATGAAACTTTTCTCAGTATGAGAATATTGGAGGAAATATAAATGAATATATATATATATATATATATTCATTCATTCATTATATATATATATATATATATATATATACATATACATGTCTATATGAGAGGATATATGGGCATATGAATGCTTATGTGAAAATGTGTATATATGTGTACAGGTATACATAGACAGAGGATGCAGGACCAGTTGAATAGGGAGGTATGATACTTAAAAGGTGAAATTAAGAGGGGAGAGAGGAATATAATGAGAGGTGATTGGGGGACATAGAATGGGGTAAATGATCTCATATAGAAAAGGCAAGGGAAAATGTTTCAATGGAAGGCAAGAGGAGGAAGACAAAAGGTAATGAATCAACCCTATTCTCAATTAATGTGGCTTAGGGAGGGAATCACATACATACTAAATAGGGTATCTTATCCTACAGGAGAGTAGGGGGGAAGGGGATGACAGGGGGGGTGATGTAAGGGAAGGCAGGCTCTGGAAGAGGGAAGTTGTAAGCACCCATTTTTGAAGACAGATGGGATCAAATTAGAGAACATAAGTGGATGGTGGGATTGATAGGAGGAAAATATAATCAGTCTATCACAATATATCCACTATGGAGATATTTTTATGTCTATACATGTATAGCCTATGTTGAATCGCTGAAACAAGCCACAAAGTACAACTTTGACTTGCTACCAAATCTAATTATTACCTATGTGGATAAATTACCCTTCTCTTGTTAGATCATCTAGTTCAATTTACTTATTGAGCATATTTATAGACACTTAATGCTATTAATTTTAAAGCTAGTTCTATTCTTGGATATAGTTTCCTAGGAATTACTAATTTGCTTTTTTTGCTGTTCTACTTCCTAAAGTGTATCTACTACTCCCTATCACATTTGGTTCTGAGGATTTGTATGAGAATTTTTTTTCTTTCATTTTCCAGTGGAAAGTCATTTGTGTCAGATTCACTAGGCTCTTGGCAAATATATTTCAAAAAATTCCTTTATATCTATCTCTGATCCCAATCTCCTAATTCCAATATCTTGTGGATGCTCATAGAATTTCTTTTTTGCTCCAGGCTCAATAATCTTTAGCAATGTTTTCTGTTGTTGGTTTCTTTGGAGGCAATGATTGTTCCTAAATGAACTCACAAAAATATGTAGTGGTTATTAGGATTGACAAGGCTGAGAGGTTTCTCTGTCACATTATAGAATCATATCAATGGAAAAAATATACTTCCCCATGATTTATGTCATATTGACAAAAAGTTTCATCAGAACCCCTCAGCAGGTTGTCACAAGTCACTACCAATTTTCTTCCAGTCACTTTTCTCATGTCACCAATTGTTTTTTATCCTTTGTTTCCAAAGAGGACCAATAATATTATAGGTAAATATACTGTAGATATCTTGACTTGGGAATAAATTGGTTTTAAGTGAGGCAGAATTGCATAGTCATTAGATCCATTCCTATTCCAAAGTCACTGAAGTCCAGTGGCAAGGCAAAAATCATGACAACAGGCAACAACCCAGGATGCAATGGATAATCCTAGTGTATTAAATGTCTGACCACGTGCTAAGCATTCCACATTGCCTATGTTAGCTGCAGCCATGGCCATTGGAGCAAGTTGTTCTCATTGTCCCATTCTACTGAAGAAAGTCTTAACATTTTTGGGGTAAACATTCCCTATCTCACCTTTATAATTTCTTGAAATTCGATATTAGGCTCTTTTTCATTATGACTTTCAGGAGCTCCAATAATTTTTATATCATCTCTCTTGTAACCATTTTCCCAGGTCAGGTGTTTTTCCAATGAAAATTAACTATTTATTCCATTTCTTTTTTACTCTTTTGAATTTGTTCTCTTATTTCTTGATGTCTCATGGTGCCATTAGATTCTGCTTGCTCAATTCTAATTTTTAAGATTTATTTTACATGGTAAGTTTTTGTATCTCTTATTGCATTTAGCCAATTCTGGTTTTTGAGGAGTTATTTTCGTTAGTGAAGCTTTGTTGTCAACATTTTGCCAATATTGTTTTTTAAGTTCCTATTTTTAAGTATGTTAAAATCTCTCTTTATCAATCTATTAATTACCTGTTCATAATTGTTCTCCCTTCCTCTCATTTCTTCACTTAAATTTCCTTGACCACTTTTATTTGATTTTGAAAATTATTTAAATTTTTTCAGGAATTTTTAATTGGCTTGTATAAAATTAATATTTTTATTTTGATTATTTCTTTTTATCAGTTGACTTAATTATCTTCTACTGAATTTGTTTCTTGATCTTTCCTGCCACCACAGTAACTTTGTATGATATTTACATAATTTTTGTTTGCTCAATTTCTCAGCCTATTTCTTTTCTTTCAAATTACTTATTTATTTATAGTTTTCAACATTATTTTCCACAAGATTTTGAGTTATAGTTATTTGTCCCTGTCTTTCCCCTACCCCCACAAAAATACTGAACCTACTGAGTATCACTTTAAACAAGCTGTTCTCTCTAATATCCTCCCCTATGCACACACACCCCCAACTTTCTAGTACAGCAAGATACCCGAGGGCCTGTATATCTGTATATCTTACTTTCCAGTTGTATGTAAGTACAAAACAATTTTTTGAACATTTGTTTTTAAAACTTTGAGTTCCAGATTTTTTCTCTTCTTCCCTACTCACCATGCCACCCTTCGCTGGGAAGATAAGCAATTCAATACAGGTTGTACATGTGTAGTTACACAAAACATTTCCAAAGTAGTTATATTGTGAAAGACTAACTATAATTCCCTCCATCCCATCCTGACCCCTGCTTATTCTATTTTCTCCTTTGACCCTGTCATTTTCAAAAGTGTTTACTTCTAAATACCCTCTCCAGCAACATGCCCCCGCATCTATCATCCCCCTTCTTATTTTCTTCTCCCCCTATTACCTAGTAGGGTAAGATATGCAATTGAGCATGTATGTTATTCCCTCCTTAAGCCAAACTCGATGAGAGTAAGGTTTTCCCATTCCCTTTCACCTTTCTGCTCTTCCTCTCCGTTGTAACAGTTTTCCCTTGCTTCATTCATATAAGATAATTTACTTTAATCTATCTCTCACTTTCTCCTTCTCCCAAAAATTTCCTCTCTAACCACTTAATTTTATTTTTTAGATATGATCCCTTCCTATTCAACTGATCTTGTTCCCTCTGTCTGTATATACATATACATATGCACACACTCACATATATACTTATACACAATTATACCCTCCTGTAAAAACATATATATGTATGTCTACATATAACAAACACACACATATACACATACACACACACACACACACACACACACACACATATATATATACATATAAATATACATATATTCCCCTCAATTATCCTCATACTGAGAAAAGTCTTATGACTTATAATTATCATTTGTCCATATAGGAATTTAAACAGTTCAATTTTAATAAGTTCCTTATGATTTCTTTTTCCTGTTTATCTTCTCATTCTTCTCCTGCTTCTTGTATTTGAAAGTCACATTTTTCTGTTTAGCTCTTTTTTTATCAAGAATGCTTGAAAATATTTTTATTTCATTGAACAGCCATATGTTTCCCTCAAGCATTATACTTAGTTTTGCTGGGTGATATCAGTTGATATCTGAACCCCAATATCTGCAGGGTGGCTGCCAACACAGGTTCTTAGATCTGCTTTTCTAAAGGAAAGCAACTCAAAATGGGTTAACAAGCTTACTTTAATTAGTCAAACATATATCATTTACCTAGTCCAGGGGAAAAATTTTAGGTTTTCAAAGCGGGGGGTGGGGGGACTCTCAACGACTGCCCGGAGTCGCATCTGGTCAAATCACTCAACACTTCTCAAAGTGAGCCCCAAAGCAAAACCTGACATCAGGGATTATATAGCCTTCTCCTGGCTGAGAATGTCACAGCCCTCTACCCACTGTCCAATCACAAAGCAACAAGGTGTGGGGATTCCTGAAAACCCAGCCTCCTAATACAGGTTCCATATGACCACATTCAGACTATTAGGGGGTAGAATATATTTTCAAATCAAGGAAGGTTCTCAGAGTCTCTTTAGACTATCAAAGGGCCTAGGGGCAGGGAAGATCTTTATATTTGCATTTCCATTACAGGTGGGTGATTCATGGTTTTTTTTTTCTTTTTTTTTTAAACAAATGCTTTATTAACTTCTGTTTTACATCATTCATTTCCGCCAGATTTTGAGTTACAATCATTTTCCCCCCATTATTCCCCTACCCAACCTCCCAGAATAGTAGTCCCACAAGATATCACTTCCTCCAATCTGATCTCTCCCATACCTTCTCCCATACCCCCATCGACTTTTCCATTAGAGGAAGGTGAATCTTTGTGTCCCAATGCCTGCACATCTTATCTCCCTATTACAAGCAAAAAAGTATTACTAATAATATTTATATATATTTGAAACATTTAATGTTACGACCTCAAATTTCAGATCCATTTCCTTCCTCCCTTGTCACCCATTCCTTCTTGGGGGATAAGCAATTCAGTTTATGTTGTACATGTCTAGCTATGCAAAACATTATCATAGTAGATATATTGTACAAGGCTGCTTATAATTCCCTCCCACTCATCCCACCCCCACCTGGTCCATTCCCTATATGATCCTGTCCCTCTTCTATAGTGGGTACTTCCAACCTCCCCTCCCCCCAAGGATGCCCTCCCATCCATCATCCCTCCTCTCATCCCCCTTCCCCCTATCCTGCTGCAGGTTGAGATATCCCATTTAATATGTATGTGATTTTCTCCCTGAACCAGATTCAATGGGAATGTGGTTTTGTCTTTTTAGCCTTCCTTATTCTCCCCCTCCTTTGCAACCACTTCCCCTTGCTTCTTCTACATGGGATAGTTTACCCTACCCCTGTCTCTCCCCATCTCCTCTTGCCACTTCCCTCTCTCACCTCATAATTTCATCCCTTGAGTGTTCTCCCTTCCCAACAAATTCAACCTATGCCCTCTATCCATATATAACTGTAACCATCTACACACACATTCACATATGTATTCATATGACCACACACCCTTCTTCCATTATTTTCATAGTGAGAAAGATATCATCAGTCACAATTATTGCTTTTCCATATAGAAATGTAAATAGTTCAACTTTGATAAGTTCCTTTTGATTTCTTTTTCCTGATTACCTTCTCAAGCATCTCTTCCTTCTTGTGTCTGGATGTCAAATTTTCTATTCAATTCTGGTTTTTTCCTCAAGAATGCTTGAAAGTCCTCTATTCCACTGAATGACCATATTTTCCCCTGAAACAAAATACTCAGTTTTGCTGGGTAGGTGACCCTTGGGTTCATTCCCAGTTCTTTTGCCCTCTGGAATATCATATTCCATGCCTTTTGATCCCTCAGTGTAGAAGCTGTCAGGTCCTGGGCTATTCTGATTGTGTTTCCACAATATTGAAATTATTTCTTCCTGGCTGCTTGTAATATTTTCTCCTTGATCTGGGGATTCTGGAACCTGGCTATAATATTCCTGGGAGTTTTCTTTTTGGGATCTTTTTCAGGAGGTGATCTGTGGATTCTTTCAACCTCTATTTTGCCCTCTGGATCTAAAACATCAGGACAGTTTTCCTTGAGAATTTCTTGAAGGGTGATTTCTAGGTTCTTTCCTTGATCATGGCTTTCAGGTAGTCCAATAATTTTTAAATTGTCTCCTGGATCTATTTTCCAGGTCAGTGGTTTTTCCCATGAGATATTTCACATTGCCTTCTAATCTTTCATTTGTTTGGATCTGCTTAACAGCATCTTGATTTCTCATAAAGTCACTAGCTTCCATTTGCTCCAGTCTAGCTCTGAAGGAATGAATCTCCTCAGTGAATTTTTGAGATTCTTTTTCCATCTGGCAAATTCGACTTTTTAAGGCATTCTTCTCCTCAATGCCCTTTTGGGCCTCCTTTGCCATTTGAGCTAGTCTATTTTTTAAGGTGTTGTTTTCCCCAGTCAGGCTGTTGACCCTCATTTCATACTTTGCCTGCATCCTTCTCATTTCTCTTTCTAATTTTTCCTCCACTTCTCTTATTTGATTTTTAAAGTCCTTCTTAAAGTCCTCTATGGCCTGCAACCCGTTCATGTTTTCCCCTGGGGCTTTTGGAGCAGGACTTCTGACCTCACAGTCCTTTTCCCGCTCTATGCCCCCAAAATAGGAGTCTAGGGTTGCATTTTTTCTGTTTCCTTTGCCTTGGCATGTTGCCACTTAATTGCTTGACTTTTGGGCTTGTTGCCACACTATGGCTTTAAGGCCAGCTAGAGGAATTTTTGTCCGGAACGTGTGGGGGGCAACTTCCGTTTCTGGCAAGCTGTAAACCCACCCACAACTTCCACCCTAGATCACAATCCAGATCCAGGGAGGTTAAAGCAAGAGCGATTACCCCCAAGACTGATCGCTGGATCTCCCCACGATTTGTAGGCTGGGAGCCAGACCTGCCTCTGAAAACTACAAAATGGCGTGTCTCCTCAGCAGCTTCTAGCCCCCAGGGGAGGGAGCTGACGCATTCCCCAAATACAGGCCCCAAAGTCCATAGGACACTAACTTCTTACTTTGTCCTAGGCATGTCTATGTTGATAATTTTGGAATCGCCACAGCTCCTGGTGTTCTGGGGTTCCTCCAGCTGGCTGCTGGCCCTGCCGCCCTGGAGCTAAAACCTCGGCTCAGGAGGACCTGGGCTCGGCTCGGCTCCTGCACTCTGCGCGCTGCGTGCTGCAGGCTCCCAGACTGCTGCGCTGGTCCTTCCTGCAGGGCTGCTGGGCTGTCCTCAGCGGGAGGTTAGCTTCTCTGTGTCGTTCTGTGGGTGCTGGGGCTCCAGAAGTTTTTCACAGTCCTTTTTTACATAGTTTGGGGGGAATCTGGGGGCAGAGAGGCTTGGAAGAGCTGTTTCTACTCCGTCATCTTGTGCATTAGCCGGTGATTCATGGTTTTAATCCTTGCTCCTTTGATGTCCAGAATATCATATTCCAAGTCTTTCATTCCCTTAATATAGAAGCTGCTAGGTCTTCTTTTATCCTTATTGTTTTTCTACAATATTCAAATTATTTCTTCCTGATGCTTGTAGTATTTACTTCTTGACCTGGGAATGTTGGAATTTGGCTATAATGTTCATAGAGGCTTTCTTTTTATATCTTTCTCAAGAAGCTGTTGGTGAATTCTTTCAATTCCTATTATGCCTTCTGTTTCTAGAATATCAGAGCAATTTTTTTTTTAAACAAATACTTTATTAACTTCTGTTTTACATCATTCATTTCCGCCAGATTTTGAGTTACAATCATTTTCCCCCCATTATTCCCCTACCCAACCTCCCTGAATAGCAGTCCCACAAGATATCGCTTCCTCCAATCTGCTCTCTCCCATACCTTCTCCCATACCCCCATCGACTTTTCCATTAGAGGAAGATGAATCTTTGTGTCCCAATGCCTGCACATCTTATCTCCCAATTATAGGCAAAAGAGTATTAATAATAGTATTTATATATATTTTTGAAACATTTAATGTTACGACCTTGAATTTCAGATCCATTTCCTTCCTCCCTTGTCACCCATTCCTTCTTGGGATATAAGTAATTCAGTATATGTTGTACATGTCTAGCTATGCAAAACATTATCATAGTAGATATATTGTACAAGGCTGCTTATAATTCCCTCCCACTCATCCCACCCCCCACCTGGTCCATTCCCCACATGATCCTGTCCCTCTTCTATAGTGGGTACTTCCAACCTCCCCTCACCCCAAGGATGCCCTCCCATCCATCATCCCTCCTCTCATCCCCCTTCCCCCTATCCTGCTGCAGGTTGAGATATCCCATTTAGTATGTATGTCATTCTCTCCCTGAACCAAATTCAATGAGAATGTGGTTTTGCCTTTTTTTGCCTTCCTATTCTCCCCCTCCCTTGCACCCACTTCCCTTCTCTACATGAGATAGTTTACCCTACCATGTCTCTCCCCATCTCCTCTTGCCACTTTCCTCTCTCACCTCATAATTTCATTCCTTGAGTATTCTCCCTTCCCAACAAATTCAACCTATGCCCTCTATCCATATATAACTGTAACCATATACACACACATTCAGATATGTATTCATATGACCACACACCCTTCTTCCTTTATTTTCATAGTGAGAAAGATATCATCAGTCACAGTTATTGCTTTTCCATATAGGAATGTAAATAGTTCAACTTTGATAAGTTCCTTTTGATTTCTTTTCCTGATTACCTTCTCAGGCATCTCTTCCTTCTTGTGTCTGGATGTCAAATTTTCTATTCAATTCTGGTTTTTTCCTCAAGAATGCTTGAAAGTCCTCTATTCCACTGAATGACCATATTTTCCCCTGAAACAAAGTACTCAGTTTTTGTTGGGTAGGTGACCCTTGGGTTCATTCCCAGCTCTTTTGCCCTCTGGAATATCATATTCCATGCCCTTCGATCCCTCAGTGTAGAAGCTGCCAGGTCCTGGGCTATTCTGATTGTGTTTCCACAATATTGAAATTGTTTCTTCCTGGCTGCTTGTAGTATTTTCTCCTTGATCTGGGGATCTGGAACCTGGCTATAATATTCCTGGGAGTTTTCTTTTTGGGATCTTTTTCAGGAGGTGATCTGTGGATTCTTTCAACCTCTATTTTGCCCTCTGGATCTAAACATCAGGGCAGTTTTCCTTGAGAATTTCTTGAAGGGTGATTTCTAGGTTCTTTCCTTGATCATGGCTTTCAGGTAGTCCAACAATTTTTAAATTGTCTCTCCTGGATCTATTCTCCAGGTCAGTGGTTTTTCCCATGAGATATTTCACATTGCCTTCTAATCTTTCGTTTGTTTGGATCTGCTTAACAGCATCTTGATTTCTCATAAAGTCACTAGCTTCCATTTGCTCCAGTCTAACTCTGAAGGAATGAATCTCCTCAGTGAACTTTTGAGATTCTTTTGCCATCTGGCAAATTCAACTTTTTTAGGCATTCTTCTCCTCAATGCCCTTTTGGGCCTCCTTTGCCATTTGAGCTAGTCTGTTTTTTAAGGTGTTGTTTTCCTCAGTCAGGCTGTTGACCCTCATTTCATACTTTGCCTGCATCCTTCTCATTTCTCTTTCTAATTTTTCCTCCACTTCTCTTATTTGATTTTTAAAGTCCTTCTTAAGGCCCTCTATGGCCTGCAACCTGCTCATGTTTTCCCCTGGGGCTTTTGGAGCAGGACTTCTGACCTCACAGTCCTTTTTCCGCTCTATGCCCCCAAAATAGGAGTCTAGGGTTGCATTTTTCTGTTTCCTTTGCCTTGGCATGTTGCCACTTAATTACTTGACTTTTGGGCTTGTTGCCACACTATGGCTTTAAGGCCAGATAGAGGAATTTTCGTCCCGAACGTGTGGGGGGCAACTTCCGTTTCTGGCAAGCTGTAAACCCACCCACAACTTCCACCCTAGATCACAATCCAGATCCAGGGAGGTTAAAGCAAGAGCGATTACCCCCCAAGACTGATCGCTGGATCTCCCCACGATTTGTAGGCTGGGAGCCGGAAATGCCTCTGAAAACTACACAGTGGCGTGTCTCCTCAGCAGCTTCTAGCCCCCAGGGGAGGGAGCTGACGCATTCCCCAAATACAGGTCCCAAAGTCCATAGGACACTAACCTCTTACTTTGTCCTAGGCAAGTCTCTGTTGATAATTCTGGAATCTCCAGAGTTCCTGGTGTTCTGGGGTTCCTCCAGCCGGCTGCTGGCCCTGCCTCCCTGGGGCTAAAACCTCGGCTCACGCGGACCTGGTCTAGGCTCGGCTCCTGCGCTCTGCGTGCTGCCGGCTCCCAGACCACTGCGCTGGTCCTTCCTGCAGGGTGCTGGGCTGTCCTCAGCGGGAGGTTAGCTTCTCTGTGTTGTTCTGTGGGTGCTGGGGCTCCAGAAGTTTTTCAGAGTCCTTTTTTATATAGTTTGTGGAGAATCTGGGGGCAGAGAGGCTTGGAAGAGCTGTTTCTACTCCGCCATCTTGGCTCCGCCCCCAGAGCAATTTAACTTGATAATTTCCTGAAAGGTGATGTCTAGGCTCATTATTTATCACAGATTTTAGGTAGACTAATAATTTTTAAATTTTGTCTCCTGGATCTCTTTTCCAGATCAGTGATTTTTCCAATGAGATATATCACATTTCTTTCTATCTTTCCATTTGTTTAGATCTGTCTTATAGTATCTTATACTATCTTTCTGATAAAATCATTAGCTTCCATTTGCTCCACTCTAATTTTTGGAAATTATTGTCTTCAGTGAGTTTTTGAAATTCCTTTTCCCTCTGGTAAATTAGGCTTTTTAAGGCATTCTTATCCTCATTGGCTTTTTGAGCCCCTTTTGCCATTTGAGTTAGTCTACTTTCTAAGCTGTTATTTTCTTCAGCATTATTTTGGGTCTCTTTTAGCACACTGTTGATTTGCTTTTGTGATTTCCTTGCATCATTCTCATTTCTCTTCCAAATTTTTCCTCCACTTCTGTTACTTGATTTTCAAAATCATTCTTGAGCTCCTCCATGGCCTGTAAACAATTCATATTTTTCTTGGAAGCTTTTGATATGGGAGTTCTAACTTCATTGTCTTCTTAACTTTCCTTGTCTTCTTAACTTTCCATGATTTGATCCTTTTTTTTCTGATCCCTAAAAGTAATCTATTTTATGGTTTTGTTTCCTCTGCTTGCTCATCTTGCCAGTCAATTACTTGACTTTTGAGCTCTTTGCTGTGGTAGAATTCTGCTTCCAGTATGGGGAGAGGTTTGTCCCAAATCACTTGGGTTTTCCCAGCTACTGGAGCTATTAGGAGGGTGCCCTCTCTACAACCCCCACAAGCTCTGATATACTGGCCCAACATGCCAGGACCATCACCCAAGACCATGATCAAGATCCAGCCATGTTAAAGCAAGAGCAATTACTAACCGAATGGTTACTTGGTCCCCTATGATCTGTAGGCCAGGAGCTCTGGAGGCAGCCATAGGGCAGCAGCTGCAGCCACAATTCCTCTGCCACTTTGTGCATTGAGGGCAGGGATCAGCTATGGTCTTCTTTCCCCCTGTTCTAATAGAGTTCCCCACTGACTTTTTACTATCTCTTTGACCTTTATGGTTTGAGAAGTCTGGAAAGTGCCACGGCTGCTGGTGATTCACTCTCCTGAAGTCTTATCTGGCCACTGCTTGTTGGGGCCACCCTGGGATCAGAACTACACAGCTCACACAGGACTGTGCATGGCTCACAAGTTGGTGTGATAGACACTTGCTGTCTGCTTGATTGGCTGCCTTCAATGGGAGATTTATTTCTCTCTGTGACTTTGTGGGTTCTATAGCTCTAAAATATGTTTAGAGTAATTTTTTTTACATGTATTGGAAGTGAGTGAAGTGGTATCTCCCACCAAGTTCATGCTTTTATTCCTCCATCTTGGCTCCACCTTCAACCTTTCAAAATCATAAAATAGATTATTTTTTCTTGATTTTAACTTGATGCTAAAGTTAGGCTTCTTCCCAGCATGTAAAGAATAAGGGCGGTTTCCCAGTCTTAGGATTTTTTTTTTAATTATTATTTTCAGAAATAAATTCTGAGTATTTGAAAGTTTTTAGTGCTTCCAAGGAGTTGTGATCTTATAGAGGTGTAGTAACAGACCTGCTTTAATGGTTTCTGCTCCTTACCCCAGACAGACCCCTCGTCCCTTGGGATGGCAGAGGTTACTACTCCTCAGGGCCCCACTTCCTTTTTACTTGATGTTATAATGTTCATCATCTTCCCTGACTCCTCAGAACCCTCTCTGCATCATGACTAAATATTTTCCAGCCTTCTAATGAACCATGACACAAAATTGTGTATAGAGAACAGAATTATCAAATATAATAGCTTATGATGACTCAGGCACTCCAGAATTTGATTTAATATTATTATTATTTTTTTTTTTTTAAAGCAATTGGGGTTAAGTAACTTGCTCAAGGTTACACGGCTAGTCATTTGATTTATGCGTGGGTGCTCATTTTCTGAGGCCGGATCTGATCTCGGGTCATCCCAACTCCGAGGCCGGCGCTCTTACTCACTGCGCCACCTAGCTGCCCCTTTAGGGCAATTGGGGTTAAGTAACTTGCCCAAGGTTACACGGCTAGGTTTTTTTGTTCGTGTGGATTAAGTGTCAGAGGCCGGCTCCGAACTCAGGGCCTTCTGATTCCAGGGCCGGCGCTCTATTCACTGCGCCACCTAGCTGCCCCGATTTAATATTATTTTAAAGTTGTTTGAAGAGAATTTTTACTGTATTTCTTTTATTCTTCCATTTTGACTCTACCCTTAGAAGTCTTTGATTCAATATTTTAAAATTGTTTGGAAGGTAATTTCAGGAGATTTCTTCAGATTTTCTGTCTCTACTCTGCTATTGTAGCTCATCCTCTGGTTTTTCTTTCTAAAATATTGCAAATGTAGAAAAAAGTATTATGTTAAAATCATTTATTTTCTATAGAGTGACCCCAAGTCATAAAAGTGTATCACATAGTTACCACATCATATATATATATATGCATTTGTATTTAACTTATTTTCCCTCAAAAATACTGAATACGTTTTTGCTGTTTATTCCCTAGAGTATAGTTTATAAAAAATCATGATTAAGGAATCCTGAGCAAGATTGCAAACTTGTTTTTGTTGAGGCAAAGTATTAGTATTGTCTAAAAGAAAGTGATGGCTAAAAAAAATTACAAGTTCTTTCACTTGACATTTGGGTTTATTTTTCTCCAATTGTATAAATCTTTTTATATAATACCTAATGAAAGAAAATAATGTTAAACATTCACTCCATATGGTAATACTACTGAACAATTTCTAGAAAGAAATTTTCTCTGTAATAGCACAGATATTCTAATCTCCACTTGTTTTCAATGCCAAGATATGTCTGCTGGGGGTGGGGGGAGGGAGGATAATTTGTGTAAATCATAGAATGTTAAGTGCATTATGTATTAAGTATATATCTGTCAGTGCTAGAAAATAACATATTTTAAACTTCTGCATCCTTCTGCCTACCCATAGCAAATCAACTGAATTACCCTAGCAAATGAATAACAAGCAACTTAGATCCTTTGCAACACATCAACAATTGTTTTTAGAAGAGAAATTTTAGGTGACATTTAGATTTCCCTAAGAAGTGCATCATTTTCTCTGTTGGAAATTACATTATACAGATTACTTTCACTGTTGACTACAGTTATGTTTTCTGCTACATTCACCACATGTTCCACATTTAAGTTGTGACATATGAATATCAATTTGAATTAAATATTAAAATAGACATATTAATAGTATAATAAACCTACATGCCTCCTAGAATGTCCACTACAGAAAACCCATAATAATCCATATACTTCAAATAAATTTTGTGAACTGCTGGACATAATGGTGTATTAGAACAAAATAATTAATTATCATTCTGACTGAACTATCTATCTTATAAAATATCCATTTGGGCATGGTTGGCCAATTTCTAAACTTGCTTAATTAATGATAAGAAAAGGCTCTCTAGCTTTTTTAAATGATTACTCACATCTATTTTATTGCTGTTCACTAATGTCAGTACATTAGCTGCATAGAGATATAGATTTAGTATCAGATGTCCTGTGGCTAGTAAGCCATGGAGAGACCATGAACATTCTACTTATACATTTTTTAGTCTCATTTATTTCCTGCTTGGTGTTCTTTACTTGTTTCTGGATTAAACAATAAAACCTTCCATTCATCATCAGAACCACAGTTTGCAGGAAATCTCAATCTTATTCTGTGATATTTTTAATTAGTATGCATCTCTTCTATAATGCTTATCTGTTCTATTTTACTTCCTCATTATATAGACCATGATGTTTTTGAAATACTTTATGATTTTACTCTTCTACAGCTAGTTATAACAAATAATTAGGCAAAGTAAAAATCTACCAAATGTACCTAATTCTTCATTTTAGGTGACCATCTCCCTTATCCTGTGCCTCCCTAAATTTTTCTTCATCTTGACAGTAAAAAACAAAACAAAACTGTAGTTTCTCTAGTTAAATGGTATTATGCTGTCTTCTTATAGAAAATTTTCCTATAAAAATGATGGATGGTGACTACTGTTTTATTAATTAGTAAAATGTTAAAATTAGTATTTAACACTGTGACTGGCACATAGTAGGTGATGAATAGATTCTTGTTGATTGATAAATTATTCTGATTTGAAAAAATATTGTGGAATGCTAATTTTATCAAAATAAATGAGTATAGTTAAATGTGTGAGTTTTGCCTGAGGAAGACAAAAATCTTGCTGAAAAATAAAGGACAATCAGTTACTAATTGATTATAAAAGTAAAACATTTGGTGTACTATAAATAAATACTTATAATTATTCTGAGTAACCACTAAAACCTTTTTAAGGAGAGTTACATAATCAGAACTATGTTGTTATATTGTGTAACATCATTAATTTTCTTTAAGTCTCTTTTTTCAGTGTCTGTGGCTTGCTGATTGAAGGTTCATCCTATTAGAATGTAAGCTTTCTGAGGTTAAAAACTGCTTCTTTTTTTCTCTTCAAAGACTTAACACTTAGCGTAGAATTTCTCACTTAATGAACATGTCAACAAATATTTGCTCAATTACCCTGAATTAAATTGCAGCAACCTAGGATATATCAGAAAATCAGTTTACAAGCTATTATATAGAAAACATATACCTTTGATTTGCTACCATATTCATAATGAAAACAAAACTTTCTGAAGCTATAATTCAGTTTGCAAGTATAGCGTGCATGAAGACTATGGTGGTATTATTACACTGGGAGATTACAGTGTGTGACATCTTTATATCTCTCACCTAGTTGTTTCTAATACTCTCCTTTTTTCTAGGTTTGACTCATTTGCTCCAACCTGTTCTCAGACTAAGAGTTCTGAAATCTGAGTTGTATCATCAAACCATTACTTTGAAATTATCTCTAAGATTAACTTCAGTTAAGGTAAGTAAACTTCCAGTAGTCACCACTCTATCACTTGAGTCTTTGCCCAGTACGTTTACTTTTTATATGACCAGTCACTCAAAATGAGTGATTTTTATACATATAGCCACATAATAATTTCACTTTTATATCACATAAAACATTTAATTAACAATAAGGCAACATAAATAATAACATTACATATACTAATATATGACACCCAGCCAAGCCAAGGGTTTGAATCATTCCTTCCATTAGTTGCCTTCATGTCTACCCACATAATGTTGAACAAAGATGAAGAAAATTAGCCAAATCCTCTGATCATTTCAATTGCAAATTTACATAACATAACCTCAAATAGGCCCTCACTAATGCTGGGCAATACTATCACATCTCTTTATCAATTCCTATCCCATTTTCCATGGAGACTCTTCCAAAATGTTTGATCCTTCCTAAAACCTCCCATCAGGTCCACTACCCCACTCAACTGAGAAACATGCCTCTTATTAAAAAAAAATTAAGCCTATTTGCCATGAGCTCCATCTTCTTTCTTACTAATTTTCCATCATTCAGATGCCTTCTGCTACTGTCTTCTCTTTCACTCCTCTCTCAAGTGATGAATTGTATTTATTCATTTTGAAGGCTAACCCTCAACATATTCAAATGATCCCACAGTATTGTCTTCATCAACAGATTATTCCTTGTTTAATGCCTAACTTTTTACTTATTTTAAAATTTTCTCATCTACTGACGTCTTCCCAACTGCCTAAAACATGGCATGTCTTTTCCCCTGGAAAAGCAAACTAAAATAGTCCTAAATTCAAGTGCATGGTACTGCTTCCTCCTTGCTATTTCCTATGTATTCTGTATGTATTTCGCTTTCTATATGTATTTTTGTATTTTCTTCCCCATTTGAATGGGAAATTCTTGAGAGAAGGGATAATTTTTCACTTTTTTTAACACCCACGATACTTAATAAATATTTATTGATGTTCAAAATGCATTAATAATAAAATTTATCACAATTCATATATAAACCAAGATCATTTTTTTCCTACCAAAGCACTACATAACTATGTTTAAGAATGGCCAGACTTTTAAATGAGCCTGACAAGGATGCACATAAGAGTAGAAAATTCATATATGTAGGGTAACTCATAATTGTAAAGTGTGGGTCTCAAAATAATTTCTCTACTCAGCAATATCAGCCTCACACAAAATGCCCCTCTAATCAATACTTGATTAGTGATCTTCTCCACTCTTTAGTCATAGAAATACTCTCCTCAAACATGTTTTTTTTTTTAATAATGTGATTTATTTTGAGTTTCTATTATTTACTTCCATGAGATTTTGAGTTTTGAATTTTCTCCCCTATTTTTTTTCAAACCCCCTCTCCAAGATTGCACGCAATCTGATATAAGCTTTACTTACATTCATATTAAATATCACTTTAATAAAATGAATTTCCAGATATTCATTCATATAATAAAATCATTTCTGCATTCTTAAAATTCTCATGAGTTAAAACATGGAGATATTAGGAATATTAAAATTAGTAATATTAAAAGTTATAGCTGACAAGAAGTTCAAGCAGTCTAATTTTCATATTTTAAACAATTACTCAATTGTAAATTTTTCAAATATTAAAATAAATATCACATCCATTTTTCTGATATGTTCTCTATATGTATATACATGATTGTATATATTAAATTGGATATTTTATTTTCCAAGTAATTCTTCTACTATTTAGATTTTATTGTTCTCTCTCTAAGTGTGTGGACAAAATGATCATATATGAAATTATTGATTCATCTATTCATTGAGGAATAATCTGTCTGGATTAAATATTACCTCCAAATATAATAGACATCATTCACCAAAATGTGAACAAAAAGTAAAATAGGTTATAATCATGGCATTTTATAAGAATTTCAGTAAAATTCTACATGATGAATATAGGATAATGACTGATGATTAAAGTTGCCACCTGTCTCAATTTTGTGTAGGAAAATAGAATTCTTAGATGTGAAATGGGCTTGTTTTATATTGTTTTGAAAAAGTCTCCTGTTTAATTCCAGTTTATACAGTACAATAAAGTCTTAGCTATTTGGAGTTCAGCCTTGAAGAAACTTCAGGATTCTGGAACAAACCCAGAAGTAGCAAAATCAAAATAAAACCAGTGAAACTGCTTGAACAAAAAAGGATCAGAAGCTTATCACCCAGATAAAATTATTATGTCCAACTTTGTTTGATTGGTCTATTTCCCATATACAAATGTAAGAGTGGTGTGATGACAGAGTTATACCTATGAAAAGGAAGACTTTTTTGTAAGAAAAAATACATTTTATTTATTTGTCTGAATTACTATTAAAAATCTTTTTATTTTGCAAATTTTCTCTTCTTTGTGTCTTTACCACACCAATTGAGAAGGCAAGCAAACTTATATAGATTATATATGTGAAGCAATACAATATTTATTTCCATAATAAATGTGCTGCAAAAAATACCCCACACATAAACGAAACAAGGGGAAAAAAAGAAAAGTATCCTTCAGTTTTTACTCATATGTATCAGTTTTCTCTCTGGAGGTCAACAGCATTTTTCATCCATGTGTCCTTTGGAATTATGTCGGATCAGTGTCTTGATCAAACATTGTCAGATCTATGAAGAGGGTGCCCTCTCTACAGGCATCCCAAGCTTTGGCACACTGGTCCCACACCCCAGGACCACCACCCAAGACCTTAATCCAGATCCAAGCATGTCAAAGCAGGAGCCATTACCCTCTGGATGACAACTTTGTACCCCTATGATCTGAAGGCCAGGAGCTACAGAGGCACCCATGTGGCAACAGCTGCAGCTGCTGCACCTTTGCCACCTCTTGCCCTGGGGGCAGGTACTGGATCATGCTCTTCCATCACCCAGTTCCAATAGAGTTAACCTGTGATCTTTTAGTTTCTCCTTGGCGTTTATGGGTTGAGAAGTCTGGAAACTGCCACAGCTGCTGGTGATTCACTCTCCTGAAGTCTCCTCTGGGCAGTCTGTGCCACTGGTCCAGGCTGCCCCAGGTCTGATCCCAGGTGGCTCACACAGGGCTGGGCTCCCACCTATCTGCTATAGACCCTTCCTTTCAGCCTGCCAGGCTGCCTTCAGTGGGAGATTTGTTTCTCTCTAACTCTTTGTGGGATCTGTAGCTCTAAAATTTGTTTTGAGTCATATTTTATAGGAATTGAAGGTATCTGAGGCCAGATCTGAACTCAGGTCCTCCTTCTGACTCCAGGGCTGGCACTCTACTAACTGCACCACCTAGATGCCCCCAAGTATATTTCTTATAAACGATATATTGTTAGATTCTGGTTTCTAATCAATTTGTCTATATACTTCCATTTTATGGGTGGCTTCATCCCAATTACATTCACAGTTTTAATTATGAATTAACTTCTGTCCTATTTCCTTTTTTTTTTTTTTTGGAGGGCCATTGGGGTTAAGTAACTTGCCCAAGGTCACACCGATAGGTTTTTGTTTCTGTATGCATTAAGTGTCTGAGGCCGGATCCGAACTCAGGTCCTTCTGACTCCGGGGCCAACACTCTACTCACTGTGCCACCTAGCTGCCCCCTATCCTATTTCCTTTTGTTTGTCCTTTTCTTCTTTTTTTTTTATTTCCCTGTCTCCTCTAAAGTCAAATTTGCTTATAATTATTGCTTTCCTTTATCTGCCCTCTTTTATCACATCCATTTTCCTTTCTCTTTTCCCTCTTACTTCACTATTAGGTAACATCTATTCCTATACATAATTCAGGATGTGTGTGTGTGAGGGCTAACAGTGAAGTAGCTTTGTTGTTCATAGATCCTTCTGTGTACTCCAAATATATATTTCTCCTTTATAACTCTGAGAACTATTCAATTAAGGATTTTAAAGATCTTATGCTGAGACTCAGAGAAGAAATAACTGGTCTTTACATCTAGGGAGACAGTTACCCAAATTAAGAAGTTGGTCTCAGGTTGACTGACAAGACATGATATTTTTCTAAAATATCTCTATTATTTTTAGTCCATATAGAATGACTTGAAGTCTTTTCTTTTTGTAGAAGGAAAGAGTTGAGCATTGGAGGAGACTGGCTCTAAATTTTGCTTTAACCTCCTCCCAAAAAGTATGTAACTCTTTATAAGTACTTATAGCTGCCTCTTTTAGAGCTTATCATTCCACCCACTTCAACTTAATATTGGGATTTTTGGGGATGTCAAATGTGATAAAACAATTGACATTAGCCTATTATTATTGAAATAATTCACATCAATAGTAAGTTAGAAGGTGAATAGTTGGACCTTTTGTAAAATTCTAGTATACTGGCACGTATGTCTTCCTCCTATGAGGTGGCATCCAGGTCTTCATTGGTATCTAAAGATAGATAAGTACAAGAGGGAAACAAGTTTTCTGAAGATCATTTTGCCCAGTTATGTGTTACATAGGTATTACAAAGCTTCATCTTCATGCAAAATATAGAATCTATTCACTGAAATAACTGGATTTTGTTCTCTATTAAAACAATAGAAAGATAAGAAATATAATAAGCTTACATTTATATAGAGTTCTATGTTTGCAAAGTGCTGTAGCATAATACAGCATATCTCTTATGGAAGGCACAATGAAATTTGAATCAGAAGTCTTCAGTTTAAGATTACCTTCTGCCACTTAACCTTCCTGAGGCAGAGAGATCCTTTCTGTAAAATGGGGGAATTAAACTAGATGGCTTTTAAAGGCCTCTCAAGTTTTGGTTTTATAAATCATGTAGATTTAAATTATAAAGAGATCTTTATCATCCAGTAATATCTCCTCCCTTCCTCCTTAAGTTCATGGGAAACTGAGAACCACAGAAGCTAAATATGTTAGCTGAGATTATAGAAGTAGAAAGGAGGATGACTGGGATTAAATTTTATATGCTTGGATTTCAAAGTCAGTATTTTTTTCTATATCTTGTTTCCCCATGAGTTTAATGATCTTCATGTTTTCTGTGGTCTTTTTTGTAAGTATATAATATAAATGGTTCTCGTGCACTTCTCTAATTGCTGAAATGTTCTTAACACAGCCAATCT
Organism: Gymnobelideus leadbeateri; assembly: GCA_011680675.1. NCBI lineage: Eukaryota > Metazoa > Chordata > Mammalia > Diprotodontia > Petauridae > Gymnobelideus > Gymnobelideus leadbeateri. Next base: position 279,922 of record WOXC01004484.1, read on the forward strand.
CCAAACAGGTATATTCTTCTACCTACAGAATGGATATCTTTTTTTTTTTTATTCCTCTCACTTAACTTCTTAACTTTGGCATGAAAACTCTGGCAGCTTGATACACAGTTCCATTTTTGCTTCCCTTTCATTGAAAGATCCCATGAACTGCCCCCAGGAAGGTCAATTAAAAAGGTGACTTTCTTCCTGAGGGCTAGATATAGTCTGTGCAGCATTTTTCTAATTTTCCTTCAAGCTATCTCCCTCAGTCATTTGCTGAGTTCAGCTCCCTTCCTAATGAAAACAGCAGTGAGAAATGAAAGGTGCATCAGTCCCATTATTTTGACACTGATGGACCTGTGATCCCATTCTTGCAGCTACTTCCTCCACAAATTCAGGTTGCCATTTATTATTGTCATTGAATCCTAGTGATATCAAAACTTATATCATTTAATTTTCCTAAAGTCAGAGCAGAATCTTATTCTTACCTTTTTGATCCTTTCTTTCTCTCTTCATTTGCTCCCTCTTAGTTTATTCGAGTGTCAGATTCGTGGTGTAATGAATAGAGCCCTGGTCCTGGAGTCAGGAAGACCAGTGTGAAAATGGATACCTTGATTTGCTTGTGCCCGTTCCCCCATCATTATCCAGGTAATCAGACACATTACATGAGGACTGGCTATATTGGTTTGCCTCATCAATAATCCTTGGTGTGAATGTTCCTTATCCTGACCCCTCTAGGTTTAGGATTAAAAAGACAAATTCTTGATTTGCAAAAATACTATATTAACCACACTCTGGCTAATGGATATAAGGAATGTAGTTGCAGTACACACATACCTTGACTTCCAGAGACCCTCTGATACAAGACTATATATTCAGTAAACCATACTCCATTCTCCTCCAACATCAAAATTTTGGCATATTTTCTCAATCGATTCTCTACAAATATCACTGAATGATTAGTCCTAGATCTCTTCCTTTGGTTGTGGACAATTATCATACCATGGAATAATCACATATAAGCATAGTTCAAGCTCTAGTCAAAGCATATCACATGCATTATATAGAAACAGATAGATAGATACATACATACATACACACATACATACATGCATACACACACATACATACATACATACATAGTAGATGACTGTAGCAGCAAGCACCCCAGCATCCCCAGGGTGGCTGTCAACATGTGTTCTTGGATCTGCTTTGCCAAAAGAAAACAACTCAAAATTGGTTAACAAGTTTGCTTTAATCAATCAAAAATATATCGTTTACCTAGTTCAGGGGAAAAAGGTCAGCAGCCCAAATTTCAGAGTATATAGACAGAAATTGCAAGACAGAGAAACAGATGAAGCAGACTGGCCTCCAAATTGTCTGACCATTACATACAACCATACTTAATCACAGTTACCAGAGAGGGAAGCATCAACATCTAGGTTTTTCAAAGCCAGGGGGCTCTCTATGGCTGCCTACAGTCTCATCTGATAAAGTCATACAACACTTCTCAAAGTGAGCCTCAAAGCAAAGCCTCCCACCAGGGCTATATTATATAGACTTCTCCTGGGTCAGAGAATGTAACAACCTTCTTGGACCCACTGAACAATCACAAAGTATCTCCTAAGAAACAAGCCTTACACCACAGACTCCAGGTACACTTAAGCCTAGGGACAGGGAAGATCTTAAATTTTACATTCTCATTATGATGACTTGTCTTCTTTTTGATCTGAAAAGACTGGAGGATTGTGGTTTTTCCCTTTCCACAAAATGACTATTTTACTGTAGACCAATGCATATGGTGATCTGGCTCATTCTTTGACAATCTTGCTCTCTAATGTGAGAAATTAGACTCTATTTCACACTCTTTGGCTTCTTATACTCCATTACAGATACTTCTGTACAACTGTTTAAATCTAATATTTATACTTGTTTATTGTTTCACAAAAATGTAAAAGAAACATATGTATATATGTTCAACATAACAATAAGTTTTAAAATAATGATTTATTTCCTCAATAAAAGAAAGGAGAGAAACAAGTGCCTATCAAATACCAACTCTGTGCCAGTTACTGTACTAAGTACTCTTCAAATATTACCTCCTTTAATACTTTAATTAGCTGACCTAGTTAGGTGCTATAATCAATATAATACTTACAAATGATGAAATTAAGATAAATAGCAGTTAAGTGACTTGTCCAGATCACACAATTAGTAAGTGTCTGAGTCTGGTTTTGAACTAGATCTTCCTTACTTCAGGACCAGGGCTCTCTATTCAATGAACCAGTCAGAAAGAAAAGTTCCAACACACATTTATTAATAAAAAATAACCACAGAGTGAGTTATATACAACACTATTGTACTACTTTTGGAGGTTGAGAATTAAAATTATCAAGCATAAGGCTTAATAATGATAAAGTATTAAACTTAATAATTTTACTTTGAGTTTCCATGTTGAAACAATACTCTAGGTGCATGTTTTATGTCAAGTTACTTCATATTTTAGCTCTTCCCCATTAGTGTAATTCTCTTCAATACTGAGCATAGACCCTACCATACTACCAGGTGTCATTCCACTCCATTCAATTTGGCAAGGGAATATCAGGAGTTCTTTAACTCATAGGTTTGCCTCTAAGCCCGAACATTCCCATCTCAAGTATTATTTTCAACTTTTGTTGCTCCGTATATTTACATACAATCAAAGAGAAAATAAACATCCTAGATTTGAACTCACCTAATCTAGTACCTCAATTTATTCTCCCTCTATAGTTGTCAGGTGAGAAAAAATAACATACTGCCTTAATGAGAGGAAAAGTGGTCTTACTGCCTACTTTTCATGGGGCAATTTCTTAACCTAACATCCTAGTGAGTAAAAGGAAAATTCTGAAGTTTTGTTTTCCTTTTTAATTTACACAGAACTGTGCTCATACAATACTTCTTCCTACTGTCACAGGTTCAAAGTTTATTGCATCATAACAAAGCAGTATATATTTTCAGTATTTGGTAGGCCACAACTAGTCAGAGTAGTTCTCTGAGCATGTTCCCATTAGACTTTGATATGAACAAAAATTAATGTTTATCAAATTGACAGATGTTACAAAGTTGATAAGGTCAGATAATCCACTTGAAGATAGAGGTAGGACCCTAAAATACCTTGATATTGTACATTATTAGACTGTACTTAAAACAAGATATAGTGTATTTTGTTAAGCCACAAAACGTAGTGCAGTATAAAATCATTTCTGGAGTCAAAGAACTGGAGTTCAAATCCCAGTTTTATTATTTACTACATGCAATGGCCCAAATAAGAGACTAAATTTCTCTGGACCTTTTTCCTCATTTAAGAAAAAAGGAGGAGGCTGGGCAAAATGTTGTATTTGAATTGGAAACATGCCAGCATAAGTAACAAAGAACACTAGATTTGGAATCAAAGGACCTGGGATCAAACCTCAGCTGAGACAGTTACTTTGAACCTATTTGTTCTTGGGAAGTCACTTTACTTCTCTGCATTTCAACTTCCTTGTCTATAAAATGTGGATTGGACTAGGTGACCTCTAAAGTCCTTTGAAATCTATATCAACAATATATTGATTCTTTACCTCCCTGAAACTCAGTTTCATGAGTCATAAAAGGAGGGGGTTTGCTTGGGCAGTCTTCAATATCACTATCAGTCCAATTTATAACCTTCTGATACAAAGTAGGCATATATGCAACACATTACTCAAGAAAGTCCTACAGATCTTGCCTCAGGATCACTCACCTTAATGAGTGAGGTGCTTAGCTCTGTATGGGACAATAATCAGAACCCCATACATCTATAACCCATCTGACTTATATACTTTTTATATAGTATGTTGACAAAAAAGTACTCATACAAAAAAGTTCCAAAAAATTAAAACACAAGAGATCTTTGCCTGCAGAGAGTGCATTGGATACAACACAAAATATACTCTTTCCAGAAAATGTATCCCTGAACATACCCTCTTCTATGAAATGCTCTCTCTCTCTCTCTCTCTCTCTCTCTCTCTCTCTCTCTCTCTCTCTCTCTCTCTCATACACACACACACACACACACACACACACATACACAAACACACACACACACACACACACACACACACACACACACACACACACACAAAGAGCAATACCTAACTCTCTTCTCTAAACTTTAGGAGGATTGAATCTTTCCCCCTGCCTTTCAAAACTATATGCCACTGAAGCTTTTTTAGGAATGTGTTATCTTATTGTTCACTAAATTGTAAGCTTCCATATGTAAAGTGTTAGTCTTTAAGGAACATTTTCTTACCTAGTTGGGGTACTGGAAGTATCTACTGTACACAGTATATACTTAATAGATGTTTATTGCATTTTATTATATTAAAAATGCATCTGGAAAACTATGAAAAAGATTAGCTTTACTTCCTTAGTCTGCTATTGTTTGGAGTAATTTAGTAAATAATAATGTCTGCTTGAAGGATTTCAAGTTCTTGACTCTTAAAGGAAATCAGTAGATCAGTTAATGAATTTTCATTTAGTACCTAAGGCTAAGTGTTGGGGATGCAAAACAAAGACACACAGAAGAAAAGGTAGTTTCTGCCCTAAAGGAGTTTATCAGTCCAAAGGAAAATCACATTTTTCAGTTATGGAATTTTGTGTTTGTTATGTTAAACTTTGGATTTGAATCAAAGTACTTTTGCTTAAGCACTTTTCACTATTGCAATTTCTTTGGTACTACATTTAGTCCTTTAACATTTAACATGTTTTCTTTGAAATGTTCACAATCAATTGACTTTTTGGTAGGAAATTTTCAGAAACTCTTTCATCCAGTTAGTGATGGGGTCCTTGTGATGTATATATGTCTGTCGTATCAATCTGTAACATCAATTTGTAAGTGGGGTGCTTTGGGATCTATGTCTGTAAAATCAATTTGTAAAATCAGTCTGTAAGATCACATTTCCACCCCGCCCCCCCAGCCTCAGAGCATTGACTCTTCTCCTTCCCCCTTCCAGCACTCTGCCTAGCAACAACTCATGTCCTGTTTATCTCAGCTTGAAACAACAAGTTATGTAAATGTTATCTCCCTTAGTTAGAGTGGCCAGCCCCACCACAAATTCTTCAATACCTTATCTATAGGGTAACTCAATTATATACCCACACTGTCTCTGATGACCTTGGTGGGTGGCAGACTGGGCACTCTTTAGGGACCTATCAGGCCTAAAACCACACCTCCAGCTAGCCTCCCTTGAGCTATTTCCCAGTGAATCATGGGCAATACACCTGCACAGTTGATATTAAAAGTGCATGGTCCTTTGAGCACTGACCACTCCTTAACTCCTCCCTGATCCCACCCTTACTCACCTAGTTAGCATAATTGACACCTTAAAACTATGCCTGTGGCCCCTGCCCCTGCAAGTTGGCAGGTTCCATAAGAATCTAGCCCCCTGTTCTCTACAGCATAACAAAAACTTTACAATTTTGGCTTCAAAGTTTGCTTGATCCTGGTGAATTCCTTCCAGACTGGATGCCAGGGTGGATCCCTGGCAGTACCACTTACCCTCCCCCCTTCCCTATCACCCTTCCCTCTTCATTAGGAATGTGCTTACTAGCACATGGTGTCTTCCTGTCAATCAGACTAAATTCCACTAGTTGTGAATTCTATTGATATTTTTTAATTGAAAAAATGTATATCAACTGCAAATTGTATATACAATAAATGCAATTTACAACTTGTACACACATGGAATGGTGGTGGAGTCAAGATGACAATAAGGTCAACTATAACTGATATTTACTAGCTATTTTAACCATGGACAAGTTCAAATCTTTCAAGTTCACTCAACACCCCTTGTTCCTCAAAAGAAAAATAAAGTAGAAATTGGACCATAATCATAACTGAAATTATAAAAGCACTTTATGTACATCATCTGTGCAAACCAGATTGCAGACATTATTTTAAATGAGATATGAGACAAACAGTTACAATTACTATTATCCCTACTTTACAAATGAGGAAACTAAGTAAGAGAGAGGTTAAGTAACCTGCTCAGGGTAAAAAAGCTAGCAAAAACCTGTCTGGGGGGAAGTGAAAGCTTCTCTCTCCCTTCCCCCACTCCTTCTCCTGCTGTTAATCAGTAGCAAGTCCTTTCTGGAGGCTTTTCATATTTCCTGCCTCTGCAGGCCCCTCCTCCTGGCCAGTGAGAGCTCATTCCTCCCCATTGCTTTGGGACCCTTCCCCCCCTTTCCCTTGCTGTCAATCAGCACCCTTTTCTTTGTAAGTCAGAGTGGCAGGCTCTTCTATTATTTACCATTGGGGAAGATTTTCAAGGGGAGACTTGAGCCCACTGCTCAGCCAATGGGAGAAGGGATAGCAGAGAGAGGGATTTGAATACATTAGGATATAAATTCTTGTTCTTCCTCTTGAAATTTGTCTCTTCCTCATGATCTGTCATTGGAATAGACCACCCTCTTCATTCAGGAAAGAGAATAAATTCCTGTACTTATCCCAGGAGATCTATGTGTTCTTTTTAAAGCAATTAAGGTCAAGTAACTTGCTCAAGGTTACACAGCTGTATATAACTATAATACATATGAATAATATACAAATGATTATATTTCTGTGTGGATGCTTATTGTCTGAGGCCAGAACCAATCCGGGGTCCTCCTGACTCAGGGGCAGGCTCTCTTACTCATTATGCCACCTAAGTGCTCCATATCTCTGTGTTCTTGATAAAATTTTGGATGAGATTTTTCATCACAAACATACTAGAGGCAAGATCTGAAGCAATGTCTTCTTGGTTCAACTCTGTGATGCTATTCCCCGTTCCTTGCTGCTGCTGCTAATAATAATAATAGTAATAATAATAGCAATAATAATAATAATAAACTGAAGTAGTAAGCCTTGACATTTCACTGGCTTACGAGGGGCCCATCTTTGTACCCTGAATTCCTGGAACTCAAGAATCCTCCCCTCGGCTTGATCAGTCATGAACAGCCTGCCCCAGCCCACATCCTGCACTTGAATGATATCTGCCTGACCAGTCTGCCCCATTATTGTTACTCCTGATATGATGGTGGTCTTTGACTATTTAAACTGTGTGTCTACTGGGGTTCAGTGCAGCTCCTGGAACTCTATCCCTAGGACTGCCGCTGGCCAGCTAATAAACGCTTCCTGAATTCGATTACTGATGGTCTTGGCCTGTTGATTCTCTCCAAGTGTCCATTTCAAAACATATATATGTATATTGTGTGTGTTTATACTTTGCTCAAACTATCTGTGATACAATTCTAATACTAATTTTAAAGTATTTTCCTACCAGACTTTTTTGCGTGTGAAGTTTTAGGGGAGAAGACTAGAGAGGAAAAATAATGCTATGGAGTTATATTTTTTAAATATTGAAAATTATTTAAAAATCTTTGACAACTACTTGTTATTGTTAGTCCTTCATTCTCCAGCAGGACCATGATATCAGGAAGGTAATATAAAGATATGCAAGTGATGCAAAGTCACCAGTTTCACTAACTCCTCCAGATTCATCTGGGTCCAGCATCAAGCTACAGATTGGCATGACTGGAGATAGCCCCAGATGCATTGGGAGAAGGTTGGGAGCAACGAATGAAAGAAATATCTACCCTGTTTCCACAGTGAAGGTGTGGTATCGTTTTTTTTTTTTTTTTTGTAATTTCTTTAAGGTCTGTCCTTCACATATGCAAATTTTCTCTAACAGACAATTTCCTGTGACTATCTTCATTGTATAAATATTTCAAGTAGTGTTGTCTAGATATAAATCTAAATATATAATTAGAAACAAACAACAAAACACCTGAAGATTTAAGGCACATAAATATGCTCCTCCAGTAGCTTATTTATTTTCCATTTTATTAGATTTCTTTTATCCTTTTCTGTGAGTAAATGAAAAAAAAATAATGACTTGATTTACTTTTCCTTCACCTCTGAAGTTCTACCGGGGAGAACTGAGTGTTTTTATGAACTCTGTGTAGACTTCAGGACTAAGTCTTCCAGAGACAGAGAAAGTTAGAACAGAAAATCTGTTGTCATAATATAAAGTATATGTGTGTGTATACACATATACATATATACATATATATGCATAGAGAGACATACACATATTATATATATGGAATTAGGACTATTCAATATTAGGATATCTATTTACTATATTTCTATCTATATATCTATATCTCCATATGTTTATCTGTATCTCTCTCTCTCTCTCTCTCTCTCTCTCTCTCTCTCTCTCTCTATCTGTCTGTCTATAATCAATAGGTTCCACCCCTGAGATATATTATTGTATGACCTTGGGCAATTGATTCAATTGATTTAACCTCTGTATTCCAGCCAACTATGTAAGAATGTTAGTTGCAAAAGAGAGTGTTTCAAGGATAGATGCAATGAAATGGAACAATGGATAAGTTGCTGATCTTTAAATGAAGAATACATGAGCTCAGTGCCTCCCTCTGATACTTTATTAGCTATTTTACCCTAAATAAGTTATTTGACTCACTTTTCTCATTTGTAAAATGATATAAGATAAATAATAAAATGGAAAACTTAACAGGGTTGTTGTGAGGATTAAGTCAGCTAATACTGGAAAATCACTTCTTGTATTCTGTTATGGTATACTATTATTATTATTATTGTTAGTTATTAACATTTCTTGGTCTCTATTCCTGTTTCTTTTTTAGTCTTATGGTGTTCTTGCATTCTGCCCCTTCCCTGCTCAGAACTTCATTTTGAAAAATACAAAACCTACACATCCACTATTCAAGGAGGGGGAAGGGAAGGGGGTGCTTTTAGGGAAAAAATTTGAAGGTACCCATATAAATTAATTCTTTAATATTTATGCTGACCAAGAGTAAGCTGCTTAGAAGAGTCATGTGCCAAAAGATAGTGGATTAAGGTGGATCTCAGAATAAGTACTAGAACCTAGTAACATTAATCAATAGGTAACTTAATAGATATATAGATGTTAATAGTATACAAAGAGAAGTAAAAGACTATAAATGTGGAATACTGATTGACAACATATTTTTTAATATGTTGGTTAGTTTTACTGAATTTTTCTTTCAGTTATTTTTCATTATAAGGAATAGATTTCTGGGAGAAGCAAGGGGAGGGATATATTGGGAAAGGTAGTTATGTTAAAAAAATGCTGTCACTAAAATTTAATAAAAAGTAATTACAGCAAGAAAAGAGAATAGTAGCTACTGTTATAAAGTATTCTGACCTGAAAGTACAGAGCTGGGACGAGTTGAGAAAATGTACCCCTCACTAACATGGATGAAAACTCATTTTTTAATAGGAAAAGGGCCAGAGTATAAGAAGACTATTAGAGAAAGTATGAGAATTTAAGATCCCAAGAATAAAAAACAGAAGAATAATGAAAAAAGAAGGAAAAATAGTGACCAAGAAAAGTTAATGAAGAAAAAATAACCTATGATTAAACATAAATCAAAAGATACTTTTTTTTTAAAGTGAAACAACACCTTTTGTAGTACTCTCAGAAATTGTAGATCAAAGTAAGAATCTTTTCATTGATTCAAAATATAGTAAAATAATTAATATGGGCATCAAGAATGGAAGTCATGACTGAAATTAGGAGAAAAATAAGAGATTTTAAGAGGCAACTTACTGAGATGAATTAAAGTTGACTGTTTAAACAGTACAACAGAGAATCTACAAGGTAGAATAGGCTTTGAAAAAGAGATAGACAGGTATGGAATAATCCACATATCTGCGCAATGCAAATCTAGAAGAAAATGTGGTAAAAATTAAAATCAGAGTAAAAGATTAATATAATTGTAAGAACAAATGACTTTCAGAGAAATCAAAATGACTAACTTTGATGATAACATGTAAAGGGATAATTTAAGAATCTTAGGTCCCTGGGGACAGATAGGGAAATAGTGAAATTAAAAACTTGAATAAGATATTTAAATTGCATAATTCAGACCTGGTTTAGAATAGACAGAAAGCCCTCATCAGAAGTGTAGTTGCAAAACTTGTTTTACCCTTTTCCTTTACCAAATGAATAGTGAAAAAAACAACCTCTGATTAACTATTCCTTCATTTGGCTTCATTATAATTTCATTTTTCAAAATGTGAAAATCACACACTTCTAAAATGGAGAATTCTATTCTTGATCTGAATTTCAGTAATCAGGAAGAACTGGTTGTTAGATTGGAAATGTTGGAAAGCTTGGTAGAATACTCTCTCCTAAAGTTTGTGAGAGAGAGAGGAAAGCCTGGAACAAAGTGACATATTTTGCAGTTTGTTTGTTTGTTTTTTTTTTTTTTAACAGCAAATTTTAAAGGGTTCAGAGGAAGTATAAGTATGATTCCTTTGGATAAAATTATACAGGAAAAGTTAGCTCAGTTGTCTTGGAAAATTTTCAAGGATGAATTTCTGAAGATACAAAGGTTAATAAGTCTACTGAGGCAGGAATCCAGAAATTAATTGAGGAAACAATTTGACTACATACAGAATTCAGCAAACTTAAATTAAACAGTCTAAATATACATATATATATATATATATATATATATATATATATATATTTACGTATACATATGTATGTATGTTGTTTTTTTGTTTCAGCAACGTCCAATTCTCTGTGACCATATTTCAACTTTTTGGCCAAAGACACTAGAGTGGTTTGCCATTTCCTTCTCCAGCTTATTTTACAGATGAGGAACTGAGGCAAAGAGGTTTATATGACTTGCCCAGGGTCATGCAGCTAGTAAATGTCTGAAGCTGCATTTGAACTCAGGTTTGCCTGACTCCAGGACCTTTACTGTGTCACTTAGCTCCCCTACACATACACATATGTGTATATGTGTGTAGAAAAATATATATGCATACACATTCATGAACACACATATGTATGTATGTGCATGCATGTGTGTGTGTGTGTGCGTGGGTGTGTGTGTGTGTAATGGAGGCCAGGGAAGGTAATAGAAGATGGATAGAAAAGCATCATATAGTTCTCTAACAATAGTGTCTTGAGTAATAAGATGAAAATAAGCTGAGACTGGAGAAGAAGCTTCAGAACATAAAGGCTGTTTAAGAAAAAATCTATATTGAGTAACAAAAGGATTATCAAAGACAGTGTATAACACAATGACAGTTAACAGCAGAAAAAAGGTAGAGCTGCTTAATGAATATTTTGCTTCCATTTTCTCTGAAAATGAAAATTGCTTTTAAATTGGAAAGAACAGAAGAGGGAAGGTAGAAAGAATGATAACCAAGATAAGTAAGGAGAGAATAAGAAGGCATTTAACTGTTCTTAATGAATTTGTTATATGACTACATGAACTTCATAAAAAAAAAAAAACACTGTGGTAGATGTGATTCCTGAAGCAACTGTCAGTGATATTTTAAAAATATTTAAAGAAAGGGGAGGACAGGCATTTCTGTTTAAATAAAAATATATAAGTCAAAGAAATAAAAATTCAGGGAAAAAACTGAATCATTTCATAAGGTAAAGCTCAGGTTACCTCACACATAAATTTTTGTCATTTTTCCTGGTTTTTGTTGTGATTGTAGATGCATATACTCAAAGGGAAATTATAGGAAAGGGAGGAGAATAAACACATTTTACCACATTGCTATCAAACCTGTATTTGAAAGAAAAGAGTAAGTGGTCTGTTTTTTGTTTTTGTTTTGTTTTTATTTTTTTTCCATCTATAAGGAATAATATGAGAGAGAATTGTAAGAATAATGGGGTAATTGTTTTAGATAGAGAATAGTAATTGGGTCTCAATCTCAGGGGTTTGGGAAGGATATACAAACACATATAAACATAGAAGCTTACTTGATTCATTTATGGTGAGTGGATACTTCTGAAGTCAGGAAGACTGACTTAATATCTGGTTTCAGACACTTGCTAGTGAACCTGGGCAAGTCACCTCAACTTGTCTCAGTTTCCTTTACTCTAAAATGTTGATAATAAAAGCACCTACCTCACTGAATGGCTATGAGTATCAAATAAAATAATATATTTATAAACATACTTAACAAAGTACTTGGCACATAATGATTGATTGATAAATGCTTAGGTCTTTCCCCTCTTTTTCTCCTTTGTCAGATAATGTTTGTTTCACAGGAATATATCTCATCCCCAAAGAGACAAATATACAGGCACAGAGAATTCAATAGTCAACTAATTTTTTCAAGTTATTCACAGAAAGTAGAAACCAGAGATGCATGTGTCCCTATGTATGTTCAACTTGGACTGGGCAAAAAAGACATGAGCCAAGTGTTAGCATATACTGCACTGGGAAAGAGAGAGTGACAGAAATCATGCCCTCAGAATATACTATTTCACATTTTTAAATAAATTTAACAAATTTTTGCATTAAATTAAATTGTGCTTATTAATTAATATAAAAATTATACACATCACATTTGAGAACAGAATAAAGCCAGGTACATTAACTAGAATATTAGATAATGACCACGATTCAAAGAGACATTCATCTGCTAGACACCTGGGAATCTCATAGTTAAAATATGTAGGGTAAGAAATCCAGCTATTAAATTACAAACAAGTGAGGAATCTTTACATAACATTCCCTTAAAAACAGGGACTTTAGAAACTGCAGAATTTAGGTCACAATAAGCCAACAAAATACTAGGGAAATAAATTTTGAAAAAGCTAATGCCATTTAGTTTGTTTTTTTGGAAATATCTACAAGGAAGGAAAAGCCTTTTGTTCTTAGACATGTTCAGACTATTTGGTTTAGGATATTCATTTGTGGGTGCCAAATTTTAGTACCTGGAAAGGTTCTGTATCACCTGGTTTAGGGCCTAGGGAACAAAGAATTGTTTCTGGATTGTTGTCTTTATCAGAAAAACAAAAACATTCACAGTTCATCATTCTTATAATTTTGCTATTATTATATATGATGTTTGCCAGGTTCTGCCAACTTCATTTTACTTCAATTCATGTAAGTCTTCAGATGTTTTTTTTTTTACTTTCATGCCTGTTTTTTCTTGTAACACAATAGTCTTCTATCACAATCTTGTACAGTACAATTTGTTCAACGATTCAACATTAAATGTACATCTCCACAATTTCCAGCTCCTTGCAATACAAAAAGAGCTGCTATAAATATTTTTGAATAGCTAGGTCCCTTTATGTTTTCTTTGATATCTTTGGGGTATAGGCTTAGTAATCATATTGATGTGTCAAAGGGTATGTGTAGTTTTATAACCCATTGGGCATAACTCTTTTTTATTTCCAGAATGGTTGAATTAGTGTGCACCTCAACCAATAGTGCATTGGGATGTTAATGTTTAACGCCATCCCCAGCATTTGTCATTTTAATTTTCCATCATGTTAGCCAATCTTATGGATTTGAAGTGGTACCTCATTGTTGTTTTAATTGACATTTCCACAATCAGTTGGGATTTAGAAAATTTTAGTAGAATTATTTAGAACTTTTATTTCTACTTCTGAAACAGCCTATTCATATTCCTGGACCATTTATCAATCAAAGAATGGCTCTTGCTGTTAAAATTTTGCTCAATGTCCCATATATTTGAGAGATGAGACCTTCTCAGAGAACTTAGCTGTAAATCCCACTCCCACCCCTAGTTTCCTATTCTAATTCTGAGCTATGTTGTATTAGTTTAATTTGCATTTAAGGCTTTTTTTTTAATTTCATATAATCAAAATTATCCATTTTATTTCCCATGATCTTCTCTATCTCTTGTCTAGTCATAAATTCTTCTCTTATCCATAGATGTAAAAGGAACAGATTTCCCTGCCCCTTAATTTACTTATGATATCGCATTTCTTCATTTAAGTCATGTATCCATTTTAACCTTATATTGGTATACAGTGTGAGATGTTCATATGTGGCTATTTTTTCAAAGTTGTTTTATAATATTTCTGGCAATTATTTTTTTTAAATGATGAATTCTCACCCCCAATTAATTATGTCCGAACTTTGCTTCTTCAAGTTATTCATAATATATTTTAATTAATGTTATGGAATAAATATTTACTAATCATATTGTGATAGAATTATTATTATGGATATTGTTTATTTAGCTCTTACTATGTGCCAAATACATCACTAAGCTCTTTACAGTTATTAGCTCATTTGATCTATAAATCACACTTGGGAGGGAGGTGCTATTGTTATCCCCATTTTACAGATGAAGAAATTAAAGTTAACAAAGATTAAGTAGTTTTCCCAGAGTCATGCAACTATTAAGTGTCTGAGTCTATATTTAAACTCAGGTCCTAACTCTAGGTATGACCTTGCTGTGCCTAGATGCTAATGGTATTTTAGGTACTAACTGTGTTGTTAGGCAGTGGGGGAGAATATCAACTAATACATATATAGTTAATTCATGGCACATGGAGGCTGTGAACAATGAAAATTGTTCTTAAGAAGACCAGGTCCAAATCTAGCCCTGAAAATTACTACTTATATAAACCTTGGTAAGTCAAATTTTCTAAGTAAACAGGCATATCTCAAAGTTACTGATCTATATCACTTTTTAGAAGGAGAAATTTCACCTGGGGGTTCTCCTGAGTAATGAAACTGATGGGGTCCTTGTGATGTATACATGTCCGTAGTATCAATCTATAACATCAGTTTGTAAGTGGGGTGCTTTGGGATATATGTCTGTAAAATCAATTTGTAAAACCAGTCTGTAAGATCACAATTCCACACCCCCCAACCTCAGTATCGACTCTGCCCCTTTCCCCTTCCAGCACTCTGCCCAGCAACAACCCATGACCTGTTTATCTCTGCTTGAAACAATAATTTATATAAATGTTATCTCCCTTAGTTAGAGTGGCCAGCCCCACCATAAATTCTTCAATACCTTATCTATAGGGTAACTCCTTAGTCAATTATATACCCACACTGTCTCTGATGACCTTGGTGGGTGGCAGACTGGGCACTCTTTAGTGACCTATCAGGCCTAAAACCACACCTCCAGCTATCCCCCCTTGAGCTATTTTCCAGTGAATCATGGGCAATACACCTGCTCAGTTGATATTAAAAGTGTATGGTCCTTTGAGCACTGACCACTCCTTAACTCCTCCCTGATCCCACCCTTACTCACCTAGTTAGCATAATTGACACCTTAAAACTATGCCTGTGACCCCTGGAAGTTTGCAGGTTCCATAAGAATCTTTGCCCGCTGTTCTCTACAGCGTAACAATAAACTTTACAATTTCGGCTTCAAAGTTTGCTTGATCCTGGTGAATTCCTTCCAGACTGGATGCCAGGGTGGATCCCTGGCAGAACCTCTTACCCTCACCCCCTCCTCTTCACCCTTCCCTCTTCAAAACCACAGCTCAAGTCCCTTTGTTATATCCTGAACAACTGAAACTTCTGCACAAACCATGATGTATGATATGATCAGCATGAACAATTATTTTTCCTTGTATAAAATAGTTAACTGATATATTAGCTGTTTCAGGACATATGGAATTATAATTATAAATTGAAATGATACACAGATATAATGAAAATATGCAGATCAGGTTTGTTTTGGAAACCAACTTTTTATCTAAAAGTGTTATTGAATTTGCACTCTCTGTGGAAACTGTTACAACAGGTTCAGTGGAATAATATTAAGGGCAGAGACAGAGGGAAAATTCCATAAATATCTACTATGTATAAAGTTGAAAGACTAATTACAAAAAGCAAACTGCTAAGTAACATCACATTTGCCACTTTAATAGAAGAGGTCAAAAACCCATCCTAGCAGTGTTGGAAACATAATCAGAAGCTACATTTTTCATGCAAGAAAATAACAAATTTCTGTGGCTACATATAGAGGGATCAAAGCATATTGATTAAGGATCAGATTGTCCCTAAATATAAATGAATTTCACTTAAATTATATTGTCCTTTAAGGGCTGTAAAAGTGGTACATATTATATTCCAAACGTTTGAAGTTCACCAGGCTTTCTCCACAAGAATTGCAAATTATTTGATTAAATACATATGTGCTCCACTGCTTCAAGAATTTTCAGTTGTATTAACATGAGTACTAGATAGCAACCTCTCTACAACTTTTTAGATGAATTGTGAATTGTTGTATACACAAATTCACTATTCTCTAGCAAACACAGAGGTTACTTTGGTTGGTCTTTTGGCCAAAAACAATCCATCAATTAATCACATACTAAAAATCTTTCAATATTGATAGGACATGTCAGAAGTTTTTATTTATTTTTTTGTTTCTTTTTTTCAATTTGTTGCCACAACTCTCAGGAACCTAGAATAATCATAATCCACACAATGAGCACTGGAGAAGGACAATTGCACTACTGATTGCATTGCAATCTGTCTTCTTAGCCCCTTTGATAATGACCACTTTCTCATCTACTTTTAATCTCTCCTCATTTATAGTCTGCTTCCCCACTGCCCACAAACACATCCTTATCTCTCCCCTACTAAAAACAATTCTCACATGATACATCTATCTGTACTATCATCCAATATATCTCCTCCTTTGTGTGCTTAAGAATGAGGTTATCTATAATTCCTTTCCTGTCACCTTCTTAACACTAGAATCTAGATAACAGCTTCATCATTCAACCAAATGTACTCTGTGGATGTTACTAAGTAATCTTTAATTACCTAAAATTGTCTTTTCTCATTTCTATCCTTCTTCATGTCTCTGAACCATTTTACACTATAGATCATCCTCTTCTCAAGACCCTCTTTTCCTTAGGTTCTCAGCATGTTCTTCCCTCTTCTTTCTCTTCCTACTTTTCTTATTCCTCTTTTTCAGTGTACTTTACTGAATATTTGCCCAAGGCATGCCCACTAATCATGGGTATGTTGCAGGTATCTCTATTGTTCTCTTCTCTTCTTCCCTTAAACTGTTGCACTCGATGGTCTTTTCACTTACCGTGGATGCGATTATTATTTCTATTGTGGTGATTCTTAAGTCTATTTATCCAGCACTAATCATTCAGCTAATCTTCAACCTCTTATCAACAAGTACCTATTAGACAATTAGAAATGGATGTTCCACAGACATCATATATTTAAAATACCCCAAATTGAATCAATTATCTTTATTTCAAAACCTTCCCCCTTTTCAAAATTCCCTATTATTCTCAACACTAACCTCCTCCCATTCACATAGGCACACAACCTCATTAACATCCTCAACTGTTCACTCATTGGGATGTGAATTATTTGGAAACAAGGACTGTGTGTAGATCTTAGCACAGTGCCTGGAACATAATAGGTACTTAGTAACATATTATTGACTGGTTGACTGACTTTATCAATAGAAATAAATTTATGCACACATGGCTTTTTCTTTTATAATTAAATACTAGGCATATAGAGGATCTTGTTCTCCAACCTTTTTTAATTTTAAGGCTAATGCTTCCCTCCTCAGTTTAGAATGGATTCAAATATTATTTGTGAATGTTTGCAGAATTATTTCCATTTTTAAGAGTAATTCCAAACCTATGGTTTTGTTGATGGTTAGAATTTCTTATAAGGAAATTCCTCCACCAATGCAGCTCTTAGTAACTGCTATTCAGCCTATACCCTTGGGAAGTTGTCTGTCTACACTGAGGGGTAAAAAATGTAAAATTTGCGTGGGTCCTCACAACCAGTATGTGACAGAGGTTAGATTTAAACACAGATCTTTTGGGACTGAGGTCATCTCTTTAACTTTCCCTAATCACCTATGAATTGATTCTATTTTATGGCTAATTAGTATTACAGAATCATAGCAGAAAAAAATGAGAAGCTTGAAATATAAAAATCATTTACTTTGGTGATTCTAAACTTAGACTACTGGGGAAAAATCCAAAAAGTCTATTATGAGTAGGATTAATAGACCTCAAGAACCACAAAGCAAAACATCTTAACAAGGAATATGGATTGTCATACAATCAATTTAACTGCAGCATATCCATATTGACTGAGTTTACTTGCTGTAGAAAATCAGACTGAGGGTTTTTCTACACTACAAAATTGTAAAATGATCCACCTTCAATATATTTCTTGAAAATTAGCCTTGTAAAATAATTTTAGTCAAGAGAGTATTTTGAGGTTTTAGCATTAAATAGATAGCAATAATGACAGTAAATCTGTACATTGCTCAGAGTTTGTAAAGCAGTTTAAATATATTATTTCATTTGAATAACACAAAAATCTTATGAAGTAGTTATTACTCAGCCATCTTGTGCTTATGAAGTCAATACCATCTCCCTAAGTTTATCTCAGTGTTATAGTCTAGCAAGATTATTTTAGAAATGTGCAGTCTTCTTATTTGTTAGTTATTGCTCCTTTCTTTGGAGAGGATTCTGAATCTTTCTGATTTATCTTTAGCAAATTTTGTGAAAAAAATGTAGGCAGGATTACAAAGAAAACATAAAAGTAGAAAAAATTTAAAGCAAGTTTCTCTGATAAATGTCTAGTTTCTCAAGTATATAAAGAACTTAGTCAAATTTGTAAAAATAGAAGTAATTTTCAAATTGATAAGTGGTCAAAATATATGAATAGACAGTTTTCAGATGAAGAAATCAAAACTATCTATAGAATATGTAAAATATTCTATGTTACTATTCATTATGGAAATGCAATTGAAAGGAACCCAGAGGGTATCACTACATACATATAAGACTAACTTATATGACAGAAAAGGACAATATCAGATTGTGTATGGATGTGGAAAAAATTGGTCCACTAATGCAGTGTTGGTGGAGTTGTGAACTGATTCAACCATTCTGGAGAGCAGTTTGGAAATATGCCCAAAAGGCCATAAAACTTCCCATGCCCTTTAATTCAGTGATGCCACTACTAGGTCTTTATCTCAAAGAAATGAAAAAAGGAAAAATGAACTATAGGTACAAAAATATTTGTGACGACTCCTTTTTTTAGTGGCAAAGAATTGGACACTGAGATTATGTCTGAATTAGAATGGCTGAACAACTTGTGGTACATGATTATGATGGACTAGTATTGTGATATAAGAAATGACAAGAAGGATTTTTTTCAGAAAAACCTGGATATATTTACATCAACTGATGCAAAGTAAAGTGAACAGAACCTGGAGAACAACATGCATAGTAATAGTAATATTGTACAATGATCAACTATGAATGACTTAGCTATTCTTAACAATACAATGATCCAAGACAATTCCAAAGGACTCAATACAAATGCAATCTATTTCCAGAGAAAGAAATGATGGAGTCTGAATGCAGATGGAATAATATACTTTTAAAAACTTTCTCAATTTTTGTGTCTGTGTTTTCTTTTAAAACACATAAAACCCATATCAGATAGGTTTTTTTAAGTTAATTTATTAGTTTAGTTTCAGTTAACAAGATTCAATTCCATAGTTCTTTGACTTTCATATTTCATTTAGATCCCTCCCCCCACGACAGCATATACTGCAGTATAGGATCTTCAAATACATTCATATTAGACATTAGTCCTATTACAAAGATGTATTGTGCTAGGTGGGATGAAAAATGGTAAAGAAGAAATAAAAGCAAAGAATGAAAAGATAAAGATCAATTAGATTGCTTCCATCAGGATTCAAGCTCAGTTCTTTCTAGTTATATCTCTGGATCTCGCATTTCTCTCCTTCATGAGTCTTTTAGGATTGACCTATATCACTGCATTGCTGAAAAGAGTCCAGTCTGTCATAGTTGGTGATCACACAGATGATGTGTCTGTAATTGTATACAAATTTCTTCTGGTTCTACTCTTCTCACTCAGCATCAGTTTGTATAAGCCTCTCCAGGTAACTATGAAAACCGTCTCCTCCTTGTTTCTTATAACACAATAATATTCCATTACATGCATAATAAAACAACTTGGTTAGTCATTCCCCAATGGATGGGCATCCCTTTAATTTCCAATTCTTTGCAACCACGAAAAGAGCTGCTATAAATATTTTTGTACATCTGGGTCTTCCTCCCTCTTCTATGATCTCTTTGAGATATAACCCTAGAAGTGGTATTGCTGGGTCAAAGGGTATGAAATTATTTATAGCACTTTGGGCGTAACTACAGATTGCTCTCCAGAATGGCTGGTTAAGTTCACAACTCGACCAGCAATGCATTAGTGTTCCAATTTGCCCACATCCTCTCCAGCATTTGTCATTTTCTTGTTTTGTCATCTTAGCCAATCTGACTGGAGATATGTGGTACCTCAGAGCTGTTTTGATTTGCATTTCTCTAATCAATAGTGATTTAGAGCATTTCTTCACATGCTTATACATATCTTAAATGTCTTTCTCTGAAAACTGTCTGTTCATATCCTTTGAACATTTATCAATTGGGGAATGACTCAATTCTCTGTATATTTTAGAAATGAGTCCTTGGTCAGAGATATAGGTTGTAAAAATCCTTTCCCAATTTCCCACCTGCCACTAGATCTTGGTTACTTTGGCTTTGTTTGTACAGAAGCTTTTCAATTTAATGTAATCAAAATTATCCATTTTGCATTTTATAATGCTCTCCAGTTCTTGTTTGGTCCTAAAGTCTTTCCCTCTCAATAAATCTGACAGGTAACTATTCCTTGCTTTCCCAGATTGCTTATAGTATCATCCTTTATAATTAGATCATGCACCCATTTAGACTTTATTTTGATATTTGGTGTTAGATAATGATCTATGCCAGTTTTCCCAGCATTTTTTGTCAAATAGTGCATTCTTATTCCAAAAACTGGTGTCTTTGGGTTTATCAAACAATAGATTACTATATTCATTAACTGCTGGGTCTCCTGCACCCAATCTATTCCATTGATTGACTACTCTACTCCTCTGCCAGTACCAAGCAGTTTTGAAGCCTGCTGCTGTATAATACAGATTAAAATCTGGCATAGCTAGTCCACCTTCCCTAGCATTTCTTTTCATTAATTCCCTTGATATTCTAGACTGTTTGTTTTTCCAAATAAATTTTGTTATTATTTTTTCTAACTCTAAAAAGTAGTTTTTTGGTAAATTGATTGGTATGGCACTAAATATATAATTTAGTTTGGGTAAAATTTTCATTTTTATTATATTAGGTCCACCCAGCCATGAGCAATTTATATTTTTCCAAATATTTAGATCTGATTTTATTTGTGTGAGAAGTGTTTTGTAGTTGTGACCATATAGGTTCTGGGTTTGTTTTGGCAGGTAGATTCTCAAATATTTTATAATGTCTACAGTGACTTTAAATGGGATTTCTCTTTCTATCTCTTGCTGTTGAATTTCATTAGAGATGTCCAGGAATGCTGAGGATTTATTTTATATCCTGCAACTTTGCCAAATTTATTTATTGTCTCAAATAATTTTTTACTTGATTCTCTAAGTATATCATCATATCATCTGCAAAGAGTGATAGCTTAGTCTTTTCTTTGCCTAATTTGATTCCTTTGATTTTTTTCTTCTCTAATTTCTACTGCTAACGTTTCTGCTACCAGATTGAATAAGAGGGGTGATAGTGGACACTCTTGTTTCACTCCTGATCTTATTGTAAATGCTTCTAATTTATCCCCATTGCATATAATACTTGCTGATGGTTTTAAATAGATGCTATCAACTATTTTAAGGAAGGCTCCATTTATTCCTATACTTTCTAGTGTTTTTAATAGGAATGAATGTTTTACTTTGTCAAAAGCCTTTTCTGCATCTATAGAGATAATCATGTGCTTTCTGATAGTTTTTTTGTTAATATGCTCAATTATACTGATGATTTTCCAAATATTAAACTGTCCTTGCATTCCTGGAATAAATCCTACCTGATCAAAGTGTATTATTTTTGTGATAAGTTGTTGGAATCTTTTTGCTACTATTTTTTTTTTAATTTTTGCATCTAAATTCATGAGGGAAATCGGTCTATAATTTTCTTTCTCTCTTTTATCTCTTCCTGATTTAAGCATCAGTACCATATTTGTGTCATAGAAAGAATTTGGTAGGACTCCTTCTTCACTAATTTTCCCCAATAGTTTGTAGAGTATTGGAATCAATTGTTCTTTAAATGTTTGATCGTATTCACTAGTAAACCCATCTGGCCCTGGAGATTTTTTCATAGGGGGTTTATTGATAGCTTGTTTGATTTAGTTTTCTAAGATGGGGTTATTTAGGTAATTCACTTTCTCTTCAGTTAATCTGGGCAACTTGTAATTTTGTAAATATTCATCCATTTCACTAAGATTGTCATATTTATGTGCATACAATGGGAAAAATAAATCCTAACTATTTTTTATTTCCTCTTCTTTGCAGGTAGATTCAGCCTTTTCATTTTTGATACTCATAATTTGGTTTTCTTCTTTATTTTTTTTATCATATTGACTAAGGGTTGAGATTTTTTTTTCTTAATGAAAAGGGAGGGGAGAGAAAAGAGGAGAAAATTTGGAAATAAAAAATTAAAAAAATAATTCTAAAATAATTTTGTATATAATTAGAAAAAATACTTTAAAAAACACCTCACATAATCAGGCATTCAAGTGATACATCACAAGCCGGTGCAACATTGAAGCAGGGACCAAAGAATCATAAAATTCATTGTATTCTGGAATCAGAGAATAAGAAAGTCAGTGCTATTAGAGAAAAAAAATGATGCCAATTTTTTTTTTTTTAAGAATCAAAGAAGGTTCCAGTCTAGATGAGGATGTTTTAATCACATTTTGGCTCCCAGATCATGCCATTCCACCCCATATCAATCAATGTTGTATACAAATAGTACAAAAAGTTAAACAAATGAGAGAAAATTGAATGTAATTAAATACTATTTAACCCTTAAAACTTAGTTTTATATCAGGTGCTCATCAACTGCCTACATTACCTTCTTCTTGGTCTGCCTCTGTCATCTATCCCTATCACAGTCCAGCCTCTACTCACATGTTTTATTAATCTTTTTTAAATGTAATAAGCTCCTATTAAATAAGCTCCAGTAGTCTATAATCCATAGAATCAAATATAATAGCCCCTACTTGGCATTTAAAATACTTCATCAATTTGTCATTACCTATATTTCCACTCTCTTTATATATTAATATACTCTATGTGGTCTGTGACTTCATGACACTGCTATACTAGCAGTTCTTTGACATGTCATTTCATCTTACAACTCCATACATTTTCCATGGTTGTGCTACATTCCTGGAATTCTCTCCCTCATCTCAGTCTTTTGACTCCCTTCAAGTATCATAAAATTTCGCCCTCTATAAAAAGTCTTTCCCAACCACCCTAAAGGTAATTCCTTCCCTCTATTGATTATATCCAATTTATCTTTTTTTTATTTAATTTGTCATTTTTTTTTCATGCTGTATCCCCTCTTAGACTCATAGATCCTTGAGAAGAGTCAATTAAGAAAATAAAATAAAAGATGTATCTCCTTGAAGTCTATTGAAAATCATTGTTAGATTAGCCAATGATTAATAGCAGTAAAATAAATGCAAGAACTATAATTTGGAAACTCCATTATGCAAGAATTAATAGATTGATAAGGCTCTATTCATAGGTATCATTTATTGTTAGATAAATTAGAGTACACATATTTTAGGACAATAAAGTAAGAATAGGATAAGTTAAGAAATTATAAGATTTTTCTCAATGTCAAGTTCCTCTTTCTGCTCTTAGTGGCCTTTCCCTTTTTCTTCAACTAGAGGCTTTAGTTTCTGTTCCTAGTTCTAGTGGAAAAGTTCTGCTTTTCTAGAACTCCCTGAAGTAAGACCTCTTTTTAGAAGCTGAAAAACTATTAGTCTATAGGTCCCTTAAAAGTTTAACATTTGTAATTACAAATGCAAATGCTGCCAACACAAGATTTTTTTAAGGCAGCCTCACTTTGACAGACAGGCTGATAGACACAGGCCCTAATCAAGCAGAATATTAGATTTAATTGTTGTCACACCCTAGAAATACCTTGTTATGCCCCTGGCATTCCTATACTCTAAATGTTGGCAATAACTTTAATTTGTGTTAGGAAAGTCTAAGAGTAGTATACTAGCCAGTAGACCTACCTTGTCCCATTGAATTATGCTCAAAACAAGTTGCCTAAGATTTCTATAATTTTTAATTCCTTTTTCCTTATTATAAAAATAAGCTCTGTAAATCATTCCTGGGTCTCTGAATACCGAGGAGTCAGATGATCTGATTTGATTGTAAATGCAATATTTGAAAATAAATCATTATGTTCAGAAGCCTATTATCGCAGACTTTTCTATTTCAGATAATATGTTTATGATTCTACAAATATAAATGTGACCTGCTCTGAAATTTAGAGTTTTAAAATTTTTTTGAGTAAGGGAGGAGGGTGACTCAGAGGCTATGAGACTTTCCAAAATCATACAAAAATTGTATATACTCTTTAATTTAGGTCACTCTGACTCAGAGGCCAAATCTCCATTCATTAAACTACAACATTGGGCCGATTTCAAATTAGGAATGCTATCAGTAGAATGATGGCATTAACCATGAAGTGAAATAGTATAAAAAGAGATAATGCTCATATTAACCAAGCAATAACAAAATTGATTTTCATATCACAAAGCTTCATCTTTTTGAACATGTATGCTTTCATTTCTGAATTCATAAATAGTTGATATTAACCCTTATTTATTTAGCAAGTATATGCTGCAGGGAAGTTCACCTTTTTTTCTCTGTAAAATTCCCAAAGAACTGAATTACTCAACCTTGATGCCAACTCGGGAGATATTTTAAGGTGATATGTTGAAATCTCTCACTAATGTCCTTAATTTGACTTACCACATAAATAAATTTATCCCTCTTTGTCAGCATTTATTTAATTGATAGTATTATAGATTTAGAATAGGAAGGTATCAAATTCTTCCCCTTCTTCTTTTATGAACGAGGAAACTGAGACCTATATAGGTTAATTGACTTCTCCAAGGTCAAACAAATATCGAGAAACAGTCTTAAAATTCAAAAGTGGATATTCTGACTTCAAATGCAGAATTATTTAGTGGAACTATGCTGGTTGATTTGATTGGTATGTATTTTCTGTTATATGGGAGAAATATGCGTCATTATACTTTTTACTCTCTTTTAAAATAACGGTATTGGGGCAGCTAGGTGTCACAGTGAGTAGAGTGCTCGCCCTGGAGTCAGAAGGACCTGAGTTTGGATCCGGCCTCAGACACTTAACGCACACACAAATAAAAAAAACAAAAAACAAACCTAGCCGTGTGACCTTGGGCAAGTTACTTAACCCCAATTGCCCTCCCAAAAAAGAAATAAATAAATAAATAAATAAATAAATAAAATAACGGTATTAACCTCAAATCAGCATTTTAAATATCCAATAACACTCCTCACTTTTCACATGATGCTGCTCCCCACACTTCCAAAGGCAGACTTTCTTCTTTGTCATGGGGAAAGTTGTACATTATGAAATAATTACTATATATTTCTCTGTATTTCCTTGGTTGCATATGTGTTTCTGTAGCCACTTAGTGGGTGAATGAGGGTAATCTGATTATGTGCTTCTTTTGTTCAAGGACATTGAAAATAATCTCTACTAGATATTGGATATAATTGGACATGATTAATGTAATTTGGCAGAGTATGTTCAAAAGTAGACTGGAATAGCAAAATATTGGTGTTATGACCTGACTGAGATAAATTTATTTTCCATTCTACACAGGAAACCTGTATCTTGTCTGGCAAAATACAATTTTTACTACCATTATTTCTCTACTTTCATCAGTTTTAAATTCCCTTCAAACCACGAAAAAAATAGACAAAATATTGTTGGTAATTTGGGATAAATCTCTTTTAGAAAATAAGATTAGGAGAGGACTTAGATTTCAGTCAACAGAATTGTTCATAAATCTGTTAATGTGTAAAATCTGTTAATGTGTAAAAAGGACAATTTCACCTTGCTGTTTTTATACTGTATGAGATAATTACGTTATTCTCTGTATGCCCTTGGGAAATTCAACAGAATGGAGAACATAAAATGAAAAATGAGGAAGTCAATATTAATATTTGTTTTATCCAATTATGTATTTTCCAAAAGAATGGTCAGTAACATGTCAAATTTACAGGATAGGAAATAAATATATCATGTAAAGGGCAGAATAGATCCTCTCTCATAACGTGAAGCAGAGGTATTAATCAAATATTTGAAAAATTAATAATTAAAAAATTAAATAAATGATTCAAATTGATGCAATATGAACAGTTGCATTTTTAAAAATTTTTTTTTGTTAAACACTTGCATTTTTCTTAGTCATTTATATAAATGCTTCAATTCTTAGCATAACTATATTTTAATTATAGAAAGTTAAAAAGTACTTAATATATTTTTATCTACATAGTGATTCAAAGGTTTATTAATATCAGAATGGGAATCACCCAGGGTACACTGATGTGTGGAATGAAGGATTTTGATTTTTGTTTTTGTCATTCAATTACTGGAGAACCAAAAGAAGCTGAGAACTAAATGAACAATACTATGGATAGAGTTTCTTCACCATTAAAAAGGTGCATTCTGAATCCCTGTACACTGACTAGACTTTGGAGAATGAGATAACTGAGATAACTCTTTCTTCATAAATTTAAATGTGTTCCTTTTATTTAACTTAAAAGACCATTTATTTGTTTCTGAAGAACTTATGGTTTTCTCTCTCTTCTCTCTCTGTGCCACTTATTAATTTATTTTTCACTTTGCCCCTTCTTTCTGTCAATTCCAAGCTGTGAATAACTAGGAGAGTATTCTAAAACCAAGAAGAGAAAATCAGTCAAATTAAGTTAATCTCCTTGCTTCTGGTTACATTTAAATTATTTCCTTCCATTTTTCCATCTGTTTGACTTTGTTTTATCATTTTATGATGCATTATAGAGAAATTAGCTTCCACTTGCCCAATTTTAATTTTTAAGAAATTATTTTCCTTAAAGAGTGTTTTTACCTTTTTTTTTTCAATTGGGTTAATTCTGCTTTTTAATGAGTTCTTATAGGACTAAGTCAAGAAGAAGAATAAAATGAATCATGGGGGAAAGGGTTAGTGCTTCTAAAGTAATCATTTAAAAAAAAACTAACATATTTGAAATTACAATTTTAAATGTCTTCAATTTTATACTATGATTCATGGATATGCAATAGAGAGGGCATATCCTCTCTAAAAATTAAAGATCTTATTCAAGACTAGAAAGACAATGATTTCTCTCCTATGCTGATGGTGCATGTGATATTAATGACCCTTCTTATTAGCTGCTTTTCTTCAATGCATAAATCTTGATTGGCCCAGCTTTATTTAGTGTGAAGTCATTTGTTCCACTCTGTTGACTGGGATGCTTATGAGGGTGTTACTTTAAGTATCTAAAAGGAAACCTGTCTTGGACACAATCATTCTGATATTATTTTATAGGTTATTTATATAGAATGGTGTCTTTCTTCAGGTGATAGAAATATGGATAAAGAACATCATATATACAAACAGCAACAACAAAAACAGAATAACTTCTTAACATAAAAGTCTGAGTCCTTTTTACCTTCTCTTCAGTTATACTCCACCTATCAAAAAGACAGCTTTTAAAAATCTGATTCAACATAAAGGCATACAGATCACCTTTTTCTAATAATTAAGATATTTTTTCCACATTGATACTAACATTTCTGGACCAAGAGAAGAATATAGTAGGATGGCAACAGAAGGAATGTTTCCTTTCATTATTAACAGAGACAGACCTTGTGAATGCTGATGAAGAAGTCAGGCAAGTACATTTCTGGTATGAAAAGATATTTTAAAATGGCATCAACATTTACATATGTGAAGGAATAGAGATTGGACTTATGGTTTCATTGGTATAGAGAACTCCGGGATGAAAAAAAAGTCAGTCAATGTAGATTAGCATCTCTTCTGAAACTATAATATTAAAAAATAACATTTGAGCACTGAGATAGTAAATAACCCTTCCAAGATCACATATCCAGTAAGTGCCAGAGATAGGACTTGAATCCAGGGCTTCCTGGGTTGAAAACAGCTCTCTAGACACTTTATAGAGCCACTACAATGTCTCATCAATTGAAAAACTACTATATTTTGGTGTAGGATCCTAGCTGTAGAATTTTAGTGATTTCAGAGATGGTGCTTGGTTGAGTTTGACACTGTGGAGTTCCCCGATATTTTAGGTTCTATATTTGAATTAAATTTGTCATCCGTTGGTTGTTAACAGAGTAAACCAAAGGATATTTACATAGAACGGGGGAAGGATAGTCAACAAGAATGTGCATCAAATACATCATAAGATGATATAACTGATTTATTTTCTTCTGCTTCTATGTTGCTCATGATGTTTCACCATTCAGTCATCTAAGCATCAGAAAATTCCTGGGGCACTTCATTTTTTTAACCTCATGGCACCAGGATGTGCTATCAATAGCCCTTGTCTTTAGTTCTTCTGGACAATTAATTTTTGAGGATGACTTTAAAACCATTTAAGAAAAAAAAAGGGGGCGACTAGGTGGCGCAGTGAGTAAGAGCGCCGGCCTCGGAGTCGGGATGACCCGAGATCAAATCCGGCCTCAGAAAATGAGCACCCACGCATAAATAATGACTAGCCTTGTAACCTTGAGCAAGTTACTTAACCCCAACTGCTTTAAAAAAAAAAAATAGAAAAAAAAAAGGGGCGGCTAGGTGGCGCAGTGAGTAAGAGCGCTGGCCTCGGAGTTGGGATGACCCGAGATCAAATCTGGCCTCAGAAAATGAGCACCCATACATAAATAATGACTAGCCGTGTAACCTTGAGCAAGTTACTTAACCCCAATTGCTTAAAAAAAAAAAAAAAAAAGAAAAAAAAAACATTACTAGCCTAACTAGCAAGTTCTGTCATTGGGGAGTGGTTCTTTTATTGCTTATACCACAAAGATGATTTATTTTGTCCCTTATTTTAAAGATGAAGAAATTGAGACACAGGAAAATTAAGTGGTATTCCCAAAGTAAGACATGAAGTAAAAGTAATTGGTAGAATGTGAACCTATAACTTTCTAATAAAGAACTATGAAAACTGAAGATCAGGTACTTTTTAATTTCTATTATAAATGTGCTAAATGATAATCACCAAGAACTTTGTGGATAAAAAAGAAAAAGAAATCTTGCCACAAATTACATTCAAAAGCAAGTGTTGCAGTATTATTGTCTTAATATTTTGGCTTGAATAGTATTCATTCTATTAGTTTACCAATCCACTCATATGACAGTAAGCTTCCTTATTTAACACAGATTCCTTTGACTTTCTTTTTCTTTCTTTCTTTCTTTCTTTCTTTCTTTCTTCCTTCCTTCCTTCCTTCCTTCCTTCCTTCCTTCCTTCCTTCCTTCCTTCCTTCCTTCCTTCCTTTCTTTCTTTCTTTCTTTCTTTCTTTCTTTCTTTCTTTCTTTCTTCCTTTCAATTTTTGGAGGGGAGGAAGGGCAGTAGGGGTTAAGTGATTTGCCGAGGGTCATACAGCTAGTAAGTGTGTCAAATGTCTGAGGGTCCTCCTCCAGGGCTGGTGCTTTATTCACAGTGACACCTAGCCAGCCCTGTTTTCTTAATTTTTTTTTTGCTTTTTTTTTTTTTGGAGGGCAATTGGGGTTAAGTAACCTGCCCAAGGTCACACGGCTAGGTTTTTTTTGTGTGTGTGCGTTAAGTGTCTGAGGCCAGATCTGAATTCAGGTCCTTCTGACTCCAGGGCCAACGCTCTACTCACTGCGCCACCTAGCCGCCCCTCCGGTTTTCTTTCTTAAATGCAACAAACTATGAATGGCAGTGTAACCCAAAATCCCACTAGGAAAGCATCTTCATTCAGAAAACAAAAAGCAGGTGAATGTTTTCTTTTTCCTATGAAGGAGAAGGATCCCTTGCTTCTCTCCCACACTCTAGCTAATTGAATAATTGACAGCTTTCCCTTTAAAGCCAATCTGTTTTCTTTGTGTCAAAATTCTTACTTTTCAGCACCCCAAACTTTTTCAGTTTTGTACCTAATTCTAATACCATGTGAATTTCCTAAATGTGAAAGTTTGGAAGCAAATGGAATCACAGTGGGGTGCTAAATTTTTGTGTAATAAAGGGATCCATTAAATGGCATGAGCTTTAGGGAAGGAAATCACCTTAAGGGGTAGCATAGGATAATGGAATGCAAACTGCATTTTAAGCAGAAAACAACCTAGACAAAATTTTAACACTTTTACTTGCATTATCATTCAGTTACTTCACTTAAAATTATAGGATCAGACTAGATCCCTTAGATTCCATCTAGTGTTATACCTGGAATTCAAAATTTTATGCAAAATTACAGCATTTAGTGAATAAAACAGGAGGCTTATTTAGGAAGGTGTACAATCATTTAGGGGAAAAAATACTTCCAAAGGACTGTTTAGCTGATGTGATATATTTTTCCCTGAATTTTCAAAAGATATTCCTCTTTAAATTAATTCATTCTATAATGTCTTTTCACTTCATGTCATTTGGCTACTTAATCATTCAATGGTGTGGCTCATTCTATTAACCATCGTGCAAGGGTCCTTAACAATTAATAAGTAGCTTTTGAAAATTTACAAATGGTGAAAAACCATTTTCTGTTTTACATTTTTAAAATTCTCTCTCCCCTAACAGCTCTAGAAATTGATGCTTTTTTAAGACATGCATCAAGGAACACATTTGTGAGCTATACAATTTTTTAAGAGACAAGATTTGCCTTCTTGCTAGTTACTACTTGCATTTAAATCTTATATAGATTTCAAGAGAAAAATTTTAAAAACCCATATTTTTTGCAGATCAGAAAGGGTGGCTATCATTCAGGAGACTGATTAAATTGCTAAAAGGTGATAAAGGACCCTAAATTTAATGTGTGTTCCTGCACAGAATCTCACTGGGCTCATCAACTCTGACAGTTTTACTAGGCTCCATTAACCATTAGTTAAATTAGCCATAACTTTTAAACGTTATTGGCTAATTGCTTTGTGAGTCTGAGGTAACTCTAGAGTATACTAAAACTTCATATCTATACAATAAGCTTTTACTTCACAGTATGATATCATACTACTTAAATATTGATTGATGAAAGATCTTCTGAAACTCAGAGCTCAAAAAATTGCATTGTTTTCTCAAATACTAGAGACTAGAGGAAGGAGAGATGATGCCGTTGACAGAATCACATAGAATGGGTATACAACAATGTCATAAATTTGAGTTGTCTTGAAAATTGTACTTTTTAAAAGCCATCAATGCAAAAATTGATGAGTAAAGTTTAGTCTTTATGATGATATAAAGATTAGCTGTTATTTTTTTGTTTCTGTGTTTGAGCTGTGTGTGTGTGTGTGTGTGTGTGTGTGTGTGTGTGTTATTTTTAATAAGATTATTTATGCTGAACTGGAATACCATCTAATGTTACTCCCTCATTTTGTACCTGAAGAACCTACCATAGGAAGCAGGGGCTGGAGTTGGGGAGGAGCTAGAATGTCCCACCTCCAGGTTCTCTGATGCTGTAAAAGCTGATGTATTTATAAGAAAAGTCAAATATCCTCTCAGCATAGGAAAACTAAGAGGAAATTTTTTTTTCTTAAGACGCTTTGATTAAGATGGTCTTTCTAGACACAATCTCACTGAAAGTAATGTTTAATATAGGTGTACATGTGTGTGGACCTGCACAAGCCTGTGTGCTTTTGAATTTCGAAAATGAGTGGAATTTCTTATACAGGAATTCTGTATATCTTTGAAATTGCCTTATGATCTTTGTCTATATTTAAGGATCCCCCATCACTTTAGATATATCTGTTAGAAACCTAAGCAGGCATTTTAGTTTTTTACTTAGCAGAACAGTTTTATACGACATAGTGTATTTGTTATGGGAATGAAAATAATCACAACCATTAAGCTTTAAACATGTTTCTTAATATTTAGATTAAAGAATATTTTTTTCTCATGGTTACTTCTTTTCCTTTTTTATCCATTTAAAATTTTCAGTTTGTCTTTTTGAAGAAGATGGGGGAACAATATTCCCTGACATCTTTTCCTAATTCTTTAATTAATATACAGCAAAAATTGTACAGTGATCCTAATATTTACCTCACTTCTTCCTTTTTAACTGCTGCTTATAGAAAGAAAATTATCTTCATTTTGACCTTATACAATTATTTGTTTTTTTTTGTTTGCCAAAAGTGCTGATGAAACTATTACCCAACACCTGAAATATTATTAAAAAAACATTTTGCATGCTTTCCTTTATTATTTAGCCTCTAGACAAGGGGGCTTTCTTAATAATACAGATAAAGAACTAATTGTTAAGCACCTACTTTATGCAAGACACTGTGTTAGTTGGTGAGGATAAAAAGATTATGAAATAATTCTTGATGTAAATTTTAAAAAAGAAGTTGTCAGAGGCAGAAAGTTGAAAGAAAGAAATCTGGTAATTTATACTGCCTTGAAAAATTGACTCCCTCACAGAATAAGTCTAGTCATAAACATTTTTATAAAGAAGTCATTGCTGGAATATTGTCCCACAAGCTTAAAATTAAGTGGAAATAAATATTTTACCATCGACCTGGGTCTTCCAGTGCTAGGTCTCAAGAATCCACGTTGGCTTCAGAGATGAGGGGGATTGAATTAGAAGAGAATGAGAAAGAACTATGACCTTAAGTTGGAAAATTAATTCTTTCTGAGAAAAACTTCTATGTGGGAAGGGAATCTTTATTATATTTTACTTCTCAATTAAATGGAGGGAGTATTCAAGTTGTTTAAAGTAATAAATTTGTTATTGAATTATTTGTTAAAATAGAATAAAATGAATGCTCAAAGATTGCACAAAAGAAGTACTGTTTCTATCCAATCTAGAAAAAAAATAGCTATCTCATGAAATTAGCGTGACTTGATATTTCAAATTTTATTTTAGAAATGACAGTTTTACACCACTGGTATGTCCTAATCTACCCTTGTTATTGAACCACCCCTCATGAAAAAAGATAAGGTAGAAGGTGGAGCCAAGATGGCAGAGAGGAAGCAGTAACTTCTCTAAGCTCCTCAGTGAATCCCATCACTAAACCTTAAAAAGCGAATCTGAACTGATTCTGGAGTGACAGAATCCACTTGGAGACAGACCTTGGCAGAATCCAGACCAGGAAAGTGCCCAATGAGTCCGGACAGGGGGAGCATGGAGCATGAGGGGTCTATACAGCTCAGACTTGAGGGCAGACCAGTTGACTACACCAGAGAGAGAAGGAGCCCCAGCCTGCATACTTACCAAGGACCAGTCAAAGTCATCTTGCCTTCATCTCAAGAGGGGAAAGGAAGAATCATTGGGTCCAGGTAAGAGAGGTCTCAGGGGCCCCAGCAGAGACAGCAGCTTCTTCTGGGACTATCAGCCCCCAGCCTGGAACTTTAGAAATTGCCTGCCTGTATATGAAGGGGCTAGAATGGCAAAGTTAATTCTAAGTTAAAGGAATTAGAGGAAGAAATAGATAGCAAAACCGTACTAGTGGGGGACCTTAATCTCCCGCTTTCTGAACTTGATAAATCTAACCTCAAAATAAACAAGAAAGAAGTTAAGGAGGTGCAGAGAATTTTAGAGAGTATAGATACGATGGATCTCTGGAGAAAACTGAATGGGGATAAGAAGGAATTTACATTCTTCTCAGCAGTGCATGGTACATACTCAAAAATAAACCATGTACTAGGGCATAAGAACCTCACAATTCAGTGCAGAAAGTGAGAAATATTAAATGCATCATTCTCAGATCATGATGCAATGAAATTAAAAGCAATAAAGGGCCATGGAAAGATAGACTAAAAACTAATTGGAAATTAAACAATTTATTCCTAAAGAATGGGTGGGTCAAATAAGAAATCATAGAAACAATCAATAATTTCATTCAAGACAATGATAATAATGAGATAACATACTGAAATTTGTGGGATGCATTAAAGGCAGATCTAAGGGGAACTTTTATATCTCTGAGTGCATACTTGAATAAATCAGAGAGAAGGGAGGTCAATGAATTAAACATGCAATTGAAAAAGCTAGAAAAAGAACAAATTTAAAATCCCCAATTTAGTAGGATATTAGAAATGTTGAAAACCACAGGAGAGATTAATAAAATTGAAATTAAGAAAATTATTTAATTAATAAATAAGACGCAGAACTGGTTTCATGAACAAACCAATAAAATTGATAGACCCTTAGTCAATATGTTGAAAAAAAGAAAGAAGAAAACCAAATTAGGAGTATAAAAAATGAAAAAGGTAAATCAACCTACAATGAAGTGTAAATCAGTACAATAATTAGGGATTATTTTTCCCAATTGCATGCACATAAATATGACAATTTTAGTGAAATGGATGAATATTTACAAAATTACAAGTTGTCCAGATTAACTGAAGAGGAAGTGAATTACCTAAATCACCCCATCTCAGAAAAAGATATCAAACAAGCCATCAATTTAGTCACTATGAAAAAATCTCCAGGGCTAGATGGGTTTACTAGTGAATTCTATCAAACATTTAAAGAACAATTGATTCCAATACTCTACAAACTATTGGGGAAAATTAGTGAAGGAGTCCTACAAAATTCTTTCTATGACACAAATATGGAACAAATTCCTAAATTCCTAAATCCAGGAAGAGATAAAAAAGAGAAAGAAAATTATACACAAATTTCGCTCATGAATTTAGATGCAAAAATTTTAAATAAAATATTAGCTAAAAGACTGAAACAACTTATCACAAGAATAACACACTTTGATCAGGTGGGATTTATTCCAGGAATGCAAAGATCTTTAATAGTAGGAAAACGGGTGGAGCCAAGATGGAGGAGTAGAAACAGCTCGTCCAAGCCTCTCTGACCCCAGATTCCCCCCAAACTATGTAAAAGGGGACTCTGAACAACTTCTGGAGCCCCAGCACCCACAGAATGACACAGAGAAGCTAACATCCCACTGAGGACAGCCTAGCAGACCTGCAGGAAGGACCAGCACAGCGGTCTGGGACCTGGCAGCGCGCAGAGCGCACAGCGCAGGAGCCGAGCCAATCCCAGGTCCGCGTGAGCCGAGGTTTTAGCCCCAGGGTGGCAGGGCCAGCAGCCAGCTGGAGGAACCCCAGAACACCAGGAGCTGTGGCGACTCCAGAATTATCAACATAGACATGCCTAGGACAAAGTAAGAGGTTAGTGTCCTATGGGCTTTGGGACCTGTATTTGGGGAATGCGTCAGCTCCCTCCCCTGGGGGCTAGAAGCCACAGAGGACAAACTCCATTTTGTAGTTTTCAGAGGCAGCTCCCACTCCCAGCCTGCAAATTTGTAGGGAGATCCAGCGATCAGTCTTGCGGGGTAATCGCTCTTGCTTTAACCTCCCTGGATCTGGATTGTGATCTAGGGAGGAAGTTGTGGGTAGGTTTACAGCTTGCCAGAAAAGGAAGTTGCCCCCCACACATTTGGGACGAAAATTCCTCTATCTGGCCTTAAAGCCATAGTGTGGCAACAAGCCCAAAAGTCAAGCAATTAAGTGGCAACATGCCAAGGCAAAGGAAACAGAAAACTGCAACCCTAGACTCCTATTTTGGGGGCATAGAGCGGGAAAAAGGACTGTGAGGTCAGAAGTCCTGCTCCAAAAGCCCCAGGGGAAACCATGAGCAGGTTGCAGGCCATAGAGGACCTTAAGAAGGACTTTAAAAATCAAATAAGAGAAGTGGAGGAAAAATTGGAAAGAGAAATGAGAAGGATGCAGGAAAAGTATGAAATGAGGGCCAACAGCTTGACTGAGGAAAACAACACCTTAAAAAATAGACTAGCTCAAATGGCAAAGGAGGCCCCAAAGGGCAATGAGGAGAAGAATGCCTTAAAAAGTCGAATTTGCCAGATGGAAAAAGAATCTCAAAAGTTCACTGAGGAGATTCATTCCTTCAGAGTTAGACTGGAGCAAATGGAATCTAGTGACTTAATGAGAAATCAAGATGCTGTTAAGCAGATCCAAACAAATAAAGATTAGAAGGCAATGTGAAATATCTCATGGGAAAAACCACTGACCTGGAGAATAGATCCAGGAGAGACAATTTAAAAATTATTGGACTACCTGAAAGCCATGATCAAGGAAAGAACCTAGAAATCACCCTTCAAGAAATTCTCAAGGAAAACTGCCCTGATGTTTTAGATCCAGAGGGCAAAATAGAGGTTGAAAGAATCCACAGATCACCTCCTGAAAAAGATCCCAAAAAGAAAACTCCCAGAAATATTATAGCCAGGTTCCAGAATCCCCAGATCAAGGAGAAAATACTACAAGCAGCCAGGAAGAAACAATTTCAATATTGTGGAAACACAATCAGAATAGCCCAGGACCTGGCAGCTTCTACACTGAGGGATCGAAGGGCATGGAATATGATATTCCAGAGGGCAAAAGAACTGGGAATGAACCCAAGGGTCACCTACCCAGCAAAACTGAGTATTTTGTTTCAGGGGAAAATATGGTCATTCAGTGGAATAGAAGACTTTCAAGCATTCTTGAGGAAAAAACCAGAATTAAATAGAAAATTTGACATCCAGACACAAGAGGGGATAGATGCCCGAGAAGGTAATCAGGGAAAAGAAATCAAAAGGAACTTATCAAAGTTGAACTATTTACATTCCTACATGGAAAAGCAATAACTGTGACTGATGATATCTTTCTCACTATGAAAATAATGGAAGAAGGGGGTGTGGTCATATGAATACATATGTGAATGTATGTGTATATGGTTACAGTTATATATGGATAGAGGGCATAGGTTGAATTTGTTGGGAAGGGAGAATACTCAAGGGATGAAATTATGAGGTGAGACAGGAAAGTGGCAAGAGGAGATGGGGAGAGACAGGGTAGGGTAAACTATCTCATGTAGAAGAAGCAAGGGGAAGTGGTTGCAAAGGAGGGGGAGAATAAGGAAGGCTAAAAAGGCAAAACCACATTCACATTGAATTTAGTTCAGGGAGAAAATGACATACATACTAAATGGGATATCTCAACCTGCAGCAGGATAGGGGGAAGGGAGATGAGAGGAGGGATGATGGATGGGAGGGCATCCTTGGGGGGAGGGGAGGTTGGAAGTACCCACTATAGAAGAGGGACAGGATCATGTAGGGAATGGACCAGGTGGGGGGTGGGATGAGTGGGAGGGAATTATAAGCAGCCTTGTACAATATATCTACTATGATAATGTTTTGCATAGCTAGACATGTACAACATATACTGAATTACTTATCTCCCAAGAAGGAATGGGTGACAAGGGAGGAAGGAAATGGATCTGAAATTAGAGGTCGTAACATTAAATGTTTCAAATATATATAAATACTATTATTAATACTCTTTCGCTTGTAATAGGGAGATAAGATGTGCAGGCATTGGGACACAAAGATTCACCTTCCTCTAATGGAAAAGTCGATGGGGGTATGGGAGAAGGTATGGGAGAGAGCAGATTGGAGGAAGTGATATCTTGTGGGACTGCTATTCTGGGAGGTTGGGTAGGGGAATAATGGGGGGAAAATGATTGTAAGTCAAAATCTGGCGGAAATGAATGATGTAAAACAGAAGTTAATAAAGCATTAAAAAATGTTTCAAATATATATAAATATTATTATTAATACTCTTTTGCTTGTAATAGGGAGATAAGATGTGCAGGCATTGGGACACAAAGATTCACCTTCCTCTAATGGAAAAGTCGATGGGGGTATGGGAGAGAGCAGATTGGAGGAAGCGATATCTTGTGGGACTACTATTCTGGGAGTTTGGGTAGGGGATTAATGGGGCGAAAATGATTGTAACTCAAAATCTGGTGGAAATGAATGATGTAAAACAGAAGTTAATAAAGCATTTCTTTAAAAAAAATAGTAGGAAAACCATCAGTATAATTGATCATAGGAACAATAAAACTCTCAGAAAGCACATGCTTATCTCAATAGATGCAGAAAAGGCTTTTGAAAAAGTACAACATCCAATCCTATTAGAAACACTAGAAAGTATAGGAATAAATGGGGCCTTCCTTAAAGTAGTTGATAGCAACTATTTCAAACCATCAGCAAGTATTATATGCAATGGGGATAAACTAGAAGCATTTGCAATAAGATCAGGAGTGAAACAAAGGTGTCCACTGTCACCCCTCTTATTCAATCTGGTACTAGAAATGTTAGCAGTAGCAATTAGAGAAGGAAAATAAATCAAAGGAATCAAATTAGACAAAGAAGAAACCAAGCTATCACTCTTTGCTGATGATATGATTATATACTTAGAGAATCCTAGCAAATCAAGTAAATAACTACTTGGAACAATAAATAAATTTGACAAAGTTGCAGGATATAAAATAAAACCACATAAATCCTTGGCATTCCTCTACATCTCTAATGAAACTCAACAGCAAGAGATAGAAAGAGAAATCTCATTTAAAGTCACTGTAGACATTATAAAATATTTGGGAATCTACCTGCCAAAACAAACCCAGGACCTATATGATCACAACTGCAAAACTCTTCTCACACCAATAAAATCAGATATAACTAATTGGAAAAAATATCAATTGCTCATGGCTGGGTCGAGCTAATATAATAAAAATGACAATTTTTCCCAAACTAAATTACATATTTATTGCCATACTAATCAATTTAACAAAAAACTACTTTTTAGAGTGAGACAAAATAGTAACAAAATTTATTTTGAAAAACAAAACGTGTAGAATATCAAGGTAATTAATGAAAAGAATGCTAGGGAAGTTGGCTAGCAATACCCAGTTTTAATATGTATTATACAGCAGCAGTCATCAAAACTGCTTGGTACTGGCAGAGGAGTAGAGTAGTGGATCAATGAAATAGGTTGGTAACAGGAGACCCAGCATTTAATAAATATAGTAATCTATTGTTTGATAAACCCAAAGACCCCAATTTCTGGGATAAGAATGCACTATTTGACAAAAACTCCTAGTAAAACTGAAATACAATATGGCAGAAACTGGGAATAGAAAATTATCTAACACCATATACCAAAATCAAGTCTAAATGGGTGCATGATCCAGGTATAAAGGATTATACTGTAAGCAATCTAAGAAAGCAAGGAATAGTTTACCTGAAAGATTTGTGGAGAGGGAAAGACTTTAGGACCAAACAAGAACTAGAGAGCATTATAAAATGCAAAATGGATAATTTTGATTACATTAAATTGGCTTCTGTACAAACAAAGCCAAAGTAACCAAGAACAAGAGGCAGGTGGGAAATTGGGAAAGAATTTTTACAACCCGTGTCTCTGACAAAGGACTCATTTCTAAAATATACATAGAATTGAGCCAAATCTATAAGAATACAAGTCATTCCCCAATTGATAAAAGGTCAAAGGATATGAACAGGCAGTTTACAGAGAAAGAAATTAAAGATATCATAAACATATGAAGAAATGCTCTAAATCAATATTGATTAGAGAAATACAAATCAAAACAACTCTGAGATACCACATCTCTCATTCAGATTGGCTAAGATGACAAAACAAGAAAATGACAAATGCTGGAGAGGATGTGGACAAATTGGAACACTAATACATTGCTAGTGGAGTTGTGAACTTAACCAACCATTCTGGAGAGCAATCTGTAATTATGCCCAAGGGCTATAAATAATTTCATACACTTTGACCCAGCAGTACCACTTCTAGGGTTATATTACAAAGAGATCATAGAAGTGGGAGGAAGACTCATATGTACAAACATATTTATAGCAGTTCTTTTGGTGGTTGCAAAGAATTGGAAATTAAGGGGATGCTCATCAATTGGGGAATGGCTAAACGAGTTGTGGTATATGCATGTAATGGAATACTATTGTGCTATAAGAAATGAGGAGGAGACGGTTTTCATATTTACCTGGAGAGGCTTATACAAACTGATGCTGAGTGAGAAGAGTAGAGCCATTAAAAATTTGTATACAATCACAGACACAACATTTGTGTGATGACCAACTATGACAGACTGGACTCTTCTCAGCAATGCAGTGATATAAGTCAATCCCAAAATACTCATGAAAGAGAGAGATGCCTACATACAGAGAAATAACCAGAAAGAACAGAGATTGAATCCTGATCTAAACAAACTAATTGATCTGTTTCTTTTCATTGTTTGGTTTTATTTCTTCTTTACCATTTTTCATCCCTTCTAGTACAATTCGCCTTTGTAACTTGACTACTGTCTAGTGTGAAAGTATTTGTAGATCCTGTACTAGACTATATGCCTTCCTGGGGGGTAGTGGTAGGGAGGGAAGGGAAATTTTAAACTCAAGGAACAATGGAATTGAATCTTGTAAACTAAAAATAAACAAATAAAAAAGATATCATTGGTGTTTTCCCTTCCTTTTCCCTCTCCCTCTCCCCTTCCCCCCTCTCCCCCTCCCCTCCCTTTCCCCCTTCCCCCTCCCCATTCCCTTACCCATCCTTCCCTCCATCCTTTCTCCTTTTCTCGCTTCCCGGGCCTAGACGATGCTGTGGTGGAGACGGCTGAGGAGGCCACGGAGCCTGCCGAGGCGGACATCACCGGCCTGTGCCAGGACATGTTCTCCAAAATGGCCACGTACCTGACGGGCGAGCTGACAGCCACCAGTGAAGATTATAAACTTCTGGAAAATATGAACAAACTGACTAGCTTGAAGTATCTAGAAATGAAAGATATTGCAGTAAACATAAGTAGAAACCTAAAGGACTTAAACCAGAAATATGCCGCCCTTCAGCCTTACCTGGATCAGATCACTTTAATTGAGGAGCAAGTAGCCTCTCTTGAACAGGCAGCTTACAAGTTGGATGCCTATTCAAAGAAACTAGAAGCAAAGTACAAGAAGTTAGAGAGGCGATGAAAGAATTCTTTAGCACAAAGACTTTAACTACAAGAATGTTTTATAAGAAATATGTGGGATGGGACTTCTCACTAGGCTTCAGTTCCCAAAAGGAAGCGGTGCTGCTGATCCAAGGAGAATCCCAGCCTCCACCTCTGGCTGGATGTGTAACTCTGGCCACCCCCGTGTTTTCCTCAGCCTGTACCCTTGGAACCTCATCTAAGCGTGTGCTTCCTTGTGTGCCCTGGACCAAGGCTCAGAAATCAGGATCAACCCCGTCTGGAGCAGACACAGATGAGAGGCTTTCGGCTCCCTGGCTCTTCCCTTGCCCCCACCCCCCTCATAACCTGTTCTTCAGCTTAAATAAAAAATGCCAACCTATGAAAAAAAAAAAAAAAAGATATCATTGGTAAAAGATTTGAACAGTTGATGAAAGAAGAGGTAATTGAGACAGGTGTAGACAGATTTTTCTAGCACCTGAGAGTGAACAAATGTTATAACATTTTTAGGTCATAGTATGATCAGATGAGGTTTTTCATTCTTCTTGATTCTTGAAAATGACACTACAGCTGCCCCTTTCTTCCTAGATACATTTTTCTCTTTGTCTCAACTGCCTTCTTAGTTACCTACTTTGGATCATTCTTCCTGACATTCTCACTGACTGCAGATGTTCCCTAAGGTTCTATCCTGGATCCTCTTCTCTCTCTGTGCTCTTGGTGATGTCATCAAATCTCTTAGTTTATTTCCCATTTCTTTTCATATAGTGACAATGAACTAATTCCAGTTTTTGTTAACATGGTCAGAATGCTTTTCTTCATGTGAAAAAAATCAGGGAATATTGTACTTCTTGAATGATAATTAGTAAAGGAAATATATTGGGAATGTTTGAAATATTTGAAAATATTCT
The DNA here is from genome assembly GCA_011680675.1 of Gymnobelideus leadbeateri. NCBI lineage: Eukaryota > Metazoa > Chordata > Mammalia > Diprotodontia > Petauridae > Gymnobelideus > Gymnobelideus leadbeateri. The sequence goes on from WOXC01004484.1 coordinate 321,578, forward strand.
GTAAGTGGCTCTACTCTGTGAATCATGAGATAACACAAAGTTAATCTTATTTTATTGGTTAAGATTTATATCCAGTAATGGGCATGAATTTTAAAAGAAGTCACCTATCAAAGCCTTTATGCCTTCCCACTGATGGCATTATGTTGAAAGAAGAGAGAGTGATATTTGAGGGAAGACTGAGTCATCTCTATCCCAAGTTGTCATGCGACCTATGAAAATGGACTTAAGTTCTTTGCCTTACTATTTGGTCTTTAATTTTAAATGAAAGATATCGGGTACAATGACGTTGTGAGTTTCAAAGTAACAACAGAACAAACCACCAATACATCTGAAAATGGATTCCATGCTAGAGTGTGCTGCCAGGTCATCCTACCTTAAATCTTCATGGCATGAATTGCAGAAACTCAGTCTAGTGAAAGCAGGGACAAGAAGTGATTAAGTATGCCATCATATTTAGATGTGAAATGTGTAAGAGAAGAGCTATCTAGAAACTGCAATGAGTTGGAATCCACTCTCCTCAGAGGTAAATATCATACAGAGAAGGAGATGCTGGCGTGGTACAAGTGATAAATGTACTTTTGTACTTGTTATAACACTGATGTAAATTTCCCTTTATAAAATATAATTTATGTTAATTTTAAAAGAGAATTATGGACCTATTTACTTGTGGCTAAGAGTGGAGAGATCACATTCCCTCATTAAGGGATTAAGAACCAGAGGTTGAGAGAGAATATACCCCAACCCTTCAAGATTATCCCTGGGCCCCAGAGGGGTTAACATAGCCAGATTGACCCTGGATAATGAGAATGGAATACTCACTACAATGTGATGATTTCAATATTTATATATCTAATACAAGTTATAGTATGTGAGTGTGATGGAATACTATTGTGGTTTGAGAAAATTTGGAGATGATTTCAGAAAAACTTGTGGAAACTTACATGAACTGATACAAAATGATGTGGGTAGAGTGAGGACAATTTTGCACACAGTAACAGCAAAATTCTAATACTAATTAATTGTGAAACATTGTACTGTGATCAATACAATTATTCAAGACAATTCCAAAGGACACATGATGAAAAATGGTATTGAACTCCAGAGAAAGAATTAATGAGCACTGAGTGGATATTGAATTTTATTTCTTTTCATTTTATTTTTACTTACTTTTCTTTCTTCCTTCCTTCCTTCCTTCCTTCCTTCTTTCCTTCCTTCCTTCCTTTCTTTCTTCCTTTGTCTCTTTCTTTTTCTTTATATCTTTCTTTCTCTCTCTCCCTCCCTCCCTCCCTCCCTTCCTTCCTTCCTTCCTTCCTTTTCTTTGCTTCTTTCTTTTGCAACATGATATATGAAAATGTATTTTTCATGACTTTTATATATATATATATATATATATATATATATATATATATATATATATTGTACATCAGGTGATTTGCCTTCTCAGTGGGTGGGGGAGGGGAGAGAGGAAAGGAGAGTATTTGGATCTTAAAACAAAAAAAAATATTAAGAAAAAACAAAATAAATAAAATAGGAAAAAAGGAAGAGATATTTATTATGTGATTGGGCCTCCCTCTGTTAAAGTTGGGGGTAGTATATAACACTTAAGGACTAATAATATATTAGCTTTCACTTGAACTTGCCACATAATTGAGTGATTCCTCATTTCCATTCCTACATTTCCTAAATGATGATCTCTGTTCCATTTTATGAATGCAAGGTATTAATGGAAATATGCTGCTGTCTCATCACTTTCATCATTCATTTCTCCATTGATTCTTGTATCACCTGCTATTTTGATTTATCATTACTTATTACTATTTACTTGGTCAAATATTTAAGCAAGGATGCAATGAGTTTTAAAGGGGATCACATTCAACAGAGATCTTGAAAGACTAGTTTGAAATTCTAGATCAACTATTTATCAGATACCTAACCCTGCCTAAGTCACTTAAATTATCTGCATTTCATTTTCTTCACAACTTTCACAGGGCAATTGTGAAAATGAAATAAGTGAGAAAATTGATGAGCTTAATGAGGGTCATTAAGAACCTGGAAAAGGGCAATGAGAGAGAATAGAGTCTGCCCCAGATAAGAATCCTCTAAAAATATATCCTATTTCATATGTTTGAGGTTCCTCCATCCAGGGAACAAGTAGACTTCCTTGTCTACATTATCCCTTACCACTCCTTCATATTGTATCTCCTTCAATACAACTTTCCCCCCTCTCTCTCTTTCTTTTTTTCTCTCTGTCTCTTTCTCTATCTGTTTTTCTCTCTCTCTGAATCTGTCTCTGACTCTGACTCTCTGTCTCCCTGTCTCTCTCTGTCTCTGTCTTTCTGTCTCTGTCTCTGTCTCTGTCTGTCTCTCTGTCTCTCTGTCTCTGTCTCTCTCTGTCTCTCTCTCAGTCTCTGTCTCTCTCTGTCTCTCTCTCTGTCTCTCTCTGTCTCTCTCTCTCTCTCTCTCTCTCTCTCTCTCTCTCTCTCTCTCTCTCTCTCCACTTTGCCTTGGAGTTCTCTTTCTCCCAGGCATGCCACCATTCTCCACAGAAACACAAGATTCCATTAGTTCTAAAGCTAAGACTAACAGTCTCAATTGCTGCATTTACTTCCCAATGTGAGGTTTTTAGGGAAGGCATATCACAAGATGGAAGGAAAAATCCCATGCCTTGTAGTCGTAATGAGAGTTTTGCCTCCCTTCTCCCTGACATGGGGACAGTGACAAGGGATCATTCCATGAATAACATTCCCTTTGGCTTTTCCACCAGAAACATAAATGGTTGATTAAAAAAATACTGTGTTTCATTGTCCTAAACATCACAAAACCTATAACCTAGAAAATTCCTTGGCACATAATGGCTGATAAATATTGCTGATTGATTACATAGGCAAAATCATATACTCTTATTCCAGTATTGTACATGACCCTTCAGCTATTATACTCTCAAGGCACAAAACTTTAAAAAAAAGTGAAAAGGGATTGACTAGGGATAGAAAGGGAAATGCATTTGTCCCATGTACTCTTGTATTATTCTACAGTTTTGTTTTCTATAAGAATTTAATGAGACTATTGTTGTCCAGCCATTGTGGTAAAAACTACCAGAAGAAACTTATATTATTTTGGGGAAATATTATATATAAATGCAATCACACAGAGATATTAAAAGGAAAATTGAGAAGAGATGATCTTACTGGGGAAGGGGAAAGAGGGGGACTTCATGAAGGAGGTAGTAAATGAATTTAATTCTGAAAGAAGATAAAGGTTCTGAAAGGAGGAACCATATCTCAGACATGGAGGGAAGAAGGATTGATGGGTTTAGAAGCAGTATAGTAAGTTAACCAGAGCATAGATTCAGTGGAGAGAAAAGTAGAAATAAATGTAGGAAGGAATAATGAAAATAGCAAGTGGATTTATAAATGCCATATGAATAAGTGTGTATTTTCTTATGTAGTCAATATTTACCTTATTGGTTGTTTTTGTTAAGGAGAAGGATATGATCAGGCCTATACCTTAAGAAGAATTTTTGGAACTGTGTAGAGAATAGATTATTGAAGGGAAATTTTAAACAGAGAAATCATTTAGGATGTTTTTATGAGTCCCAGTGAGAAGTAATAAGAATCTCAATTAGTTTGGTAATTATGTAAAAAGAGATAAGTGAGAAAATTCTGGAGTTTGAGGACCTATACTATGTCACATAGTCCTGTGGGCAAGTACCATAACCTTACTAGGCCTCAATTTCTTCATCTTTAAAATTAGAGACCTGGAATAGATGGTCTCTCAGGTCCCTTCCAGTTTGAAATCTATGATCCTGTGATTTTACTACTTCATAATAGATAGAATGATAAGAAAATGTGACCTTAAAATATGGGGTATGGAAAGATGGAGAGATCAAAGAAAACTTTGTTGCAAACCTGTGTGAGTGGAAGGAAGGATGATATATTCAACAAAAAGTAAGACAACTAGGTACAGGTTTATGACATTTTTACATATTCTCTGTACCTCTACTTCAGCTTCTATAAAATTAGGTAGTTAGATTAGATTATCTCTAAAGCCCTTCAAAGTCTAGTTTTATATGGTCAAAATATGTTTATGTGAATTATCTATGAATTTTACAGTTCATTTTTAAGTAACTTTTTGCCTACATGCTTTAGCTAACTGACACCACTGCTCATTTTCCTCATGTGAATAGGCACAGCCTCAAACTTGATAAATAATTTCTGAAATTATGAACATTGTATGGCATGCTCAAATATGTTGACAAAATTTGCAGTATTTGCTCATGTAAAGAAAGGATTGGTAATTTATCTCTTTAGGTAAAGGCATTTTTAATGGAATTAAATTATATTTTAACTCAATTATATTTTGACTCACATTTTGAAAAGGAATTGAAGTTAGCTTGTATTGCTTTAAAATATCAAGGGAAATATTTGAGAAAGGATTATTTATGCTAAGTGATGCTATTTATAATAATCAATTTATACCATACAATAAAAGCCTGATTATGAGGCAAAGCAAATATATTTGATTTCCAAGGGCCAGCCAGAGTTGCAGAAGAATGAGGAAGCATGACTGTGGTCCTGGTACTTTATACAAATGTTGTTGTGACTTTGTTAGTGTTTATGAATGTTCTTGTGACTTTGTTAAGACATCTTCCCAGGAAAAGAAACTGTGGAGGATTTGAGATGGCCTGGATACTGTGAGCCCCAATGTGGAGTAGGAACTGCACAGAGAGCTAGACAAGGAGCTGGGAGTAGTCTGTCTTTGAATTCAGGTGACAGTTGGTTAGATTCAGGTAAGAGCTGGGAATGTGGAAGAGGAACCGTGGGAGATGAAAGCCTACCCCAAGTCAAGATAAAAAGACCTCTCCATGGGTACTGAGTAGTAACTGAGAAAATTGACTGAGTAGTGACTAATAAAATAGGATACTGAGTAGTGACCAATGGAATTGTAATTTACTTGTGTCCTAGGGGTGGACGGCATTTGTATTTTCCACTACATATTAAGAAGGTAATGAATAGTGACTGTTGAAGTGGTAACTTAATTGCACCCCATGGGTGGAGAACTTTGACATTTGTACTTTGTGACCCTTAAGGAAGCAAGCCTCTTTAAGGATTATTGAATGATTGACTTACTAAATGATTGGACTTTTTGAAAACTATGTGACCACTTTAGTGAAAACTATGGGGCCATTTTAGTGATAAGTTGGTGAGTTGTGACATGGTGAATGCTGTATTTTGATTCTCTGTGATAAATTGTAACACTCTGAATGCTGTACCTTGATTTTCTGTGAATATTTTGCTCTGATTTGCTACTGAATAAGTTGAGATTTACTATACTATGTAATCAGAACCTTTAAAGCTGTTCATAGAAATAGTTCTCTGGAAAGCTGTTGATGCTTGGCTTTACACATGGCTTTTAGGTAGTCCAATAATTTTAAAATCATCTTTCCTGGAATCATTTTCCAGGTCAGTGATTATTCCAATGAGCTATTTCACATCGCCTTCTATTTTTTTTTATTTGTTTGGATCTGTTTTATAGTATCTTGATTTCTCATAAAATCATTAGCTTCTATTTGCTCCAACCTAATTTTGAAGGAATTATTCTCTTCAGTGAGTTTTGACATTCCTTTTCCATCTGGGCATTTATGCTTTTTAAGGCATTCTTCTCCTCAATGGCTTTTTGGGCCTCTTTTGCCATTTGGGTTAGCCTATTTTTTAAGGTGTTATTTTCTTTGGAATTTCTTTGGTCACTTTAAACAGGCTGTTGACTAGCTTTTCATGATTTTCATGGATCATTCTGATTTCTCTTAGCATTTTTTTTCCTTTACTTCTCTTACTTGATTTTCAAAATCCTTCTTGAAATCCTCCATAGCCCATGACAGTTTCATTTATTTTTCTTGGAGGTTTTTGATGCTGGAATTTTGACTTTGATGTCTTCTTTTGGTTCCATGTGTTGATTCTCTTTGTCCCCCCAAAAAGATTCTGTTGTCTGATTGTGCTTCCTCTGTTTGCTCATCTTGCCAGACAATTACTTGAGTTTTGAGCTCTTTGCCAGGGTAGAACTCCAATTCCAGAGTGGAGAGAGCTAGAGTTTTCCCAGCTATTGTCAGAGATATGAGGAGAGTGCCCTTCAAAAGCCACCACAAACTGTGGCATACTAGCACTTCTCACCCAAGGACCACCCCCACGATCACAATCTAAATTCAAGCAGGTCAAGGCAAGAGTGATTACCCTTTGAATGGTGGCTTAGTCTCCCTCTGATCTGCAGGCCAGGACCTCTGGAGGCAGCCATAAGGCAACAACTGCAGCCACCGTGCTGCTACCACCTCTGTCCTCCTGGGGACAGGAGTCAATGTTCTTCTCTCACCCAGTTCCAACAGAATTTCCTATTGATCCTTTACTTTTTCTTTGGTGTTTATGGTTTGAGAAGTCTGCAAACAGCCACAGCTGCTGGTGATTCAGTCTCATGAAGATTGGTCAAGTTGGCATGGGTTGGGAGTCTGGGCTGTCAGGGTTCATGTGTCACTCCATTCAGCTCCCAACTAAGTTCTATAGACCCCTTCTGTTGCTGACCAAGCTGCCTTAAGCAGGGTATTTGTTTCTCTCTGTCACTTTGTGTTTTCTGTAGATCATAAATTTTTTTAGAGACATTTTTATAGGATTTGGAGATGGTTTGAGCTGGAATTCAAGCAAATTTCTGCTTTTACTCTGCCATCTTGGCTTTGCCCACTCCTAAGTGTTTTATATTGTGAACCATTCTTTTAATTTCTCCTTCTGTCTCTTAACTGTCAGATTTTGTTGGTGATACATAGAAATGTTGGTGGTGCTTTAAAATGATTGATGATTTTTTATAAGGAAAATTATGATAATTTTAATCATAAATCACATGATCCAAAGTGTGGCAGTATAGTATGATGTAGAAACAGTGTTGAACTTATAGTAATAAATATTTTGTTTCAACTTCTCCCTCTGACACTAACAATGTTACCATCAGCAAATCATGTAACCAGTTTAAGCCTCCATTGCCTCATCTGTGAAATGGAACTAGGAATACTTGTAATATCTGCCCCAGGTGGTTATTATGAGGTTCAAATGCTATAATATATGTAAAATGTATAAGGCAGTTATAATGATAGTCTTTAGTAGTAGGCACATAAGACGTAATTACAACTTAATTTAACATTTTGCTAGGAATATTCAGAAATTTATATAGACCTGTTTTTAACAGTTAAGAAAAATGTTTATTCATGTGCCACATATATGTGTGTGCATGTATAAAATATAGTTGATAAATACATACATTCATATAATTAACATTTATCGATTTCAGTTTTCCATAATATGGAAATGACATTATTAATTGTACAATATGTTCTGACTATAAATTACCCTTATTATATGTCCAAAAGGAAAGAGTAGTTTTGTTTATAGCATAATATATCCCACATTTGAAAATCAAATTTAAAACACATGAAATCTAAAGTTTTTGCTCTATTGCCAAGATGTGGGAGTAAGATTTTAATGATGGCATTCAGTTTTGGCATGTGAAACTGATCCATAGCATAAAGCTAATAAGCTAAATATGGTGAATGGAAAGCAAAAACATTTGTCTCCTTTTCCTTCTTCCTTTCTCTCAGACCTAAATGAAATCCATCATTTTCTTCTGTGACAACTAGAGGGTCTTAATAATTAAGTATAAGAAAAATTTACAATTAATTCTAAGGGTGTTCAGAATAACTGGGATTAATCAACAACATTGTCATATGTTACCTGCCTTCTTGGTTGTAATCACCCAGAGTCTCAGCAATACTTGTATAAAATTCACTTTTCTCACACATTATTCAGTTAGTAAAACAATTGATGCCAAATAGAAATGCAATGTCATTTGGATGGAAAAATATAAATTGAGTGAGTATTTTATTTGTTGTTTATATAAGAAGGGGAAATATTTTACAGGATATCAGCTGTTACAAACTAATGTACCTGAAATTAATTCAGAATTTGAGCCAATAATGTACTACCCAATTGTGAATATCATGCATATTTTACCAATAGCAGTGATTCCATTCACAATAATGAACCTAGATCAAATGTTAGCTCTCTGATTCTAGTAAAAAAAATCAATTTTAATCCCAAGGTGTTCCCCTCCCAGAAAATATTTTAAGAATATATGAAGAAGCTCCTTTGTTTTCTGCTTCTATTATTTAGGTGCCTACTTTTCATTTGTAATATATTGTGACTCAAAAATAGCAAAAGGAACAATTCATTTGAATGCTAATTCACATGTTAAACAATAACTCCTATGTGTTGAACTAGCTATATTTTGAACTAAATCTTATATAATAAACTAAATCTAAAACTTATGCATGAATATTCAACAATAATTCATTAAATGTCTACCATGGACAAAATAGCATACTACATGCTGAGGATAGAACTCTCAAGATGCCCATCTTCTAAGGGAGGAATTTTATCTTTAAAAAGAGCATTAAATGCATTATACTTTGAAGATGGAGAGAGTAATAACAGAGAGGGGAAAAAACCTTCCTCACCTCAAAAGAAGGTGTTAAGGATTCTGTATAGAAGAGATGGGGATGAGGACAGTGCTCATTAAAAGTATGTGGGACAGCTTGGGCAAAAGCATGTACAAGGCAGATGGAATACCAAGGTCAAGAAACAAGTAGGTCCATTTTACTGTAACATAAAATTCATGGTAGGGAATATATATATATATATATATATATATATATATATATATTAAATATAGAATGTTATCCTAGAGCTAGATCCTAAAATATTATAAATGTCAGAACAAGCAGTTTGTAGGACATATGATCATATATTTGTGTTAGAAATATCAATGAAAAGTGCTCAATGAATTTCTGTTGTCATACGAAATATGCCAAATTACTCATGAGTCTCATGGTTTAAGTTGTAGATAACATCAGAAAAAGGTTCCAGGAAGGGGTAAAGATAGACAGAAAAAATGAGGAAGAGGTTGAGGAAACATGAACTCATTAGCCCCCAAAGCAACATAAGATCTGATATAAGCAAGAGGCATAAAATGCTGCTGGGAAAAAAAAATGGTTAGGTTAGGGATAAATATCATCATTAAATTGGTTGAAAAATTAATAACTGATTCAAATAAAGACTTTCCGTTGATAGCAAACTCATATTTTCCTTCATTGAAGCAATTAGCATTAAGCAGACACAGTCACAGAGAAGTTATGTCATATAAAGAGAAAAAAAATTCATATGCTAAGTCTTTCTAACTTTTCTTTGTAGTATCTCCCTCTCTTGATCTTGTTTGCTTTTATCAGTAGAGAGACATATTTTAATTATTTCTCATCTGATATGGCAGGTATTTTTTAATGGTAATATGAATCCAAACTGCCTGGCTACAGAGTATCCATTTCATTTTGTGATGCCATATGTTGTATCCTCTTCAAAGTACAGAATAAAGTTAAATGTGCCATCAAGTAAGGTATACCTGGCCTGAAGCAACACATTTTTGAAAATTATCTTGATTATTTTGGGCCAAAAGGGTGTTATTTAATAAGTGGCCTTGACCGTCCATGAAGGGGCATCATAGTAACAGGAAGAAGTAATGTCCTGATACAATGTTATTTTGGCTATATAGAGAATTGCAAAGAGTTTATTAATTCAGCTACAATCCATTTTAAAAAAAATGTCAAAAAAAAGTTTGGCATTCTGTCAATAAAAGGACAAGTCAATTGATTGAATTTTATGTTTTGTTTTTTTTTTGTTTTTTTTTCCCCCACAATTGGCACTGGGAAGTCATATTCTAACATTACCCTCCATCATAATACTTTAGCTTTCAAATCCTAAAGCAAATTTATGGCAGGCAATTATAAAAATGTGTTATCTCTATGGACAAACCAGTTAGTTTTATGAAACTGCAAATAGTGTGGTGTCAGCATATTCTTATGAATTATTGATTGATGAATGGAGATAAAATAATGAAAGTATAACTGATGAGGGAGTAAGAGAACACCCATGATTCAGCTGGTAGAAAACTTCAGTCATTTTATACACATCTAAATATTGCATCAAAATATTGGCATAGATTATCTAGATTCTTTGTAAAATAATAACTGAAAGACGTTGCCATGAAAATAGTATTTCAAGTGTATTTTATAGGTTACCTTATTACATGACAGAATTAATCAAAATAACTAGGAATGTAATGTCTTTAAATGCAGTTCCTTAGTTGAGTTTTCTCATTTTGATAATTTGATAATTCAGTTTTCTTAGTTTTGTAATTGATATTAGTGTGTTTTGTACCACATATTCAATATTCATTTACATGAAGACAAAGCATATTTAAATATATATTATAAAGTCAATAGAGATTTACAAAAACTAACTTAAGAATCTCACACACAGACACAGACACAGACATATCTACACATCAAATTTAGTGGGCCCAGAATTGTGCCAGATGGGATGAGTAGCAACCCACCTACTAAAGTAAGTGACAAGAGAGTGTCAGGAGCTTATCTTTTACCAGTATCTGGGGAAATAAATCATGAAACTCCCTTCAGAACCTCAGTTGGAGCAATGTGTATGATACTTTTGTCACAACCAAGTCATTCAAGTAGTTAAAAAGTCCAGAGAGAAGCAAGAGATGAAAATGATAAGAGAACCCTATCCCCCAAGTCTTTAAATTTTCATCCTGGGAAAGATATGGTACCTGCAGATGGGGAGAATGATTTAACTTTTGATTGCCCTACTTTCCCATGTCAAGTTCTTAGTTGTCATCTGTATACAATTCAGTCTGTCCCTGGTATCTATGGGCAAATAAGATGCTCAGGCAAGAAGACCCATTGTGACACACTAGTACCCAGTTTATTGGGGTAGGCCATGAGGGTTAATACTTCCTATAAGGGAGATTGATTGTTTATATCAGCTCCATTCCTTTCTCATCTCAGGAGGGTCTATATCCTTTGTCCATGGAGCACAGCTACTTATGCAAGTATATAATATCCTACTCCCACCATCTTCACAATAATTGAGGGTCTTATGGTAGTTTTGACTACTAGGCATGCCCTGTTAGAAATGGGTATCAAATTTTATCCAGCAGTTAAAAAGAGAATGCAGCAGTAGGGGTGCCAATGGTGGTGGTGCTGGTGATGGCAAGGAGAGTGTGATGCAAGGTACATTCCTTTAATGTTAATTCCATTTTTCTCCCTTAACAGATGATGCAGATATTTAAATCACTCATCTCTAGTTCCAAATTATGGAATTATTTTGACATTTCAATTTTAACATTTCCAAATATAATATATTTCTTCCACAAACTCAACCCCTCCTCATGCTTTGGTTAAATTCCCCATTGCCACCCAGTTTTGTAATTTCTGCCTTATTTTGGATGCTTTCCTTTACTTTAACTGTAATATTAAAATTGTCAGATTTGTGTACATTTGCTCTCTATATGTGATTAATCTGTTTCCTTTTCTCCAATCTCAGGGTCATAACCATATTTTAAAACCACAACACCTCCTAATCCGAGGTATTACATCAGTTGTCTCCTAGGTTTCAGTCTCTTCTCTTTCATGTCTTTTCTATATAGCTACAAAAATACTAGGCCTTAAGTAAGTCAAACCATACAATTGTCTGTTCAAAATAATTCAGTTACTTCTTGTCTCTAGGGAAAAAATGTTAATTCTTTTTTGGCATTTGAAATCCATTGCAATATGATGCCTGTTTTTTCCCTGGGTTTATTTAATTAGGAAAACAAACAAAAAATAAAGTGCTATTTATTTAGTACCTAGCTTAGTAGAGACATTTTTCATTTTGTGATGAGAAAAAAGTGCAAGAATATGCATTTAAGAAATTTATGTTCTGGCAGAGGCAGGCTGGGACCCAGACCCTCCTAAGGCACAGAGGAAGGCCAGGCCAAGGCCAGATCAACCAGGTGGCAAGTTGTCCCACCAACCACAAAGGCTATTACCAGGCCTAAAAATGAGAGGCTGGGACTTCAACAGAGCAAGGTAAGAATAAAATGTTGGGCCCTTGTCAGGGGCAGCAAATACTCCTGGGACTACCAGTCCATAGCCCAGAAATTTAAAAAGCCCCTATCTGGACCTCCAGGGACCAGGATGGCAGAGTGAACCCTGGCTGCTCCAAACCCCCCCCCCAAAAAAAAATATAGTAATTATTGCCCCTGGGCAAAACCCTTAAAAGTTAAGGCTTGAGAGCCCTAGAGGAAAGGTGTGGCTAGGGCCCTGCCTCAAAATGGGGAGAAAGCAGACTGCAAAGACAAAAAATCTGGAGTACTACTATCTTCCCGGGGAGGAAGCAAATTCAGAGGGAGACAATGTTGTCACCACACCCACAGCTGAAGCATCAACAGGGAACTGGTCTCAAGCACAGAAAGCATTCCTAGATGAGCTCAAAAGGAACTTTGAAAACCAAATGAGAGAGATAGAAGACAAAATGAATAATTCTTTTAAAATCAAAATTGCAAAATTAGGAAAACATTAAAATGAAGAAAACAGCTCCTTCAAAAATAAAAATGTGTGATATGGAAAAGGGCTCCAAAAACTAGCTGAGGAAAATAATAAGCTAAAAACTAGAATTAACCAAATTGAAGCAAATAACTCTATGAGGAACCAAGAATTAGTCAAGGAAAACATCAAAAATGAAAAATTAGAAAAAAAGGTAAAATATCTCAATGGAAAAATAATTGACCTGGAAAACAAATCCAGGAGAGATAATCTGAGAATCATAAGTCTAATGGAAAATCATGATGAAAAAATGAGCCTGGACAACATCCTCCAACAGCTCATCAAGCAAAATTGCTCTGAGATACTAAAACCTGAGGGTAAAATAGAAATTGAGGGAATACACCAGGCACCTCCTTAAAGAGATCCCAAACTGAAAATTCCTCAAGATGTTGTGGCCAAACTCCAGAACTACCAGCTAAAAGGGAAAATACTTCAAGTGGCAGGAAAGAAACAATTCAAATACCAAGGAACCACAGTGGGGATAGCACAGCACTTGGCAGCCTCTACACTGAAAGATAAGAGGCAGTGAAATACAAATTTATTGCAAGGGAAATGAGCTCAGGTTACAATCAAGGATCATATACCCAGTGAAACTGAACATATTCTTCTGGACAAGGAGATGGTTATTCAATGATACAACAGGGTTTCCAGATCTTCCTGATGAAAAAGCCAGAGTTCAATGGAAAATTCAACCTCAATTACAAGATGCAAGAGAGACATAGAAAGGTAAATAAGGAAAACACATACACACTCACACACTCACACACACACACACACACACACACACACACACACACACCCCATTATTTAATAAGAACAAACTGTTTATAGATAAGTAGAGGGTATGAGTATAAATTATACAAAATGATGATTAAAAAAAAAACTTTATTAAGGGCTACAAAGGGACTGCAATGGAGAAAGAGGAATAAATGAAGTGGAAAAGGGTAAATTATGCCACACAAAGAGCCATATATATTTATATATTTATACAGCAGAGGGAAAGAAGGGAGGGAGATGAGTATTATATGAGCTTTTCCCTAATTGGTACTGGTGCAAGGAGGGAAAGCACAACCAGCAAAGCATAGGACTCTATGGAGAAGAGACACAAAATGTATGATAATAGAGGGAAAGAGGGGAGGGAGAGATTTGTTCCTGTCACTCTTGGTGCAGAGAAGAAATAACATGCTATATTAAGTATAAAAATATCCTACAGGCAGTAGGAGGGGAAAAGGACCAGGAAGTGGGGGGGTGGTTAGAATGGAGGAAAGAAGTAATGGGGAAGGGGAGGAAGAGCGAGGAGGTCCAATAAGAAGGGAATACTGAGGGAGGCGGGGGTCAAAAGGAAAACCCTTAAGGAGGAGAAGGGAGAAGGGGAGAAAAAATACAAGCATAAACAGGGGAGGGAAGAGGATGAAGGGAAAGAAAAAGATAGTACTCGTGAATGTGAATGGAATGACCTCTCCCATAAAACAGAGGCAGATAGAAGAATGGATTAAAAACAGTAATCCTATAATATGCTGTTTATAAGAAACACATCTGAAACACAGGGATATGCACAGGGTAAAGGTAAAAGATTGGAGTAGAATATATTATGCCTCAGCTAAAGTAAAAAAAGCAGGGGTAGCAATCCTTATCTCAGATAAAGCAAAAGCAAAAAATAGGTCTAATTAGAAGGGATAAGGAAGGAATCTATATGCTTCTAAAAGGCACCATTGAGAATGAAGCAATATCATTACTTAACATATATGCACCAAGTGGTATAGCATCCAGATTCCTAGAGGAGAAAGTAAGGGAATTAGAGGAAGAAAGGAATAGCAAAACTATACAAAAATGGATAGCAGAAGACCTTAATCTCCCCCTCTCTGAACTTGATAAATCCAACCTCAAAATAAATAAGAAAGAAGTTAAGGAGGTGAATAGAATTTTAGAGAGGGTGGGTATGATACAACTCTGGAGAAAACTGAATGGGGATAAAAAGAAATATACCTTCTTCTCAGCAGTACATGACACATACACAAAAATCGACCATGGACTATGACATAAAAACCTCACAATTCATTGCAGAAAGTGAGAAATGTTAAATGCATCATTCTCAGATCATGATGCAATAAAAATCATATGTAATAAAGGGCCATGGAAAGATAGAATAAAAACTTATTGGAAACTAAACAATTTAATCCCAAAGAATGAGTCAAACAAGAAATCATAGAAACAATCAGTAACTTCATTCAAGAGAATGACAATAATAAGACAACATACCGAAATTTATGGGATGCAGCAAAGGCAGTTCTTAGGGCAAGTTTAATATCCCTGAGCCTAAACATGAATAAATTAGAGAAAAGGGAGGTCAATGAACTGGGCATATAATTGAAAAAGCTAGAAAAAAAAAAACAAATTGAAAATTCCCAATTAAATAATAATTGAAAATAATGAAAACCAAAAGAGAGATTAATAAAATTGAAATTATGAAAACTATTGAATTAATTAATAAAACATCTAAGAGCTGGTATTATGAAAAATAAAATAAAATTGATAGACCATTAGTCAATGTGATAAAAAAAGAAAGATAAAAACAAATTACGAGTATCAAAAACACAAAGGTTGAATCTACCTGCAACAAAGAGGAAATTAAAACAATACTCAGGAATTATTATGCCCAATTGTATGCACATAAATTTGACAATCTTAGTGAAATGGGTGAATTTTTTGAAAGTATAAGCTGCCCAGACTAACTGAAGAGGAAATAAAGTACTTAAATAGCCCCATCTCAGAAAAAGAAATTGAACAAGCCATCAAGAAAATCCCTAAGAAAAAATCTCCAGGGCCAGATGGTTTTACTAGTGAATTCTACCAAACATTTGAAGAACACGAGATTCCAATACTTTACAAACTATTGGGAAAAATTGTAGAAGAAGGAGTCCTACCAAATTCTTTAATTTTTTTTTTAATTTTTTTTCCAAATTCTTTTTAATCACAGCAATTTTGTCATCCAAATATCTCTCTACCTCTTCATAAACAAAGGCAACAACAACAACAACAACAAAAATAGCTGCTTTTCCTATCTTTCTCCTTTAGCCTCTCAAAAAAAGAGTCAATAAAGAGTACCAGTCATTGAAAATAACTTTACTTCTTTTAAGCTCTTTATATTCTTAGGATATAACTCAGTGTTTTCTTTATAAATAGAGATGAATCAAAGCTTTATGAGTTGTATTTGAATAGAAATTGCTGGATGATCTTTAAGGATGAGCCTTATCCCTTTCATTATTATGTCTTGAGATCTCCTTTAGCCCCTTCAGGGGCTTTAAGACTTGCCTAGTTATAAGTTACAAGTTATAAAAGTTAGGAGCAGAGAGGTAGTACAGTGGATAGAACACTCAAATCCAGCCTCAGACACTTATTTTCTGTTAGATCCTCAACCTCTGTTTCAGTTCCTCAATTGTAAAAGTGTAAAAATAACAACTAACTCCAAAGTTGTTGTCAGGAAAAAACAAAGGTATAATAGTTAAACACTTAGCACATTGCCTGGCACATAGTGTATTCTATACAAATTCTAACTATACTATTATTAGTTATCATTATTATGGCACATTCGTATGTCATCTACATGGGCCTGTGTTTATTTGTTCTGCCTGAAGGGTGAATTCAATTCAGTTAAAAAACAAAAAAACAAAAACAAAAACGAAAAACAATCGAACAAACACTAGTAAAGAATTACTATTTTCAAGGCAGAGACAACACCTCAGTGGTGCTAGAAAGTTGATATTGCATACAGGAAGACTAATTCAATTCAATCAATAAATATCTAGAAGCTCCAATTTATCCTGTATATGTTATTCACAAATTGGTATTTGCAAAGCTGTCTTCTTCCCTATTAGAGTGAATTCTTTGAGAACAAGGAATTTGTTATTATATTTAAAACTATTATTATTTTTTTAATCTCCAATACTTATGACAGTGTAAGTGATCTACTTGGTGCTAAATAAATGACATTTGATTGGTTAAAGCTGGTTTCTTCCTAATGGATGAGACATCAAATATATAGACAAGTCTATACCAGATAGTATAGTAGAGTAGAAAATCCTAACACTGACACATGGTGACTCTGTTATCATGGACAATGATCAGTCAATCACGAATTAATAAATAAAGCCTTTTTATTAGTTGACTGCTCCTGTTGTGGGCCTCTTTTGAAATCACTAACCTTAAAGTGCTCCCAATTAATCCTTTAAGACTATAATAAGTTAACAGTGTTTGTCAAGAATGCACAGTAACCAAGTATTTTGTTAGGTGCAGGTGATAGAAGTACAAAAAATGAAACAATCCTAAATCTGAAAATTACTTAAATCAAGTTAGTAGAGACACTATTAGAGAGGCCAGGTGAAATAGTTAATGTTTACCCCTGAAAAATTGTTTGCTTGTTTGTTTTGTTTTTTTAATGTAAACCACAGTGAAGGCATTGGAGATACAAAGACAAATAGATGTAGAGTTAAGAAGAGCCACTTTTCAAATTCTGCCTCAGACATTTAGTATTTGTACTGATGAGTATATAAATAATGCCCTAAGGGTTGAGTTGCTTTTACCTTGTTTATACTCTAACCCAAAGGCATTCTTTTTTTTTTTTTCAAATGCATTATTAACTTCTGGTTTACATCATTCATTTCCGCCAGATTTTTACTTAAAAATTTTTTCCCATTTTTCCCCTACCTACCACCCCAGAATAACAGTCCCACAGGATATCTCCTCATCCCATCAGCTCTCTCCCATATCTTCTCCCACACCGCCTTTGACTTTTTCAGTAGTGCAAAGTGAATCTCTGTGCCCCAATGCCTGTTTATCTTATTTCCCAATTATATGTAAAATAATATTAATAGTAGTATTTATATATTTTTAAACATTTGATTTTAAACTTTGAATTTCAGATCCATTCCCTTCTTACATTGTCACCCACCCTTACTGGGAAGATAAGCAATTCAGTATATGTTGTACATGTGCAGCTATGCAAAACATTACCATAGTAGATATATTGTAAAAGACTTAATATTTTCCCTCCCTCCTATCCCACCTCCCATTTGTTATATTCCCTACTTTGATCCTGTCCCTTTTCAAAAGTGGGTGCTTCCAACTTCCCTCTCCCCCCAGCCTGGCCTCCCTTTTCCAGCTCAGTGATTTTTCCCATGAGATATTTCACATTGCCTTCTATTCTTTCATTTGTTTGGACCTGCTTAACAGAATCTTGATTTCTCATAAAATCACTAGCTTTCATTTGCTCCAGTCTAATTCTGAAGGAATGATGCTCCTCAGTGAGCTTCTAAGATTCTTTTTCCATCTGGCAAATTCGTCTTTTTAAGGCATTCTTCTCCTCTTTGCCTTTTTGAGGCTCTTTTGCCATTTGAGTTAGTCTATTTTTTTAAGGTGTTATTTTCCTCAGTCAGGCTTTTGACTTTCATTTCATACTTTTCATGCTTCTTTCTCATTTCTCTCCCCAATTTTTCCTCCACTTCTCTTATTTGCTTCTTAAGGGCCTTTATGGCCTATAACCAGCTCACATTGTTATTTGGGGCTTTTGGTGCAGGAGTTCTGACCTCCCAGTCCTCCTCCTGTTCCATACTTTGATCTTCTTTGCCCCCAAAATAGGAGTCTAATGTCAAATTTTTCTGTTTATTTTGTTTCTTTTTTTCTAGGCATATTGCCAGTCAATTACTTGTGTTTTGGGCTTGTTGCCACAGTAGGACTCTGCCACCAGCCAGGGGAGCTTCTATCCCAAACACTGGGGTTTTCCCAGCTGCTAGAGGTATTAGATGGCTGCCCTCTCTGAAGCCTCCACACTCTGGGAAGCTGGTCACACACCCCAAGACCTCTAACCCAGACCACAATCCAGATCCAAGAAGGTTAAAGCAAGTGTGATTACCACCTTCAGACTGATGGCCAGATCCCCTACAGTCTGCAGGGCAGGAGCTAACACTACAACATGGCTGGCTGTGAGGCAGTTAATCAGTGGCTTCTTGACCCCAGGGAAAGGGGCTGATGCACTCTCCCTACAAGTCCCAAAATTCATACTGAACTGACCTCTCACTTTGTCCTTGGCATCTATTTGTTAATAATTCTGGAAACACCACAGCTGCTGGTGTTCTGGAGTCCCTCCAGCAGGTTGCTGGTGTGGCCACCCTGGGGCCAAAACCTGTGACTCACGGTGGCCTAGGCTCCCAGAACACTGGGCTGGCAACTCCCTGCCAGGCTGCTGGGCTGTCCTCAGTGGGAGGTTAGCTTCTCTGCATCATTTTATGGGATCTGTAGCTCCAGAATTTGTTCAGAGTTCCCTTTTATATAAATTGGAAGTATTAGGAGACGGAGCTGTGGGTAAATGCTGTTTCTACTCAGCCATCTTGACTCTACCCCCAACCAAAGGCCTTCTAATGTCTCTTCCCCCTTATCTTGATATGCCATAAAGCTCCCCTCTTGTCCTGGGACCACAAAATTCCATGTCTTTCTTATCCTGAGTTATAAATTTCCCCATATCCCTTATCCTGTCCTTTTAAAAACAAGCTCCTGTCCCTCTGTAAATTGCTAGTCCTTCTTCCAGGGCTAGTCCCCTGCTTTTATGTTAGTAAAACTCCCCTTGATTAAGAGAAAATATTCTAAGGTAATTCTTTCACATTTAAAGCAGCTCTCCCAACTTGTACCTCAACAATTTGGTGCCAAAACCTGCCTGTCCAAATATTAATTGGACTCCAATGATCTTCTCCTAGTCACTGGGATAACAGGTTTTTCTTTTTTTTGTATTTCTTTGTTCTCTTCCTTAGACCTTTCTGCTCCTACTGTCTCCCTGACTGAGAGAATCCTGGAGTGCCCAGACATTGCCAGTGGCATCTAAAGTTCCACTGATTTCTGGGCAAACTCTGGAACCACATATAAGGAGATGTCCTTGTGCTCAGTCAATTACTTTTTTTTTTCACCTGTCTGTCTCCAGATGCTGGGAGAATTGATGAGACATTGCTAGATGACGTCTAGGAGGGAAATTTGGGGAGAACTTAAAGAAAAGCACCCAGTGCTCTATTGTAACACAGCCTGACCTCAATATAATCTAGAAAAGTAATTTATGAAGGGGAGTTCTAAACAAAACAAGTTTAGTAAGAAAATTCATCTCAAAACAAAGTAAAGGCTCCTTGCTCTGCTGTAGTGGATTTTTTACCCTGTGTATTTACCCCTGCAACATGTTTTACCCTGTACCATTCCTTCCCTTCTCCTGTGGGACATTGGGCGAGGCAGGTAAATGGGCCTCTGTGTCTCGTTTTCTTTGGGGGTCCCTGCGCCCTAGATTCTAGGTCTTTGTACCCTGTGTTGTTAACTTAAAATTTTATATTCATTTTCTAGTATATGCAGCTCAAAATTCCCCAGAGAATGGGAATTGAGAGCTGAATGTTCTTTATCTGATAATGTCTCAAAGATAAAAGAAGTAAGGAACTACAAATCCCCTCTATCCAAAATTAGAAGGTATTGATAATAATTTAATATCAATTTAATAAACCTCAATAAGGGCCAGGGTCTGAACTAATCAACCAGAAGAACCTGAACCCAACAGCTTCTTTGTTCTTTAAGTAAACTCAGAGAATACCTCTTCTCGTGTCAACAAAGCCAGCTGGGTCTTACTTTATGGCCCTAAAGGTTGAGACCCTTAACCTGAGGCACTAAATTAAGTAATGGGATTTTTCTTATCTTAATTTTTTGGACATATACTATATTGCGGAATGTTAATGGTAAAGAAAACACAGATATTCTGAATCATAATTTCAATTAACACATTGTCAGCTCTCTTATTTTATTGTATTTACCATCTATTCAATTAAGAGAATTCCTTTCTCATACAAGGATTTAACATTTTTGAGATGATTAATTTGAGTCACACAGCCACCTGAATTGGGATGGTTCTAAAATGTATTTAAGCTTTATCATTCTTTTGTTCAGGCAGTCAGAATGTAGCTTCTGACTCCTTGTATATACACATAAAGTTAGCTTTAAGGGAATAAATGATAAATGTATATCATCTAGACTTACTTCTTTAACGAAACTTGCAGGTTAACAGTTAGTAAGCCTCCCCTCTCTCTCTATCCCTCTCTCAGCCTGCTATTGGTGTCTCTCTACAAGCTTCTAGGAGAACTTTAAGTGCTTTTTGAGCCTGAAATCTCAGGTCCCATTAGGGTAGAGAGTTATAAGGCTGTCTCAGACTCAGCCTGACACTCTCAGGGTCTCAGTCCAGTGGTTCAGGCCATGGACCAGGACACACCTTCCAAAGTCCTATCTAAAATAATAAGCCCAATTCTCTCAAATGTTTTATAACTATGGAATTGGGATAACCACAAGTATTCCCTTTCCTATACACCCCATGATTCCTTGTCCCCATGCCCATGCCTGCAGAACGCCCCTTCTTTCCTGGTCACCAGATCCTTGCAGTAGGAGTCAGTGGGATTTTATTGAGAGTTGCCCTCTAAATTAGCAAGGAAAAAAAATGAGATTATTTTTCCTGCAGTCCCAGCTCTGACCAGACCATGAAAAGTCAGAACAGCAGTGAAAAATCAGGATAGCTAGAAACATCTTAGTAGATTCTGGAGGTGTTGTGATCAATCATTAAGAAGTTTGGAAATTGATCCTTTGAGGATTGCAGGGGCTAACTCCAGGAGCGCATCTGTGCTGAAATACCTCCTCACAATCCTAATCACTTAAGATTCTCCACTCACTCCCCAGCATTAAGAGGGTATCTCAGTATAGGGACTTTTAACAGTCACAAGGTTTCTTGTTAACCCCTCTCATCCCAGATCACATTAAGACAAGAGAATGTAGGAGAATTGCAGAGAAAACTTAAATAATCCTTCCCCACCTGGCAAAAGGAGGAGGGAGGAAACAATCTCAGACTGTCAGTGAACCTAACTGCCCTGTGTCCCTGGGCACCTTGCAGCCAACTGTTCTAGGGAAAGCATGAAAATGTCATCCAGGTCCCATACATTCTGCCTACCAGGCCCCTGCAGCTACAAACTGCCACAGGCTCAGTAAATTCTGAAGCTGTGAGGGATGGGAAAGGTGGATACATCAGGCCTATGGCAAGCATTCCCTAAGCCCTTCCACCAAGAATTATTACCAGTTGGAAGGCCCTTGCCATCTACTATGTGAGGTAAGAAACCAGCCTCTGCTCGAGGTAATCTCCACACTTCTCTGTTCCAGTTGCAATATATATAATTTCACTTTGTCCCACTTCCTGATTTATAAAGGGAAAATAATAATGGTTGTTCCTATGGGAACATGTTATAATGATTACAAAAGGCTTAATACAATTATTGGTATATGTTAGACACAACATTATTATTATCTCTCTAATTTAATGTAATTTTCCATATCTGATAACTTTGAAATGTGTTTTAAGTACCAAAAGTAGTAAGATCAATAATTTCTATATGGGATAATCTGGAGATGTAATTGATGCCATCTGAAGTTGATAGTTTATTACTGTATTTCTTAATTGTATCATATTTCTAAAGTTTCCTTAGATCGTCAAATTTGAGAGATCATTATTAGGTAGAAATGATGTTAAAGCAATTTTTAATCTGGATTTTTTTGTATATGAATTGATCTTTTGAAAGTGTATGATAAAAACTTCAAAACTGGAAACTCTTATTTAGTTATAAATGAGTTACAATAATAATGATATTTACTATGATAGCAGATTTTTCATTTGAAATTTTGGCTATTATGAACATATATATAATGGTTTATACTTATAACTTTAAGATATTAATGATGAGATGCATGATTCTCTGTGCAAGGTGATTTAGAAATACGTTCACCTGAACTAATAATGGGTCATTTCAAGTCTTAAATAAAATAAAAATGCTTAGGGCATTGCTATATTTCTAAATTGTGTAATTTGGTAAACATTTGTATCAGCAATATTGTTGAAAAATGAATTCCTCTTGTGATATAGATGCTTGATTAAGAATTGTACCCCAAAAAGGGAAGAATGAATGGGTTAGGATAAACTTCCAAGTTTTGTCTATATTTAAGTGGAAGTTTCACCTAAAATTCTTATAAATTCCATGGAAAAGTTTTTGTTTTGTAATATACACATTGAAAAAATGAGAATCCTTGGCAGAACTAAAGATAGGGATATGGTTTTCAAGACTATTTCATCTTAGGATATATTGATATATGTTAATTTGGAGGTTTACATACCACCACATTCACTATCTACATGAGATTTTAGAATTTAATAATTTTTCTAATTTCTAGTTATATATTTAAGGATAAAAGAAAGAAAAGATACTTGAGTAAACTTTTAAAGGTCTTTTAAACCTTTTTATTGTGATAATTTAATTGGGTATGTTCTTAAGTTATAACAACACTATCCTCTCCATTACAAATACCTTTTGGACTAAGGACCTTTGTGATATCTAGCAATTCTGTAATAACTAGGAATTTAATTTGTCATAATACTTTGATAATTTATGCTACATAGGGACATTTTACACCAACTTAGTTTTAATGAACTTGAATGTTTAAATTTTATTTTTGCTTTGAGAAGGAATATACCTATCATTTTAAATCTATCATTTTGAAACTTCCAAGTTTGTTTTCTATATAAAAGTTTATTGATTATTTCTCTTAACATCAAGATAAATTTTAAACTGTTTTTTAAAAGGGGAAATATTTTAGAAGAAAAGGGAAAGGAAAATCTCTTGTGTGATTTTAGAAAGCCTACTAAGTTTTCAAGATAATTCATTGCTAAATTAATGTAATGCATGGTAAAGCAGAAGAGATATTGCTGTTTTGATCTAAATTTGTAGTCATTCCATGGCTTAAGGAATAGTTAAATTAGTGTTTGAACTTATCATATGTATAAGATTCAATTCTGAATTATCCCATTCTCCCATACTGAATATAATTAGAGAACAATAAGAAAGCTTATGAAACAAGGACCTAAATCCATTAAATTGTGAGGGTAAAGTTAGGAAACCTTTGTTTCTTCAAGTTGGAATAGGATTCCAGTGCAGACAGTTATGTTAGTGAAGAGTAATGATTTATGACCTCTTTTGTGTTATCTTAAAGGGAAATCTAATTTCATTTTAAATCTGGAATTAGAACATGTGAAGAAATTTATGCAAACTGCTTAAGACTCACCTTAAGATGTTTCCATTGTTTAAAGGGATTCTTAGAGGAGTAATATGCTCTTACTAGCATGGGATTAATTTCTTATTATTTTGGATATTTGATTCTTGACAGTCAGACTCACCTGAAGCCCTGATTATTGGAACTTGTCATTCAAGACATTATGGGGCTGCAATTTACTATTGTTTTGAGCTTTTATTTCAGGGATAATTGTCACAAAGACAGTTATAGAATGGCATGTTATATAGGCTGAAAATTGCTAAAGGTAGGTGTCTGTGTCTGGGAAGAGTTTTGAGAACAATATTTGATACAGCCTAGAAATTCCACTTTTAACTTTTTAGGATGCCAACCCCTACCCTTGGCGTTCCTGAGTTGATTGAATCCCTTCAACCTGGACCAAGTTGGTGCTGCATTCTGCACCTTCATGCTGACTACCCATCCTCAATCTATTCTCAGCTCTTGGGATAGACTCTTCCCCCCTGTTCAACAGGAAGCAATTATTGAAGACAATGACCTTTGTCCTTTTTTACCCCCTTAAAATTTTTCTCCTGACTAGTAGAACTAATGGGGAAATGATGAGGTTATAAACAGCTCCCTAAGAGTTAAGGGTTTCTTTTTCCTAATTCATCCTCTAACCTAAAGGCATCCTAAATTCTCTTTCCCTTATTTTGAAATACCATAATACTCCCTCCTCATTCTGGACCACAAGATTCCTTGTCTCCCTCATCCCAGGCCATAAATTTTCCCTTCTCTCCCTTATCCCGTCCTTATAAAAACAAGCCTTTGTCCTCTATAAATTGCTAGTCCTTCTTCCAGGGCTAGCCTGCTTCTTTTGTGTCAATAAAGCTCCCCTTGGTTAGAAGAAAATAATTTAAGTGAATTTTTTTTCACAGCTCTCCCAATCAACATCAACAATATGATCCCAATTTCTTTATTTGTTAAGTGGGGATAATAACAGTGCCTATCATTCAACGTTGTTGTGAGGGTAAAATAGGAAAATATTTATATTTCTCAGACATTAAAGTGCTTTAAAATATTTTCTAATATTATTGTAGAAATTGAAATTTCAATGATTATGATTATAAATAATAATAGTGATAATCTGAAATAATATCTACCCTTGAGAAGTTTATATTCTATTGAAAAGAAAATAATTTATTTGAGCTTTTATCCTGATTACCTAGGAAAAAACAGAGAATTAAAAGGATTTGAGTATAAGTGCTTCAAGGGAGCAACATATTGACAGGCTGATCACTGAAGATCAGCAATCGTTAAATGTGGGGACAGGTTTTATAGGAAATTTTAAAACAATCCAGAGAGTTCCACTTCAGCAAAGGAGTTTGGGTTCTTGAATCTCAGTTTCTCTCCAAGATAGAATGTAACATTTTGCAAATAGGGGTATGTGACAAAAAGCATGTAATACAACAACTGCAGACTTGGTGTCTCCTTCTCCACGAGAATCTCCCCCAACTCTGTTTGAAAAGCAAAACTGGGAACAATGGGAAACTAAGTCACCATAGGTTTTAACAAATCCATTAGGTCAAGATTAAACATGTAAACTGATAATAAATTAAAGCAATTTTACGAAGGTGCTATCACTAACAATGGGGAGGTAGAAAAACAAGAAATGCTTCCTGTAGGAAGCAGCACATAATATAAGCCCTTAAAGAGATAGAGTCTTACATTTTGAGTTGATAAAGAAGAAAATAGCTTCCAAGGATGGCATGGGAGATGGAGGAGAGACTATGTAAAGATAGAGATGGGAGGCAGATTCTTACATTGAGAGAAGAGCAAGTAGGGAATGTTTATTAGAAAGAAGAATACATGAAGAAGAGTCATGAGAGTGTAGGTGGGAACTAGATTGTGGAGGGCTTTGAAGTGGCAGTTAGATTCCCATAGTGCTAGCTCCTACACAAGGCCTCTCACAAGGCCCCTCAGGGGACCCCGAGACCTCTAATCATTCGCTTGACCAGATAAAACTGCATGCATGGCAGTTCAGGGTGGCCAAGGGGGTGCAAGAGCGCCAGCTATCCTGAGGGAAACTTTGGAGGGAAACAGGTACTAGATGGTTTGATTAGTCTTTCACCCCTATACCCAGGTCAGATGACCAATTTGCATGTCAGGACCATTACGGACCTCCACCAGAGTTTCCTCTGGCTTCTCCCTGCCCAGGCATAGTTCACCATCTTTCGGATCCTAACACACACGCTCATGCTCCACCTCCCCGCCCGGGCAGGAGAGACAGGCTGGTGGTGCCCCTTCTGCAGGACAGGAAGAAGGGAAGAAGGACCGCTACACCTTGGGTACCCAACTCTGCTGGTGGCTGCCGGGCTTCACCTTCATTGCACCATGGGTGGCTTTCTTACGAGGCCCTGACTTGGGCGAATTAGACTCCTTGGTCCATGTCCCCTTTTGGGGACAGCCACCGGCTAATAAAAGCACCCCCCAAAATATTAATTGGCTATGCCATCTTGTATTTACATTAATTGTCCATTGCAGCTTTAAATAGCAATATGAAGAATTTGCATTTTAAGTTAGCCCCATTTTTTTTTAACAGAAAGAGATGATTATACCTGTGCTTTAAGAATGTTAATTTGGTGGATGTGGAGTATGAATTATAGTGTGGAGAGAGTGGAAGCAGGAAAACAATTAGTCAGTTTCTGTTATGGTTCATATAAGAAGTGATGGAATTCTAGCCTAAAATAATGATCTAGTGAATACAGATATTGGTTTTGGTAAATTATTTTAATATTATTGGGTATAGAGATTGTTCCATGTGCCTCTAGCACTCTTTTTTACCTCATCAGAGTTCATATTTATTTGAGTATGTGCATTCATGCCTCAAGTTTAGTCATATTTTCCCTGTGATACAGGAGCTCACTGGAAACCAGAAGCCAATCTTTTAGGATTTAATTTTCTGCTATTTTGCCTCCTCAATTCTCCACACATTCCCCCATCCCCTCTTCACTCCCCTCCAATCCAAAACACAAACAGCCAAAATCACTATGTTTTCTATTACCTCCTATCACTCTATTTACCTGGAACAAAGAGATCAATGAACAGAAACAGCAGTTTTTTAAGTGCTTAGCATATGGCAGGCATTGAGCTAGGCCCTGATGTTCCAAATATAAGTAAGCAATACAATTCCCGGACTTAAGTGATTACATTATAATGTAAAGGGAAAGTAGAAGGGAGTTGGGTAGAGGTCAGGACATATGTAAGTGGCTGTATATTGTATAGATAAGCAGGAATTTAGCTCTAATTCAAATTAAGATACAAGATTACCTAAGGTTTCATTGGGATGTAGATGAGTATGATGGCTAGAGTGTAGTAAGTATGGTATTGAGACATGGGAAGTGACAAGGAGTCCTGGTTTTAAGCAGAAATTCACTTATCAATATGGGCCCAAAGGTCCAATTTCAAGATTGCAGTGGGGGTAAATAAGAATGCAAATATAGCAGGACCCTAGTATGGAGATGTCTAGGAAGTTATTTTCATTTCTCTTCACTCCTGATCATTCACAAGACAATAAAGGTGATAAAGAAACAAGATGATGTTGAAGAATTAAAAAAAAAAAACAAAAAACGACTTTAATATGTAGGTAGTTATACAGTTTGTATATTTAATTACTGCCTATGAACACTTCTTCCAATTGCCATCCACCACATAGATCTACACGTAACCTAGAATGATCAGGATGAATGGCAGTATAGAATAGTGGATAGGAAACTAGTCTCCAAATAAAAAAGATCACTATCATATCTTACACTTAACCTATATTGATTTTGTGATCCTGGGTAAATTGCATAACCTCTCACTGGCTCAAATCTTTCTCTGAATAATAAGTTGCAGAATAAATATCAATCTATTTTGATTCCAGAAATTTTTTATGCTTTTAAGTTGTAGATCTGGAAATTATTTGTGTGCATGTGTTTACATGTGTATACGTGCATGTATACATGTTCATACGCATGTTCAGAACACATGTATATTGTGACATACACTTTTACTTTCACCAAAGCCTATCCCCTCCCAATTATATCATGTGTCCATAAAAAAAATAAGCTATCTGAAATGAATCTTAAGCTTTATCTTCCTTTAAAATGAGGCCACTGGATATACAAATATATATATATATATATCTTTGATTTTCTAAGAGTAGCACACATTTTGAAAAACATAGGCATGGTCTATATGGTTATTACATGCAAAGATGCATTTTGGTGCTCATTTCCAAATTGCTCTCATGGATATAAAAAAATCATCTAACAAATTCATAATTTACTCAGGCAAAGAAATACTCCATAGATAATACTTTGACAGTAGTTAAATTCTAGTTTTCATTATACATCTATTATGATATCTTAATGGCCTTTGAAAGTGGTCAGCCAAATATAAGATGCATTTGAACATGATCTAAAGTATTCCAATAAAACAAACTTTAAAAATCTATAACTCATTTTAAAAAATGGAAACACACACACACATACACATGCAAGAGTGATTCAAATTCCCCAGGAAACTATGTGAGACAGTCAAAGTTAATTGCTCCCTTCCTGCTGTTTGGCACATTTAAAAGTAAAATCACAAAGCATGTTTACAATTTTTCTTGTACACAAAAGGAGACATGCATAAACAACTCCAGTGCCTTGATGGGTTGTACTTGGCAGTACTATGTAGATATGGCATTTCTAGAAAATAACTCATTAGATGTGGTGAGTGAATCACTTCCTACATTACCAAGCATGAAAAATATGAGCTCCAAGACCTGTGGGATGAAATATGGTGTGACAGCAGCCTGTCTTCCAGGCTTCAGAAGGCTGGGATAAAAACAACAGCAGTCTGTTTCTCAGGCAGCTAAAGTTTGCTTCAGTGGAAGCTTTATGTAGAGCAAATCTTGAGGGCCTTAGATACATAAATCTTATTAAACAAAATATATTGCTGAATATTTAATCCTTACTGGGAAATAAAAGGACTTTGAAAAGAGAGCATCCCCAAAGTAAATATCTACTCTGCAATGATTTAATTGACTAATTTTACTTCATAATATCAGATGACTTAGAAAGTGTTTCTTTAAAGGTCCAGGAAATTAAAGAAAAAAAAGTCTCACAATAAAATTGTAATATTCACATTGTATGAAGTCAAAATAATTAATGAGTTTTGTTTTATAAATATAATTTTACTACTTTGAGGACAATTCAATCAGAGAAAAAGATTCTTTTCTGTCTTACACAAATACATCTATACTATTTCTATACATTTTCAAGTTTAATGTGGGTCTCTAAGAAAAATTCTGGACCCTGGATGTGTTGATAACAAGTAGCTAAAAAGGCCGTTATCCACATGACTGATTTGTAGAGAAAGGAAAACTTACCTTGGAATAAAAGATCTAAATTTTAACCATGCATTTGCCAAAGCATAGTAGTAGTGACTTGAAATGTGCCACTTAATTTATCTGTTTCAATTTTCACATCATCAAATGAAGTGTTTTAATTAGCTTTGTAATAAAGTTGAATCAACATTGGAGTGAAAATCAAGGCCAGTGGTTTATTCTCAGTTCTATTATATTTGTTCATTTTTCCATCCAATACCGTTATATTTTCAGGATTCAAAACATCATTCTATATGCTTTAAATAGATAAACATACCCTTCCCCAACCCCATCTAGTTGTAATAACCAGACAAAAAAGGATTCATTACACACCTCCTATTAGCCATGGCCAAAATACATTATTGAGATGATCTAGGTCCTCAAATTGTTTACCTTCTCCTTGAAAGCTATTGTATGACTTCCAGTCAAGATGTCAGAGTAGAGAAAAAATTTATCTGAATTCTTGCAATATCCCCTTCCAAAAAACTTTTAAATAACCTTTCAAATCTAATTTGAAGAAGCAGAACCAACAAAAGGTCAGAGTGAGATATTCTTCCAGGTGAAGACAGCATAGGAGGTCTGAAAGAGAGGTCTGTGATGGGAAGAAGGAGGCTGGCCCCAGGGCTGTTCAGATGATATAGACAGTGATACCATGTGGTAAAACAGGAAGGCCATAGGGACTCATCCTTCTTTCCCTGAGGTCATACGACTCCTTGAAAAATAGGCCTAAGACTTTGTTTTTTTTCATTTTTTATGTTCTATTGTACGTACAGGAAATAGAGTCTCTGATCTAGGCAAGTGCTTGATTAGTTGTGATGGAGAAATCCAGGAATATAAACCAAATATTATAGTTATCCCATCACTGGCACCCTGAGGAAAATATCTCTTTGGCTCTGGCCCAGCCAAAACCTAGCAATGAGGATACTGGCTTTGGAATTGAACTTGGTGGAACCAATGATATGTAGGAATCAAATTAAATTTCAAGTCTAAAAGCCCACATATGTCAGTGATTTGAAGTGGTATGTGTATGTAAGCTGAGAGAGTGGATTATGTCCCTGAAACTTTGTAAAACCCACAAGTTGTGAACTCTAGAACCTGTGAACTTCTGTTGCTGATTCAAAAGGAAGGGGAGGAGCTAATGACCATATTTAAGGAGAGGCCTGGGCTGGAAAGAGCAGAACTGAGAAGGGAGTTCTTGTGGTGAAGAAGGAGAAAACTTCTTGTAGCCTGGCACTCTATTTTTGTCTTCTCTGTCTGTGTTGATGTTTGTGATAGTTTCTACCGAAGCCCTGGGACCTTACTGTACCACTCATCCCCCACATTTTCAGTGAAAGCAGGGAGGTTCGGTTCCTCACATCTTCTCAGAAAGTATTTTAGTTTTCATTTAAAATTATTCTTGTACTTTTGCATATGCTTCTCTTCTGCTTTCTTTACTCTCAGTTTATCCATATTTCTCCATATTTCTATGAATTCCTATTTGTTGTTTATTATGGCACAATATTCCATTACTTAAACATACAACATGTTTAGCCATTCTCTTATCTCCACAGTCCTTAAAAAATCACTCTCTCAGATTCATCAATCACATGTTACAGTGCTTTCCATAAGGAAGTATTTTACCTGGGCCTTCTAGGTTCATTCACAGAGGGCACTCCTCAGGGCCTTTCATAAGCTTTAGCAACTTTGCTTTTCCTTCAGCCATTTCTATCTTGAACTAATAAGGCAATAACAAGGAAACATACAGAGAAATCATCTTATTTGAAATGGTCAAAATAAATTTCATTTTTTAAAATTTTTTCCCAATATCTGGATTCTAATATGGTAGAATGTCCACTAGCTATGAAGTCAGAAGTTCCTGTTCTTCAGTCATTCATTTGTGTCTTGAATGGTTTGCAAATTCCTTTTCTAATGAATTAAGGCAAACATATCAGAGTTACTTGCCATTTTTTTCTCCAAGTCATTTTACAGATGAGGAAATTACAGGGTTAAGTGACTTGCCCAGGGTCACACAGCTAGTACATACATGTCTGAATGTGGATTTTAACACAGATCTTCTCAACTCTAGGCCCAGTTGTCTATCCACTGAGCTACCTAGCTTCCTCCAAAGTCTAAGAGGGGGCAAGGGGAGAAAAGTGTTTCATATGTATTTTTTTTAATTTCATCTTACACTTCAATTTGAAGTAGTAAATTTTTTTCCTCTTCTGACTCTGTCCACATGAATGAATTCATGAACCTCACAGGTGTGTTTTTAATATAATCAAAATTATGAATCCATCAGATCAAAGAGGCTTAGATAAAGGCCACAACTTAACAACTACCTAATCATGCAAAAGCAGAAGCTTGGAAAACTGCATGTCACCCTTTGTGAAGAGAGCTAAACAACTAGAAATAAAATTTCCTTTTCTTTCTCAACTTGTTTCCAGCCTGGTGATCTTTAAAACTTCCTAGAATGAAGAGGATTTTCACAGGCCCCTGAGAGCCAAGTTCAACAATGCCTGCTGCAACTTTGCCTGGCTTCATTCTCTTTGCTTTGTTTCTTTTGACTGAATGCCTTTCTTCAAGCACAGCTGAGCTATCCTGGGCAATTAGCAAACTGAGAGAGGAAAATTCCCCACCCCCCCATTAAATAAGGAAGAAATGGAAGATACTTCAGAAGCCAGGGAGAGTGCATGCTCTGCATGAAAATTGCTCCTGCCCCCAGGATCTTCCCTTTTCTCAGGCATTATTTCCAATTCTAAGGGGAGGGGAGAGGGGAAAAAAAAAAACTAACAAATATGCTGCTGTCTTACAAATTAGCACAAGGCTTATGTCACACAATTGATGACAAAGGTACCTAAATTAATTTCCAGAACTGAATATGTCAAAGAAGTATTTATTCCAAAACTGTTGTGTCAGGGAGCTTTTGACAAGCATTACCTACAGGGCTCAGAGAACAAAACATCATAACAAAGGAATGACAGATTGTATGGAGCAGTGCACTTAATCTGCAGCAGCTGCTCTTACCATTTTAAAGAGTCTTTTCTATGCACCTTTGAAAAAGTAGCTCTTTTCTCCTTATCTTGATTAAAAAAAAAAACCTTTATTTCTTAATTAATAGAATTAATGTTTACAGTTATCATCTATTTACTAGAGATTCAAGAAGATCAATAAAATGTACCAATGCTCCTAATCTATTATGTTTGCAACCTTCCAGTTCCCCTGACAGATGTGTTTGTATATCCTAATGGGCCTCATCTGAACACAGTCACATCGACAATGCTCAGGTAACACTTTCATCAAATAACCATCATGGGCCTTTTTTTACCTTGGTCCAGAATACTCAAAATATTTGGAGACAAAGCTATACAGACTCAGAATATTAAAACACTTACTTTCTTTGAATAAACAAATAAAATAATTGATTTGTTTTGCATTTATTTAGCTCTATATTACTTAAGTTTTCCTTAGAGTACAAAATGAAAAATTACTAATATTTTCACCCAGTTAACTGAATTACAGAGGCTACCTACTGCAATGTTAAGTGGTGACATGACAGTTATCCATTTACTGAAATTGGATACAATTACTTCAAATAAGCTCAAATGATTTAGAAATTAATTAATTAGTGAATTTAAAAGTATTTTCCCCTCATTTAATTATTGAAATGCATAGATAAAATCACAGGATCCATTTTATTTTTATTCTGTGGATTTACATCTAGAGGTGTTTCATGTATTCTGGCATTGTAAAACAAGAAAGGAAAGAGAGAAAGAAAAAGAGAGAGAGAAAGAGACAGAGGGAGAAAGGAAGAAAGGAAGAAAGAGAGAAAGATAGAAAGAAGAAAGAAAGAAAGAAAGAAAGAAAGAAAGAAAGAAAGAAAGAAAGAAAGAAAGAAAGAAAGAGAAAGAAGGAAAGAAAGAAAGAAGGAAAGAAAGGAAGGAAGGAAGGAAGAAAGAAAGAAGAAGAAGAAAGAAGGATAGAAAGAAAGAGAAAGAAAGAAAAGGAAAGAGGGAAAGAGAGAAAGAGGAAGGAAGGAACTAAGAAACAAACTAAAAAAAGAAATAAAGTTTGTTGTTTGGAAATCAGAAATAATCAAAAACCAAAATTATCTGCGTCAAAATAAAATAAAATGTAGTCTACCTGAAAATGAAATATCCCCTAAAATATTTATTTTATCATATGTTTATACTCTAAATTAATATGAATGTATTTGTGTAGGTTACAAACTCAGCAAAGCAAAATTTAATTACATAATTCATAGATCATAAATTAAGAGTATCTACCAGAAGAAAAAAAGTCATGATGCTGAATTGGTACAAAGAACTATAAATATTTCAAAAGGACTTTCTCAAAACTTCACTGAAAATAAAATGGATTCCCAATTTTTTAGCAACCTTTTATTCACATATTCATTATGCCAGTGTTTATTTATGAAAGTAAAGTTCATTGAATATGCATGAGAAATGAAAATGGCCATAAAATATACCAGATGGCCCACAAAAGTATAGGATAATAAAAAAAAAAATATGGATTGATTCAAAGGGGAATCAATGCAAAATCAATTATTTTAAATATTTGGTCCTTTTCTGTCAATACTCTCTGCAATCTTTGATGACTAGGAAACAAGCATTTTATCCTTGTTCACTTTCAAGTAATGAGCCACTAATTCTTTACACTTATCTGACATTTTGAATGTCTATTTTGTAGACCCATAGTGATGGGGTCCTTGTGGTATATATGTGTCTGTAGTATCAATCTGAAACATCAGTTTGTAAATGGGGTGCTTTGGGATCTATGTCTGTAAAATCAATTTGTAAAACCAGTCTGTATGATCACAATTACACACCCCCCAGCCTCAGAGCATTGACTCTTCCCCTTCCCCCTTCCAGCACTCTGCCCAGCAACAACTCATGACCTGTTTATCTCTGCTTGAAACAATAAGTTATGTAAATGTTATCTCCCCTAGTTAGAGTGGCCAGCCCCACCATAAATTCTTCAATACCTTATCTATAGGGTAACTCCTTAGTCAATTATATACCCACACTGTCTCTGATGACCTTGGTGGGTGGCAGACTGGGCACTCTTTAGTGACCTATCAGGCCTAAAACCACACCTCCAGCTAGCCCCCTTGAGCTATTTCCCAGTGAATCATGGGCAATACACCTGCACAGTTGATATTAAAAGTGTATGGTCCTTTGAGCACTGACCACTCCTTAACTCCTCCCTGATCCCACCCTTACTCACCTAGTTAGCATAGTTGACGCCTTAAAACTATGCCTGTGGCTTCTGAGACTTTGCAGGTTCCATAAGAATCGAGCCCACTGTCCTTGTACAGTGTAACAATAAACTTTACAATTTCGGCTTCAAAGTTTGCTTGAACCTGGTGAATTCCTTCCAGACTGGATGCCAAGGTGGGTCCCTGGCAGAACCACTTACTCTCCCCACCTCCTTATCACTCTTCCCTCTTCAATAGCATACAGGAAGCATGGTGGCACAATGTGTAGAGTGCTATACCTGGAGTCAAGAAGACTTATCTTCCTGAGTTTAATTCTTCCCTCAGACACTTATTAGCCTTGTGATTCTGGGCAAGTCACTTAACCCTATTTACCTCAGTTTCCTCATTGTATACAATTAGCTGGGCATGGAAATGGCAAACCACTCTGATATATTTGCCAAGAAAATCTCAAGTGGGGTCACAAAAAGTCAGCCATAACTGAACATAATTTTATAGGCCATTTTAATGGGATTGTGGTTATGATGATATAAATGCATTTTGATTAACTCCTTTGAAATCCTTTTAAACCATATACCCATTTCCTGGAGAAGCACTATTACACAATATTTTTTTAGATGAGATGCCTTATTGAACACATTTAATGGCTGGATAAACTAGGAAAGTGAGTAATCTTTAGATAAAAAACTCAGAGAAAAGTTTGTGTAATGCTCTGATCACATCCATGTTTACCTTCAAAAGCATAGCTACTTATTACCAAAGGAATCACTCTGCTCTGCTCTTTGTTTTCACTCTAAGAAGTGGGAACTACACATCCCTGCAATACTGAGATGAGAACAGAAAGGAAACTATTTTGTAGAAGTTACTTTTTTGTTGTTCAGGTAAATTGGAAGGCAGAAGATGCTATAGAGCATCTCTCTGATTTTTTCAGGGTCATTTAAAAACTAAAAGATTAACCAATTGTTTCCTAATCAGAATGACTCCATTAAAAATAGTGGGTCTCGGGCGGCTAGGTGGCACAGTGAGTAAGAGCGCTGGACTCGGAGTTGGGATGACCCGAGATCGAAACCAGCCTCAAAAAATGAGCACCCACACATAAATAATGACTAGCCATGTAACCTTGAGCAAGTTATTTAACCCCAATTGCTTTAAAAAAATAGTGGGTCTCAAAAGAGCTGTTATGTTTAATTTGATTATTACATTTTTCAAGAAAAAATATTTAAATAGGCAGTATAAGTTGTTCTTAAAATGTTATTTTAACTACTTCTGTAGCTCCTTTATCCTGTAGATAAAGGGAGGTAGGTTTTTTTTTGTTGTTGTTGTTATTGTTTTTTTTTTTCAATAGTTGCAATCAATTTGTTAAAAGAGACGATTGGTTAGGCATCTGCAATGGTGACTTCAACTTCTACACCTGGTTCAATGATGATAGAAGTGATCTGTTTAACAATTTCAGAAGGACTGAGCAAATCAATAAGGTGTTTGTGGATTCTCATCTGGAACCAATCCCAAGTCTGAACCTTCACCACAAGGAGTTTTTCTAGTTGTGATTTGAAGTGTCTTGGTGGGCATTTGAACAGGTCCCTTCACTTTCAGGTTCTTCTCTTTGGCTCCTCTCATGAGGTCTGCACACACTTTCTTGAGTGATTTCACATTGCAGCTGGTCAGTGTGATCGGGCTCCAGTGAATGGCCACTTCGAGCTCCACAAGGGTCCTTCCAGTGTCTTTGAATGACATGGCTGCGGGGCTACTTCCTGACCGACTTATTCCTTAGTGAGAGTGAACATCGGTGAGTCAGGAGGAGGAGAGGCAGAGACTGCCAACTCCAAGCAGCTGCAGCTGTGATACCTTCACCCAAGAGGCTGTTTTTTGTTTTTTGTTTTTTTTTAATTGGTAGAAAGAGGATTAGACTAGAAGACAGATCATCTAGGTTCTGGGCCCAGGTTGCCTACAAATGTGATAACCTCATGAAAGTCATGAAGCCTCCCTCAGATTCAATTTTTTCATTGAAAAATAAAAGACTTTGATTAAATAACCCCAAGGTCTCTTCCATCTCTTATACTCTTTGACAGTGTTTGCATTGTTGGGCTTCCATATGAGAAGAAGAAGAAGAAGAAGAAGAAGAAGAAGAAGAAGAAGAAGAAGAAGAAGAAGAAGAAGAAGAAGAAGAAGAAGAAGAAGAAGAAGAAGAAGGAGAAGAAGGAGAAGAAGAAGAAGGAAGAGAAGAGGAGGAGGAGGAGAAGGAGGAGAAGGAGAAGGAGAAGGGAGTAGAAACAGCATTTCCAATGTGTTCTGCCCCACACAAATTTCAAACAATGTGAAAGGGGACTCCGAACAACTTCTGGAGCCACAGCACCCACAGAACAGCACAGAGAAGCTAACCTCCTGCTGAGGAGAGCCCAGCAGCCCTGCAGGGAGCAGCCAGTATCTGGCGAACGCAGCAGCTTCCTCCCCTGGGGGCAAAAAGCTGCTGAAGAAACAGCTGCACAGAAGCCATTTTGCAGCGTCAGTAGTAGCTCTAGCTCCTTGTCTGAGAACTGTAGGGAGATCCAGCAATCAGTCTGGGGATTAATTGCTCTTGCTTTAAACTGACTGGATCTGGATTGTGGTCTGGGGGAAGTTTGGGGTGGGTATCCAACTTGCCAGAGTGGGTGGAGGCTTTACAGAGGCCACACAACTGGCAGAAGTTGTGAAGACCCCATGTTTGGGACTGAAGCTCTCCTGTCTGGTGGCAGAGTCCTACTGTGGCAACAAGCCCCAAATCAAGTAATTAAGTGGCAACATGCCTAGACAAATGAAACAAAATAAACAGAAAAAATTCAACACTGCACTCCTATTTTAGGGGCAAAGAGGCTCAAAGCATGGAGGAGGACTTTGAGGACAGAACTCCTGCACCAAAAGCCCCAAATGAAAATACAAGCTGGCTACAGGCCATAGAGGACATTAAGAAGCAGATAAGAGAAGTGGGGGAAAATTTGGGAAGAGAAATGAAAAAGATGCAAGAAAAGTATGAAATGACTGTCAACAGCCTGACTGAGGAAAATAACTCCTTAAAAAATAGACTAACTCAAATGGCAAAAGAGGCTCAGAAAGGCAATGAGGAGAAGAATGCCTTAAAAAATCAAATTTGCCAGATGGAAAAAGAATCTCAAAAGCACACTGAGGAGATTCATTGCTTCAGAGTTAGACTGGAGCAAATGGAAGCTAGTGACTTTATGAGAAATCAAGATACTATTAAACAGATCGAAACAAATGAAAGAATAGAAGGCAATATGAAATATCTCATGGGAAAAACCATTGACCTGAAAAATAGATCCAGGAGAAATAATTTAAAAATGACTGGACTACCTGAAAGCCACGATCAAAGAAAGAAAGAAAAAAAGAGGAGAAGCAGAAGAAGGAGGACGTGGAGAAGGAGGAGGAGGAGAAGGATGTAGAGGAGGAGGAGGAGGAGGAGAAGAAGAAGAAGAAGAGGAAGAGGAAGAAGAAGAAGAAGAAGAAGAAGAAGAAGAAGAAGAAGAAGAAGAAGAAGAAGAAGAAGAAGAAGAAGAAGAAGAAGGAGGAGGAGGAGAAGGAGAAGAAGGAGGAGGAGGAGGAGGAGGAGGAGGAGGGGAGGGGAAGGAGAAGGAGAAAGACAAGGAGATGAAGGTGTAATGTCAAGCACAGATGTAGTTCACACCTTGTTTCAGCTATTGAATTAACAACTTGTTTCAGTCTGTTAAGAAATAGAATATGTGAACTGCACAACTTGTGAACTCCTGGGGAGGATCTAATGGCTATATAAGGAGGGCCCGTGGCTAGAGACAACAGGACCCACTGGCAGAGTCAAGGAAAATACTTGTGGTATCCTTGTATTCTGTTTGTCTGTGTTGATGTTTGTTATGATACTTTGTTAAGAAACCCTGGGGCCTTACTGGAAGCCCTGAAAGAGAGTTTTCTGATTGTATGTGTACAGAATTCCTGGAAGAGGTTTTTGGAGGTCCTCAGATTTAACTGATGATTTTTTCTGACATCATGGACCTTGTTTGTAGGTCTGTGTTGATCTATGTGTTGATGATTTGTGTTGAGTTCTCAAATCTTGTTGGTGGGTCTGAGTTGATTTCACAGGCAGAAAGTGAATTGATTATAAAGGCAGCAATGTGAATGAATTTCTTTTTGGCTCTGTTAAGCTTTTTCTTCCAAGAAACAGGAATTATGAAGGACTTGAGGTGGGCTGGACACTCTGAGCTTCAATATGGAACAGGAGCTGGATGAAGAACTGGACAAGGAGCTGGACAAGAACTGGGAGCTTTCTGCCTTTGACCCCAGGTAACAGTTGGAGCTGGGATCATGGAAGAGGGACCATGGAAGCTGAGAGCCAGCTTTAAGTCAAGCTGAAAGAACACTTTAGTTGTATATTGTGTACTGACTGAGAAGATTATGATTTACTATGACCTGTGTATTTTCCACTAGCCCTTAAGAGGTTACTGAGTAGTGATTGATGACTAAGTAGTGACTGATGTTTGAATAGGGACCTATGACTGAATAGTCACTGATTTGTAACTTATTGTGCCCCAATAGTGAAGAACTTTGAATATTTTATTTTTTGACCCTTAAGGAAGCCTCCTTAAGGATGATTAAATGATTGAGTTACTAAATGATTGTACTTTGTTGAAAACTCTCGTGACCACTTTGGTGAAAACTATGTGGCTATTTTAATTATAAGTCATTGTGAATGCTGTGCTTTGATTCTCTGTGAATGTTTTGTTTTGATTTTCCATGGAATAGAGTGTTCACTATACTGTGTAATAAGAACCTTTAAAGGTATTCACGGTAGCAGTCTTCTGGAAGGCTGCTTGTGCTTGGCTTTACAGGAGAAGAAGAAGGAGAAGGAGAAGGAGAAGGAGAAGGAGAAGGAGAAGGAGAAGGAGAAGGAGAAGACTTTATAAAACACTAAGACTTAGAATGTTCTTTCAAATATATTATCATATATATATATATATATATATATATATATATATATATATATGCCTCACAACAATCCTGTAATAAAGATGTTTTATTAACTTTTTTATAAGTGAAGAACGTGAGGCTTAGAGAGGTTGACTTGCTCTGAGTCACACAGAAAGTAGGTACTAGAAGGGAGACTCAGACCCACGGTTTCTTGACTCTTATATTCTTCATCAATTGCATGTCACACTGCATAATTCAGAAATTTTTCTGTGATCAAGCCTGTGATTTCACTCGAATCAATATTTCTGACCCAAAATGTATCTTTACCTATACATAAACCTACCACCTATTCTTCAATTCAAGAGTTGAAAAATTTCCCATTTGACTTTTCACATATATTGGACCATACTTTCCTCAGCTGTTGAGAACAGGTTTGATCTCTTTTCCCCTTCAAACAATGTTGAACATTGTTTAAGACTTTTCATACAGGACTAAATCCTAATCTAAAGGCATTTTGGAGAGTGTCTCCCCTACTGACTTCTACTTATGTAATTCTTTAAGGACCTCAGGATGTTTTGTTGTCTCAGGATTTAGGCTGATTTCAGTTTACTTTGCCAGCCCAATCCTCTAATTCAATCTCACATACAACTGAAAGCCTGATTTTAAGCTTTTGTCTTCTGAATTTGGACTGCCCAGAAGTGTGACTTCCTTTATAGCATTATTTCCATGGAATTATTAATTTTTTTTGCTACATAATGTCATTAGGCAGATTGTGTTCATACTTAGACAGGTGCACTAAAATTGTGACTAAGGACACTGGGAATATAACTTGCACTGTGTAGAGAAAGGGACTATATTGTAGGATGCTACTGTACTTTGATATCTAATTTATTTTTTCCAACATTATGGATTCCCTGGTGTCCCTCTTTCTCCCTGCTGCCCCAGACAATGCCATATTGACTAATGGCCTAGCATAAAATAATTTAGCAAGCTCTGCATTTTTTTAAGGAACAGCTTTTTTTTTAAGTTCAGGTTTGTTCTTTATTAAAGGCATCAGACTAATACCCATTATACTGAGGGAGTAATCAGCAGCTAAAATCTGTAGAAAAGCCAGCAACCAAGCACATAAATATAAAACTATGACCAACTTTACAATATTTAGTAACTGTTTACCAACCTTAGCACTATTTATTGCCAAATTTACAATTGTAAAATATGGGGTAGTTAATCTGAAGAATTCATCATATGCTCTATATAAACATACAAGTTAAAAAGATAATAAAATTATCTAACATTCTAGATTAAAACATTACTGAAGACATATCTGTTACTCAAAGTACAGTAGGAAATGTTTTTAAATTGGATCATTTAGAAGAGAGAAAATTTCTGCTGAGGTGTAACTTGTTTATTTCAATACTCATATATTTGTTCAAAGGCTATTTAATGCTTCCTATAGAAACATACAGAAAAGAGTAGTAAAGTTATTCATGTAATTACAATCTAATATTTCTTCTACCTTTGGGGATTTTTTTTTAACAAATAGAAAAAAAAAAGACCTAATATTGCTCATGTATCTCTATAGTTACATCCTTAAAAACCACTCCTTTGTTATAGACAGCTGGATACTTTAAAAGAACCCCGAGTTGGGCTAAATGATCATTTTCTCAGAGACTTTCTACCTGTGTCACCAAGGAAAGTCATTTTAACTCTGTATTTCAGTTTTCTCATCTCTAAAAAATGAATAAGGAGGTAGATTTGATGTCCTCTAAGGTCTCTTAAAATTCTAAGTACATGATATTTTGATCCTGTATTACACTGATTTTCAGAATTAGAAGACTTTCAGCACCTCCAGTTAGAATATTTTCAGCACTTCCACCTTCAGCACTTAAAGATAAAGTGTAATCAAAGTAATTTAAATATGAGAACTCTCCAAACAAGCCCAGTAATAACAACAGCAAATTCAAATTCCCATATTGGCCAAAGGAAATTTCTTATTAAAATAAAAACTAATGAATAAACTAAGAAATGAATGGCTAGACAAAGAGATAAATAAAAGAAAGAAAACATTAAAAATACAATTTAAGTATATAAATGAAAAAGTAAATAATCAAATAAATGGTGACTGAAACCATTGTTCAACATCAAAGTGCTACACTAAATTCTTTGTGTTAGATGATTTGCCCAAAGTGAGAGGTTAGTGCCCTATGGACTTTGGAACCAGTATTTGGGAACATTTCTGCTTCTTCCCCTGGTGGTGAGAAGCAGCTGAGGAGACACAGCACAGCTGCCATTTTGTAGCTTCAGTTGCAGCTTCAGCTCCTGAACTGTGAACTGTATGGGGATCCAGCAATCAGTTTTGGGGGGGTAATCGCTCTTGCTTTAACCTCCCTGGATCTCAACTGTGGTCTGGGGTGGAGGTATTGGTGTGTGTGTCCAGCTTGCCAGAGGGTATGGAGGCTTCACAGAGGCCACCCAACTAATACCTCCGGAAGTTGAGAAGACCCCAACGTTTGAGATGGAAGCTCCCCTCTCTTGTGGCAGAGTTCTACTGTGGCAAAAAGCCCAAAAGTCATGTAATTAAGTGGCAACATGGCTAGGCAAAGGAAACAAAATAAACAGAAAAATTCATCATTAGATTCCTATTCTGGGGACAAAAATGATCTAAGCATGGAAAAGGAGGAGGACTGTGAGGTCAGAAATCCTGTACCAAACACCCAAATGAAAATTTGAGTGGGTTACAGGCCATAGAGGACCTTAAGAAGGATTTTAAAAAGCAAATAAGAGAAGTGGAGGAAAAATTGGTAAGAGAAATGAGAAGGATGCAGGAAAAGTATGAAATGAGAGACAAGAGCCTGAGTGAGGAAAATAACACCTTAAAAAAACAGACTAACTCAAATCGCAAAGAAAGCTCAAAAGGACAATGAGGAGAAGAATGCCTTAAAAAGCCAAATTTGCCAGATGGAAAA
This sequence comes from Gymnobelideus leadbeateri, assembly GCA_011680675.1. NCBI lineage: Eukaryota > Metazoa > Chordata > Mammalia > Diprotodontia > Petauridae > Gymnobelideus > Gymnobelideus leadbeateri. The sequence goes on from WOXC01004484.1 coordinate 363,733, forward strand.
AAGAATCTCAAAAGCTCACTGAGGAGATGCATTCCTTCAGAGTTAGACTGGAGCAAATTGAATCTAGTGACTCTATGAGAAATCAAGATGCTGTTAAACAGATCCAAACAAAAGAGAGAATAGAAGGCAATGTGAAATATCTCATGGTAAAAAAACACTGATCTGGAAAATAGATCCAGAAGAGATAATTTAAAAATTATTGGACTACCTGAAAGCCATGATCAAAGAAAGAACCTAGAAATCACCCTTTAAGAAATTCTCAAGGAAAATTGCCCTGATGTTTTAGACCCAGAGGACAAAATGGAGGTTGAAAGAATCCACCAATCACCTCCTGAAAAAGATCCCAAAAAGAAAACTCCTAGGAATATTAGAGCCAGGTTCCAGAATTCCCAGATCAAGGAGAAAATTCTACAAGCAGCCAGGAAGAAACAATTTCAATATTGTGGAAACACAATCAGAATAGCACAAGACCTGACTTCTTCTACACTGAGGGATTGAAGGGCATGGAATATGATATTTCTCAGGCCAAAAGACCTGGTATTAAAACCAAGAATCACCTACCCAGCAAAACTGAGTATTTTGTTTCAGGGAAAAATATGGTCATTCAGTGGAATAGAGGACTTTCAAGGATTCTTGAGGAAAAAACCAGAGTTGAATAGAAAATTTGACATTTAAACACAAAAAGCAAGAGATCCTTGAGTAGGTAATAAGGGAAAATAAATCAAAAGGAACTTATCACAGTAGAACTATTTACATTCCTACAGGGAAAAACAATAACAGTGACCGATGAAACCTTTCTGAGTATGAATATAATTGAAGAAGTGTATATGGGCATATGAATACATATGCAGGAGAGTAAGGGGAAGGGGGATGAGAAGGGAGATGATGGATGGGATGGCATTCTGGGGGGAGGGCAGGTTGGAGGTACCCACTTTTGAAGAGGGACAGGATCAAATTAGGGAATGGACCAGGTGGGGGTGGGATGGGTGGGAGGAAAATATAAGCAGTCTTTTATAATATATCTACTATGGTAATGTATTGCATAGCTATACATGTACAACACATACTGAATTGCTTATCTTCCCAGAGGGAGGGGATGACAAAGGAGGCAGGGAATTAATCTGGAATTCAAAGTTTTAAAAAATATATAAAAATACTATTATTAATGTTATTTTCATGTAATTGGGAGATAAGATGTGCAGGCATTGAGGCATAGAGATTCACCTTTCCGTAATGGTAAAGTTGAATGGGGAATGGGGGAAGATATGGGAGAGGGCAGATTGGATGACGGGATATCTTGTGGGACTGCTATTCTGGGGTGGTGGGTAGGGGGAAAATGGGAAAAAATTGTAACTCAAAATCTGGCAGAAATGAATGATGTAAACCAGAAGTTAATAAAGCATTTGTTTAAAAAAAAAAGAAATAGGAAAGTAGCAACAGAAAAAAAAAGAAATGTTTTTAATGACAAATCACCTATAAATATTGTGAAAAATGGAACCAAACCAAAAGAAGTACAATAAGAACAAATGTAGTTTAGTATATTTGAGAAGAAAAACCAATAGAAAAAAGACAAAATGAAAATGAGTAACTTTCTTGCAAGCAGAGCAGAAAAAAAAAAAAATCATGGGTCGTAGTGTAATATAAACTGACAAATTCAATACTAATTCAAGTGTCAGCATTGTACACACATACACACACACACACACACACACACACACACACACACACATATCAATGCCTAGGCAGAAGAAAGGAATGTAGAACTTCCATGATACCTCTTACTACTCTGTATAGTAAGATTCCTAGTAGAAGTAAGGTTTTGATAGTTTATCAAAAGGAACTTGAAAAACATGGAGATAGATAGTACAATTAAAATTTGAAAAAAAAGCACATTTTGGAAATATTAAATTAGGTATCTATCAGTTTGTGGTTGGTGGAGGAAGTTCCTTAAGACTGACCTATTTCTGTATATCAGGGAATGAAATATAGAAGAAGCATAACAACTTTAAAAAAGTCTATTTCCCTTAAGTGTAAATTGTTATCCTAAAATAATAACTAAAACTAAAGGGAAGGAGAATATACTTTTCTCAGTGTCATCTTCAACTACTCATTTATTCTCACTCCAAATCTCCATCTCTTAGAATACATCTATCCCCTTTTCTCTACTCATGCAACCAACATTATTGTTTAGACATCCATCAACTCTTTTTTTTTCTTTTATAACCAACTCTCATCCTTTATTAAGCACTTAAAAAATACCTCAAGATCCAGGATGCAGGACAGAGAGGGGCAAGCAGGAAGCAGGGAAAGGCTTGATAGAGGGTTGGGAGCCCTTAATATCCCCAGCCCTAGGGCCTTGCCTGAGTTGCCCAGAGCAGCCACAGAGCACAGGGAGTGGGGGGGGGGGTGAGGCGCGGAGGGGACCAAACCTTGGATGCCTTGGCCTTTCAGTGGGAGGAGAGCCCCCCAAATACAATACCAAAGGGTGAGAAGGCAGTCCTGTCTCTCTGCCACCCAGCTCATATTTCCATCCACAAGACAGAATCAGTGGAGCCAGAGGGGAGAGCAGTAAAGTGTGAGGGATAGAAAGACACCACAGTCAAGTAAAAAGTGGATTTAAAAAATCTGGTGGGGAACAGATCCTCTTCGAAGAACTGGGGAGGGGTCCAGGCAGGGGGCAGGGGGCTCCTCTTCAGAGTAGAAGCAGCAAGTGTCCAGGATGAAGGCATCTGGGGTCCGAGGTTCAGCAGAGGAATAGTCAGCTCTTGGCTGGGTTATGGAGATTCATCTATCAGCACCTTCTCATACTTGCCATGCCCAGTGGCCACATATCGCTTTCCGGAGGGGGTGCTCTTGATGGTGTATGAAGTCTTGCTGCCTCCCTTGTGCTCCCAGAAACTCCTCTTGCTCTTGTCTCCAGCCAGGATTTCCTTGCATGGGGGGTATTGGCTGAGGACTGAGCCAAAAGCTCCCCAGTCTCCCATAGGTTTTTGGAGTTGGCTACAGTCATGGTGGGCATCTCAATGGAGGGCTGTTGGGTCAGCTTCAGGGTCTTGCCAGCTGTCTCCATCCATGACCTCTTACTTGAAATATTGCCAGAGTCTCCTAATTGATCTCTCTACCCCAAATCTCTACCCATTCCATTTTATCCTCCACATAGCTACCTAAGTAATCCTTCAAAAACATAAGTCTTTCCACATCTGTCCTTTACACAGTAAACTCGAGTTCACTGGAGATAGCATTATGGCCCAACTTGCTGGGCAAGTACCTTAACCTCTGACTGCCTTGGTTTCATTAACTATAAAATAGGCATATGATAAAATATTTTTCCTAGGTTTTTTATAAGGATGAATTGAAGTATTTCTAAAATGCTTAGGACAATAATTGATACATTCTAAGTGCTTTGATTACTTATTATCCCTTTTCTCCTTCCCAGTAGCTACCTTTTGATTTCTATGGCCAAATATTATTTCCTCTTTATCTTATTCCTTTTCAAATTTTCTAATAGTTGTGTTCTGTGTAATATATGGTTAGTGTCATAGTTTATGTATATCATACATAAACTATCAAATATATAAATAAAAATAGGCATCCATAAAATTATTAGTGATTAGAGTGCACAATGAAAAAAGCTTGGATGATGCTGCTAAGATGTCATAGATAAATTTGACAATGTTGCCTATTGTCTCAGCCTTCCAAAATTGGCTTTATCATATTTAGGTCAGAGTTTATAATCCTTGGGATTGTGTAAGAGACATATTTCATGGATTCCTTCCAGTTCATAGATTTCCAATCTTATTATTCCATCTCATTTTTCTTTCTTTCTCCAGACTTCATTCCTCTTCCCCATATCTTTATTTCTTTCCACCTTCGTTTCCTTCCATCCATAAAATTAAAAAAAAAATAATAATGTTAGCTAGCATTCGTTAGACTCCTACCTGCTTACCCCAGGAAGGGTCCAACTGGGTTCTTACCTTTTCCCCGTACTTTGGACATCTTCGGCCCTGACTTCCCAGTCAGGGAGCTCCCCCACAGAACACCCAGCACACACACGGCTGCTTGTTACACCTTTATTGTTTGCTCTCACATGGCTCTGCAATCTATGCATACAATCTCCAACTCCTAATCCCTAATGCCTATATTCTAATGCCTACTACATAATTCCTAATACCTACTCCTAATGCCTACTCCTAAAAGCCCTCCTTTGAGGTGTGGCAATACCTCTTATAGTTCACTCATAGACCCTCCCATTCCATAAGCCAGAGCACACAAGTCCAGGAAGTTACTGCCAAGGTTGAGGAGGCCTCTTCTCGTTGGTGAGGTATACTCAATGCATCAGACATCCCATAATAGGCTGTCAGCAGACTACCCTCCAAGAGCCTTGGAGCCTAGCCCCTTTTACTCTTCCCCTACAGTCCTACCCAGCACCTATGAGTCAAGTGCTTATGATCCCAACGAGCATTTATTGCAATGTGCTTTAATTTTTTTCCATCTTTTGGTCATCACAACAACCCTGAAACTTAAGCAATATTATAATCCCTATTTAACACATGAGCAATCCAAGGGGGTAAAATTTATATGATTTCTCCAAGGTAAAAAAGTTTGTAAGCTTTGGAGACAAGATTCAAATTCAACTCTTTTTTTTCTCTCTAAGTTTAGTCCGTAATTCACCACTAAGTTACCTAGATACCCCACCAAAAGTATATTTCACAAAGGATATTATTATCTACTGAGAATAAAGCAAAAGAAAATCATTTTCACTATAATCTTAAGGGATTTCGGTTAGAAACTATACAAACACATACAACCATGTATGTATGTCTATATGTATATATATATATATTTTTTTCTATCTATCTACCTATATATCTCTGTTTAATCTAATCTATTCTTTGTATCTTTGTGATGTAAGATATTTTAATCATTATTCTTTAACAGTGAGGTTCCATGTCTAAATGTTAAAATGTTAATTCATTGCAACACTGCCCCTGCCTAGCAATAAATTACATAGAAAATATGTGACATATAATAGAAGACATAGTTTTTGTGCTTTTTAAAATAAAAAAAAATGATGTTCCCATCCAATTCCTTTACTCCCTCCCCAAAGTAGGGAAGAACAAAAAAAAATGAAGTCCACAGAACACGATTGCATAGGCTAGTAAAAACACACATTTATACTGACTATACCATACTGAAATATGTGTGTATGTGTACTTTCTCTAATACAAATGCATCAGGGTTATGAGGAAAGTCATTTCCTCACATTATATTCTCAGGACATATGAAAGTATTTTGTGACATATAGTTTTGATGGGATATACAAGGGGTTTAGTGGTAAATTAAAGACTGGACATAGAGACAGCAAAAATCGAGTTTGGATCCTGCATCTGCTATTAACTTGTGGGGTATATTTCTTAACTGAGTGTAGCAACATTGATGCTACCTAGTTCACTGTTTTCTCATAATACATGCAAATAATCCTCACACTCAAGGAGAATATATACATATTATACATGTACACACATATATGCATACATATGTATATATATTTATGGGTATATGCATACACACAGATTTATGCAAATAGATACTTAGATACATGATATATGACTGTTATGTGGAGATACACACACATATATGTACAAATATAGACATAAATATAAATATTACTCTCTAAATTACTCTGTTATTTGGGTAGCCAGCCCACAGTTACAGCTAGGAAGGTTTACAGCCTTCCTTTGCCACATAATAAATTTGGATGCCAAATAATTAGAAGATCGTTTGGAGTCATTATCTGAACATGTTGGACAGAAATTTCCATGGAATTACCCTAAAGATATTCAAAATCTAAGCAAACAATAGAAGTGAGGACTCAAAGGACATTTTAAACCTAGATTTTAAAAAGAATTCACACAGGGAAACAGAATCTAAAAGAAAGCAAAGTATAGTAGAAGTTAATCTAATTTGAGTACTTAATAAAAAAGAAGGTACTGTGCATTTTGCCAATGCAATGCCTAAAATGGCTTCTATGAATATACAGGGATATCCCCAGGTTTGAATTGCAAAATAGAGCAGACTCTCTTTCCTGACAATGAAGCCAAGACATTTCTTCAAATACTGGAAATTAAAATCCATCATAGTAACAAAGAAATTTATATATCTTGCCAATGTAGGAAACACTGACATGCCAAGTCTTCTCTCCATTTTAGGTCACTCCACAAAATAAGCTTCCTTAGGCAAAATGGCCCTCTTTCACCCATGCTAGCTGCTCTGTCTCTCTACCTCCTTTCTCTCAGCTCTACCTCACTCTGTCTTCCAGCTCTGCCTCACCCAAACTTCCTGTCCCACCCTTCCCTTTTCACCTGTTTGGCAAGCTCCTCCCACCATGGGATCCATGGGATCACATAGGGCTATTAAGTGGCAGGAAAGACCTTCAAATTATCTTAACATTCCACTGGGATAGGCACTGTGAGCGATACACATGCCTAAGGTTTGGAATTTTGGTAAAAATCATCATAATTGCTCTGGGCCTTAGATTACTCAGATTGATATAGCTGAAAGAACACTACTCCTAGAATCAATAGACTTGAGTTCATATCCAAGATCTCTTTCATGTTCATTAGATGGACAAGGCACTTCTCTAAGAATAAACAACAGTAATTTATTTGGAATAGAGAACTTCTGGATGATGAAATTCTGTCTAAAAAGTATTCAGCACCTTTTCTGAAAGGTATAATATAATCTTGGGGAGTTGTTTCAAGTTAAGTTATTTACCCAGGATTTCAAAATAAATATATAGCAGAAGCAGAATTGTAGGGGGGTGATGAGGAGGATTATCTCTTAAGGTTCTGCCTTGGGTGCTAATCCAGGCCAAGGACACTATTGAGCCTTGTTCCCACCTGCCTGGGTCAAAATATCTCAAAAGGCTGACTCACCACCCCCACTAATCTTTCCTCCATGCAAGGTAGGCTCAGAACATTCTGGCCATTCCTGGAACCCTGGCCACTGGAGTGATATAGATAAAGTAGTGACTGCATGAGATAAGAAAACAGGGAAGCATTCCTGAGGAGTAGCCTCTGGCAAAGTTACAAGTTAGGTACCTCATGTAGCAAACTACATGACATTTCCCATGAGGAAAGTATGATGTAAGTGCTTCAGCTACAGTATATAAACCCTAACCCTAAGATGCTTATTTGAGATTTGCTTAGCATGAAATAAACATATCAATGCAAACTCTGCCCGGTCCACAATTATTCATTCATTCTGTGCTCTCACATTTTGGTTGAGAAAGTGCAGGTATCACAGAATTTGAAAGCAGATCTTGCAGGCTCCAAAACTAAGATTCTACCCACTATACCGCATTGCCTCCTCTGATACAGAATAGAGGCTCCTAAACTGGAGTCTATGATTGTTTCTAAAATTTCTTCTTTTTCAAAAATGTTTTACTAACTGTACTTTAATAAAGCTATTTCCTTATTTTCACAAAAGACATTTATTTTTTACATTTAAACACATTGCTCTGAAAGAGGTCACTCTTTAGAGAAAAATAAATATTTTGAAATCAAATAATCTAGTCCCCAATTGATATCTTCTGCTCCAACTTCTAAACCAGTGAATGTCTAATAACCTTATGTACTTTTGGACATCTCATGATAATCTTCTAGTTAGGAAGAGGCAACTAATGGTAAATTATAAATGTCTATCTCCTGGTGAATTATGGGACTGACATTTTATTGCTAGACAACATATCTTAAAAATCATCAAATATAATTTGGACATTTTATACGTGAGGAATTGAAAGTTGCAGGTTTAATTTGAGAAAATGCTTGTATTTCCTAAAATGGCACTCTGGCAGAATTTTTGAAGGAGGATTGATTTATGTTACAGTCCCATGTGACCTCACTTTGTCCAGCAAAATTTTAACAATGGAAGTTCACATGGTAATTATTATCTGCTTCCTATTGGCAGCTGCCTTGCTTCAGAAACATGCAAGTCGTGATGGAATCCTTTGTGACATTTCCTGTGCTCTTCTAGCTGATGAAAAAAGAATGAGTAAATGGATTTCAATTAAATTTAGGGGAAATAATGACTCAGAGCTTATACGCCAAGTTCCAGAGAAAAGAAAATAAAACAGTCAAGTTATAAATCATTCAAAAAAAGAAAAGGATTTATGAAGGAAAAAAGAAGCCAACTTTCACTAAAGCTTCTCTGCTGGGTACTGCCCTATACAACAGTAACAATAAATCATACAATGAATGAATAGAATGTAGAATTCTTTCAACTTCCTAACAATAAACTCCTAGGACTATATTCTGACTTTGTCTATTTATGCATGCATCTCTCTTTATCCTCTTTCACTCTTTACCACTCTGTCCATGTCTCTGTCTCCCTGTCTCTGTTTCTCTTTCTCTGACTGTCTCTCTGTCTGTGTCTGATATTTTATAGTGCATTGACTGCATCTTACCTCTAGTCTTCCAATGAACACTTTAGGCAGTTGTGCATGATTAGATGAAGGTGTTGACCTTTTTGTTCAGTGTCATCCAGATTACATATGCATTTGGTCATGAGGCAAAAAGTTTAAATTTACTTTGGTGTGGAAAGCCATGCTGTTTCCTAGCCATTTTTGAAGAGGCAGCTGAGTATATATCATATTAGAATGAAAATGCCATCTGAAGGATCATATGACACAGAAATCTTAATAAAAATAAAGCTCTCTTTTTCATAATTCTTATGATCTCTTTCTAAAAAAAAAGTCTTCATTCTTGTTCCTTACTTGCCATAAAGAAAGATAAAAACATGGTATAACATAAGTTAAAAAGCAAATAGCTTGAATTCATTATATCAAAAGACATTCCATATAATCTTTGCATTATTATTTTTTTTTAATTTTTGTTTATTTTACCTTTGTAATACATGGAGGCCGTGTGTGTATGTCTGTGTGTGTATGTCTCTGTGTGTGTGTGTGTGTGTGTGTGTGTGTGTGTGTGTGTGTGTGTGTGTGTAATGTATAAGTTACAATTTAAAACCTCAGCCTTTTGCTTCAATGCCAGGATGATCTCTCATCCCTGAAACAATCCCAATTTTTAGATCACAGGATCATCAAAAAATACATCTAAAGCCTCAAGGTACCTAAAATGTTCTCAAGTCCAACCACTCATTTTAAGGAAAGGTAAATCAAGGCCCATAGGTTAAGCAACTTGCTCAGTATCACAAAGCTAACTATCTGCAGTAAGATTCAAATACAGTTTTCTGGCTCATAAGATGTGTTGCTTCTTTTTTTTGCTTTTTGGAAGGTAATTGGGGTTAAGTAACTTGCCCAAGGCCACACGGCCAGGCTTTTTATTTGTGTGTGTGTTAAGTGTCTGAGGCTGGATCCGAATTCAGGTCCTTCTGACTCCAGGGCCGACGCTCTATTCACTGCGCCACCTAGCCGCCCCTGATGTGTTGCTTCTAATCAGATTTTAATTCTTGTCCATTAACATCTGTACTATGTCAGACATTTTAAATAATTTCCATAAAATCCTTTCTTTCCACTGAACTTTTTTGCCCTAACCAGCCTTTTCACTTGTGAATTTTATCCCATTCCCTGATGTCCTCTAACAGTTTTCTCTTATCATTTTTCCTCTTTCTCATATGTGTGTGTGCATGCATGCATTTGTGTGTATGTATATTTTAAACTTCCTTTCATGTGTTTTCTCCCTGCATAAGAATGAAAGCTCCTAGAAGAAAAGAGACTATTATTCTTTTCACTTTTATTTGTGTTGCCTGAATTTAACAGGTAGTTATATCTTACACATAGTAATAGATTAGCAAATGTTTTATCTAGCTGTATTTTTACTTTATTACCTTTCAGTCTTTATCTACAAATCAGTCTTTGTCTACAAATCTAATCATTCATCTACCTATCATACTATCTACCTACATATATTTCTATCTTTCTCTAGCTATCTATCTGGCTACCTACTTATGTTTCTGTTTTTGTCTTTCTATCAGTTTTCTTGCCTGCCTTGCTGCCTGTCTTTCTGTCTCATTTCTGCCTCAATTTCTTTCCATCTCTATGTTTCTCTCCCTGTGTCTCTGTCTCTCTGTCTCTGTCTCTCTCTCTTTCTCTCTTTCTCTTTCCCTCTCTCCTCATGTGTGTAATGGTAAGCAGAAAGAAGTACTTTGCAGCTTGTTTCAACTATTCAAATGCCTTTGAGTCTTGCTTTTGATTGTGCCAAGTGTTTGTTAAAAATAGTTTTCATTTTTGTGTTGACTTTAATAGGCCTAAGGGAGTTTGGAGACATCCCCTGCCCTTAATAGGCCAAATGTCTTCACATGGAACAGGGAGTAAGAGTAGCTTGCTAAATGACCAGAACAGGAACAGTGGAACAGGAAGGGTGGAACATGAAAGAGCAGAGCAGATAAAATCTCCAGTTAGATCTAGGGCCAAGTAGAACTGAAAAGGAGCATGCTTGTGGTGTTAGCACTCTGTCCATCTGTTCTGTCTGAGTTGATATTATTTTGTCAGACAGAGGAACTCTGTCTTTTGATTTGTGTTGATTTCTCAGACAAAAAGTGAATTGAGATGATAGTACTGGAGATATGTGTAAATGTTGTAATCTGTTGAGTTTTGTTTTCCTAGAAACAGAAAATGTGAAGAGCTTGTAGGCAGACCAATCTTGTGAGCTGAGATCAATCAGAGAGCTGCCTACCTGTGAACCCAGGCAACAGTCTGGTGAATCCAGGCAAGAACTGGGATCAGGGAAAAGGAGTCATAGGGTTTGGAAGTCAGCCTCCAGTTAAGATGAAAGGAGACTTTACTTGAGTACTCAGTGTTGACTGATGATATTGTAACTTACTGTGACCTAGAAATTGATGGCGTTTATAATTTCTGCTACCCCTAAAGGATAATTGGCTCAAGGATGATTACCCCTCAAGAATGATTGGCTTAAGGATAATTGGAAGACAGCCTCCAGGCAAGATGACAAAAATACTTTAGTTTGGTACTCTTTATTGATTGAGGAGATTTTGACTTATAGAATGATATGATTTGTTCAAGACTATGTGGCCACCTTAGTAATAAGTTGTTATGCTATATTATTGCAAATGTTGTGCTTTAGTTTATTACTAAATAAATAGAGTTCACTATACAACTATGTGATCAGAGCCTTTAAGTTTTTCACAGCAACAATCCTCAGGTGAGCTGCTCCTGATTGGCTTTACCATGGGCTAAACCAGATTGCGGGTAACCAATAGGCCTTAGACCTATCAGTGAATTAGGAGGAGGTTTATGCCAAGAATGTGGAAACTTCCTCTGGTAGTATTGGCAGATAAGAATAATTAGTTCTAACAACCATGAAGGTGTCAAAAGCCAAGATCATCCACTGTATCATTCATCATTGGCAGTCATCTTTGATTTTTCTCCTGCCACTGGACGTCAATGACCTTGGAAGAAAGTGAGGATGATGATTTTGTGTGATTCTAAATCACTGAAATACAATTCACACAAAAGTTGAGATATTACTTGTGATGTTATTGGCCCATTTCCGTTAGATTTTCAGATTTATTGGTATGTAGTGGTATTGCTGGATCAAGAAGTATGCACAGGTTTTGTTTTTGTTTTTGTTTTTTTATTTTAAAAATTTATTTTCTTCTTAAATTTTATTTTAGACTAACAGCAGAACACAAATAATGAATAAAGAAAAGAAACAAAATGGTTAGGTCAAGTTTACTTGGAACATAAAATTTCTTTTTGACTTGAAATGATCAATTAATTGTATCCAAACAAATTAATAAAATAAACAAAAATCAGTTTACATGACCATTTGGTAGAATTTAATAAGTAATTGAGTTTAAAATGGCAAAACATATACACAAAGATTTAAATAGTAAAATCAATTCTTAAAAGTTTGCTAAAATTCATATTGAAATCATATATTTGTGTGTGTGCACACACGCATTGAAAAACAACAATATTTTCCTATGGATATTTTTATAAGAATCCTACATTCATTTCTCTGAAGAAAATTCTTCTCTGAAGAAAATTCTTCTCTGAAGAAAATGCTATTCTTCCAGTCATGAAGGTTAAACATTTTTTAATCCTCATGCTTTGTATCATTTATTTGCCTTATATTTTGCACATATCTATCTCATAAATTTTAAACTTTCAGAAAGCTAAAATTTGGCATAATTTTGTTAAACCTATGCTTCAAATTCCCAAGGAGAAAACTGACTACTACTATAATGTGAAGGCACAAAAAGTAGTGATGGGTAGATTAAATAGTTACAGGACCCAAGAAGAATATAATGAATATAATACAGTTTGCAATCTGGTACTGCTAGGGTATCTTCTTTCACCTTTTTTCCCCTTTAATTCCCTTGATATTCTTAACCTTTTTTTCTTCCAGATATTTTTTTTCTAAATTTATAAAATATTTTTGGTAGTTTGGTATATCATTAAATAAGTAAATTAAGATAGGTATAATTGTCATTTTTATTATATTCACTTGACCTAACAATTTGCAATTGTTTATTTTTTTCCAGTTGTTCAGAACTCTCTTTGTGTGAAGTGTTTTGTAATCGTGTTCACAGATTTCCTTGGTTTGTCTTATGATAATTCCTAATAAATTTCTATTATCTGTGTTTTTTTTTTAATGTAAATTCCCTTTCTAGGCCTGTTTTATTTTGTTGGCAATACATAGACATGTTGATGAATTATGTGGTTTTATTTTGTATCCTGTAACTTTTGTAAAGTTGTTAATGTTTCAACTATTTTTGTTGACTGTTTAAAATTCTTTAAAAATACAATCATAGCCCGGTGCAGAGGGCCGTTCGCGCCGGGGGCTGGAGCGCGGCCGCGAACGGGGGCTGCCTCTCACCCAGAGCGCCCCGCATGTTCTTGGGGCACTTGGTGCTAAATCATTCATAGACGACCTCTTTCGGGCTCGGGGTTTCGTGAGTAGCAGAGCAACTCCCTCGCTGCGATCTATTGAAAGTCAGCCCTCGACACAAGCTTTTGTAAAAAAAAAAAAAATACAATCATATATTCAAACAGTAATATCTTTGTTTCGGAATTATCTATTCTTATGTTTTCAAATTCTTATCCTCTAATTTATTCTGCTAGCATTTCTAATACAATATGGAATATTTTTTTTTTTTGTGATAAAATGCTCATTTTGCCTCTTACTTTATTGGGAAAGTTTATAGTTTATCCCTATTACAGACAACATTTTGTCTTAGATTTAGGGAGATACTAATTATTTTAAGTAAAAATTCTCATATCTATGCTTTATAATGATTTTAAAATGTATGGGCACTATATTTTGTCTAAAGTGTTTACTTCAACTATTGAGATAATATCATCTCCTTTTTTTTTTTTTTGGTATTAATATGGTCAATCATTCAAATAGTTTTCCTAATATTGAACCCTTCATTCCAACACAAATTTACTAATATTGAAACCCTTCATTCAATTAAGTCACACATAGTCATGCTGTATGAACTTTGTTTTATGTTGCTTTCATCTCTTTTTTTTTTGATGTAAGTTTTATATTGATATTCATTACAAAATTAGACTATAGTTCTCTTTCTCTGATTTTGTTTTCCCTGGGCAAGGTATCAAAATAATATTTATGTCAATTAAAAAATAGTAGAACTCCTTTATCTATTTTTACAAATGGTTTATTTAGTATTTAAACTAACTTTGAAATTTGGGTAGAATTCACTTATGTATGTATATAGTTCTTTTTTTCTTCCACCTTAGTGAGTTTATTCCTAGCTGTTCAATTTGTTTTTCTAAGATAAGCTCATTTAAGTATTCTGTTACCTATTCTGTTAATATGGGCAATTTATATTTTTGTAAATATTCATTCATTTCACTGAGATTTTCAGTTTAGGGCATGCCAATTTGGGAAAATAGCTCCTAAGAATTGAATTAATTTTATCTTCCTTCTTGGTGCATTAAATTTTTTTTTTTTTTTTGCTTTTTTGAGGGGGTAGGCAGGGCAATTGGGGTTGAGAGACTTGCCCAAGGTCATATAGCTAGTAAGTGTTAAGTGCCCAAGGCCACATTTGAACTCAGGTTGTCCTGACTCCAGGGCCAGTGCTCTATTCACTTTGCCACATAGCCAACTCAGCCCTTTTCATTTTTGTTACAAATAATTTGATTTTCTTCCTCCTTTTTAAATTAAATTAACTAATAGTTTCTCTCTTTTTTAAACTGGATTGTAATTTTACTTCTTACTTTTAATTTTATTCAACTTTCATTTTATTATCAGGATTTATATTTTTGGTTTTAATTGAGGATTCATAATAGTTCTTATTTTTTTTTATTTCCATGACAAATTCTTTGATAAGCACATAGTCTCTCTCTCTCTCTCTCTCTCTCTCTCTCTCTCTCTCTCTCTCTCTCTCTCTCTCTTAAATTGATGTAAGTCTTGAGCAATATTCATTTTTCCTAAGTACTGCTTTGGCTATATCCTATAAATTTTGGAAAGTTTTCTCGTAGTTGTCATTCTCTTTAAGGAAATTATTCTTTGTTTCTAAGATTTCTACTTTCACCTACTCATTCATGTTTAGATTAATTAGTTTCCAGTTAATCATAATTAATCTAAACATGAATGTTATAAGAAAAAAAAAGAATTTGTATGGTTTGCCATTTGCTGCAAATATCTTTTTCATATTATTTTGTTCATGGTAACTTTTGAAAAAAAATATAGTTTCCCTTCTTATCTCTTTCAATTAGTTTTATTATTCCTTTTGCTTTGTGTGAGATCATGATTAATAATTCTCTCTCCCCCCACCCAGCTTAATTAGAATAGATTCTGATCTAGTTCCTTATTTTAATTCTATATTTTTTTTGCCCTTTTTCAAGTGTATTTCTTGTAAATAACCTCTGCTTGGATCCTGATTTCTAATCAATTTTGTTATCTGATTCCATTTTATGAGTGAATTCATCCCATTCACACTCATAATTATGATTCTTAATTGTGCATTTCCCTCTCTCCAATTTTCTTCTGTTTATTCTCATTTCTTCCTTTTTACCTTATCCCTCCTCAAAAGTTTTTTGTTTGTTTGTGTCAAAATCTTTCCCTCCAACTTACCTGTTGAGGAAGATATATTTCAATACTCAACTGAGTGTATATATAAAATATTCTTCCCTCTTTTAATCAATAGACAGTAAAGTGAGTATCAAGCATTGGCTGCTACCTGAACCCTCCCCACTGTAAAACCTCTACCTTGTATTTCTCTATATTTTTTATGTGACATAAATTCCCCCATATTTCCTTCCTTTTCTTCTCCGAGAAGCCCTCTTTTTTGCTCCTTAATTTTTTTACATAATCCCAAGATAGTTATTCACATATAGACTCCTTATAGATACACAAATAATGATGAAGTTCTTGGAAGATACATATGTCCTCTTCTCATATAATAATTTAAAATTTTCAACTTTATTAAGCCGCTTATGATTCCTCTTTCGTGTTCACTTTTTTATGCTTCACTTGTATCTTTTGTTTGAATGTTAAATTTCCTATTGAGCTCTGGTCTTTTCATGAGGAAATACACTATTTCATTAAATATCCATTTTCCCTGGAAGGATTGTATTTGCTTTTCTTATATTTAAGTCACTTCTATATACTTTGCCTTCTGGAATATTGTAATCCAAGAACACTTCTTTAACACAGAAGCTTATGAATTTTGTGTGATCTTGACTGTACCTCCATGAAATTGAAATGCTTTCTATCTTACTACTTTGTAATATATATATATTTTTTCTTTTACCAGGGAGCTCTGACATTTGGATCTAATATTCCTGTGAGTTTCCATTTAGGCATGCTTTTCAATGGGTGACAGTTGCTTTCATTTTTTTTTTCTATGCTCTGGCTGTAAAATATCAAGGCAGCTTTCCTGTATAATTTCTAAGTGTCAAGTAGTGCAATCTATTTTCAAGGTGACTTAGTTTTCCACATTTTCTTCCATTTTTAAATTTTTGACTTTTTTATTATTTCTTGATATCTCATATTTTGTTCCTTTTTTATTCTTTTGAATTTTTAATTATTTATTTGTATCTCAGGGTGTCATTTACTTCTGTTTGCCCTCTTTTATGAAATTGTTTTCTTAGTGAACTTTTGCACCTCCTTTTTCCATTTGACCAATTCTGCTTTCTAAGGAGTCCTTTTCTTCAGTGGGTTTTTTAGACTTCTTTCCTATGTTTGTGCCTTAAAAACAAACAAACAAAACAACAACAACAAAAAAAAAAACTATTAATTTACTTTTCACAATTTTTCTTGCATCAGTTACATTTATTTTCTCAAGTTTTCCTCTACTACTCTTATCTTCTTAAAAATCTCTTCTAGGATTTCTTGTTAGTTTTGAGTTCATTCTGTATAATTTTTAGGATTTTCTTGTAATTATTTTCATATTATTGTCTTCTGAGTTCTGTCTGAATTCTTCCTGATGCCACAGAAGCTTTATAATGGCCATATTTTTTATTTGTTGATTTGTTTTAATCCATTTTTTTTTACTTTGAACTTTATGTTAAAATTGGGTTCTGCTCACCTAAGTATAGAGAGGCACTGTTCCATACTTCAAGCTTTTCCCCACTGCTTTTCTTTTTAGAATTAGTTCTCAGATTCTGAAATTTTCAGTTCTTCTAAGGTCATTTAATGTAGAGAGAGGTGTCGTAATTGCTCTCCTGTTATACCCTCTGATCTTTCCTCAGCTCTCCTGTAGCTGCAAGTGCTAATCCTAGTGCTCCTCTCTGCCATGGAAGTGTTACCCAGAACTGCATATGGGCAAGGAGTTGCCAAATTGTCTGGCCTTGAACCTAGTGCAATCTCAATGTTCTTGCTAACCTCTTTCTCACCAATTGTTCAATGTCCTTACCATTTCTGGCTAAGAACCCCTCAATCTATGTTTTTTGCTATCCCAGCCATCTTTAAGATTCAAAGTTGGTTTTAGGATTGCATGTGCTCTATACTAGCCCTCACCCTAATGTCACTCACCTCACCTTTGAAGCTCCACATGTCTCAACCTGGCATTTTGTTGGCAATGCTGCTCCAGAAACCTATTTGATTTGTTATTTTAAAGTTTTTTGGTGGGGAAGTTGGGATAAATTGACTGGGTTGCCACATCTACTCTTCTGTCATGGCTTTGCCCCAGATTGACCCATTCCAAGAATGCCACTGGATGTCCAAACATTCAATCACCAACCTTTCTATACGACTATAGTTTTAATTGTTGCCACTAATTGCTGTGATATTGGCTGACAAATCAAGTAATGATAAGAGATCCTTGAAAATTAACAGCCAATCTATTTGTGATGCTTCCTCTGCCATTCATTAATTTAGCATGTTAACTTAATCACTGGTATGGCAATAATGTTAAACATTGATAATTAAGAGACCTTTATAAAATGAACAAGATGCTGAACCCCTTAAGAAAATGAACCATATATATGTTGACATTGTTGCTATAAATGAAACTACTAATTTAAAGCAGGTGTCATGAAGAGGAAGATTTATTAATTAATATAGTCTCATTTGAGAGACAAAAGACCTGGTAGGGTTGCTTTAATTTTACACTATTATGTAATTCCCCCTTAATATATCATTTGTCACCTTTCTATTTTTCTCTGTGCTTCCTATGACAAGCAAAAGCAAATCATCCACAATGATATGTGCAATTTATGTGATAATATCTGTCAAACGATGGGGTAGAAAAATTCTAAGTGGAACTTTAAAAGATTCCCAAAAGTCAAAGTATACCTTAATAGTATATAACTTCATTGTAAAAATAAGCATGAAGAATGGTAATTTATGGGAAAAATAGATTCAGAGTTAAGAAACAGAAGAGGCTAAAGGCTTTTTTTGGGGGGGGTATTTTTTGGGGGGGAATTTTATGTCACTATATCATTAATACTTTCTAGGAAAGATTCATCATTTTTCTGGACATCAAGTGAATGTCCAACATTTGGGAAATAGCATTACAAATTACACTGTAAATAAATAATAGAATATTATTGCACCATAAAAATAGACAGATATGAAGAGATCAGAGAAAAAATAAGTTTTGTGTATATCAAAACAGAATGAAATAAGCTCAATAATAATAACATAGAAAATAACAGAAATAATATAACTGAAATGGATACGTTAAGATCTTTATAATGATCAAAATTTGTCCTGAAAGATAGAAAACAAAGCATACTTTCCTCTTTGAACCTGTTGTATTTCACTGAAATCTGGTCATTTATGATGTGATCTTGTCATAATGGAGTTCCCTTCTCATAGGATTTTTTAAATAATTATACGTAGTTCTTTATTTTATCATCATCTATGGAATATATAATATGGAATAAAACATCTTTGGTTTGGAAAGACCCCTTCCCAAACTATTGGACTTCTACCTAGTTACCAAGGAGTGCATAGACTGCTACAAACCCAAGTATTCTAGACAATTTAAAGTTCAATTCAATTAGCCTCAATGACCATTCTTCTTGTGAGTAGGAAGGGGGGCATAGATAGAGCACAATGGGTCACATATTTAATAGGGATATTCTAAGTTGAAGACTTCCAGCCTCTGGATCAAGCATTATAGCTCCTTCTCAGTAACATGGGGTAAGTGCTTGGGACCAAGTTTTCATTTTGTTTTGTTTTAGACATTCCTTATCCTACTGCTAGGAGGAACTTCCTGCTACTTAAAATTGCAGCCAATTCATTTCCCCTGCATAGCAGACTTAGTGGCAGCAGACTCAGTGGCAGGCCACAGCAAGAAGTTTGTTATTGCTGTGGTGGTTTTGTTAACAAGCTGGACAAGAAAGTGCATTGGAAATGAAACAAAATATTTGACTATTAGGAAAACTGCGTTATAGTTTTAGGATTCATTGAATATATATTCTCAAGAATCACTTTCTTTATTTATAAAGTGGAAAGCTTGACCATAAATAACCTGTAGTATTTCTTTTAATTCTAATATTCTAAGGATATTTTTCCCATTAATATACTAACAAATTCATGCTGTTCTACTCATACTCTTGCTTCTCAGTCTGATGACTTTTGATGTCTGATGATTTTTGTTGTTGTTGTTGTAAAAATGAACAATGAAGTTGCAGTCTGAAGAAGAGAATGAACCAACTGATCCCATTCAGTAATCAGAATCACAACTTCTGCCTCATTAGTGCCATGACCCAACTAACAACTTGATAATGTCATTAAATAATAGTACCTCACTATTGTATTTTCAAGTCTCGAACATGTTCCCAAATTACTTTTTATATAGATGTTTAGAAGCTCCTTAAGACATGGGGGTGGAGGAGATGTTATGATATTAGAAACAAAGCATACACTTTTACTTCATCTTTTTTATTGAGAAATTCATAATCATAATAGAAAAATGAAGAGGAAAAATTTTTATTTCAAGTCCTCTGTGTTGTTATTAAAAAGTGTACTTAGGTATTATTTATGTTATAAAGGAAAGTTTACCCCCAAAATAGACAATGAAATGGCAATTTATGAAATGATGAATCATATCAAGGGCTTGTGATTTAATCAGTCTGTGAACTTTTTCCACCTACACAGATCATAATCCACTGATAACTTAGTCTTAGAGAATTAGCTAATATTCACAGAGGTTAAAGGATTTATGCCTACTAACAGAACTAACCATTTTCATAAACATAAAGTAAACCCAACTTTTAAAGATTCCAAATCCAAAATTCTACCTACCAAGATATGCTTCCTTTCATTATAAATAGGAGGAGGAAAAGGGATTCTCTAGGAGACCCCTAGTAATTTAATTTCTTTCTTTTATTTTTTGTTTTTTTGGAGGGCAATTGGGGTTAACTTGCCCAAGGTCACATGGCTAGGTTTTTGTTTGTGTGTGCATTAAGTGTCTGAGGCCGGATCCAAACTCAGGTCCTTCTGACTCCAGGGCCAGTGCTCTACTCACTGCACCACCTAGCCACCACAAAAATTTAATTTCTTGAAAAAGAAATATATTTACCCTTTACCTCCATTCTTTGATACCATACCTTTATTTATCTATCAATTTGATTTTTCCTCAGAAACTTGTGCTAACTGTTTTAGTTAAATATTACATGTAAAGAAGTGATATTGTCCAATTTTCAGTTTATCTAGTAATCCTAAAGTTTAACTACAACCAATAATTTTAATATTCAGCATTTCTTCTGTTAGTGTTACAAAATATTATGATGACGATTATACTGGCTAACATTTATATGCACCTACTATGTGTATGACACTGTGCTAATAATTTTACAACATTTATTTCATTTGATGCTCACAACAACCCTGGCAGGTAAGTGCTGTTATTGTCATTTTTGGTTGAAGAAACTAACATAGGTGAGATTAAGTGACCTCTCAATAACCACACAGTTAGGAAGTATCTGAGACCAAATATGAATTCAGATGTTTCTGAATCTAGGTCTAAAACTCTATAGCAGGCCTGCACAACATAAGAACTGCTCAACGTAAAGCCCACTGAATATTTGCATCCTGCTAAAATTTTTCAGGCAGCCTGCAAAAAAATATAGAGAATATAAAAGAAAGTAAAGATGTAATGAATGCTTTGTCTGTGCCCCTGTATAACCCACATTCCACTAGTAACTATTGTGCCCGCCATGTAACTTGGTGGGTGGGTTCACACTGTGTACTCTCTCCTGTTTATCATGTGACCCAGGGCAACCACTTTCAGTCTCTCTCTAGTTAACTTTACTTGGAAAGTGAACCCATAAAGAAGTCTAGCCTATTTTGATTTTGAACCGTAACTACTGCCAAGTTGTGCAGGTCTGCTCTATCCACTATGCCACCTACCTGCCTTTCATGTCTGAAATATGATGCATGAGTTTCAGGAATAGGTGATAGATGTACCTTTCATTAAACCCCTAGCTTTATGTATCCAAAAATACAATTTTAGAAGGCAAAAATTCAAAATGAAAATGGCCATCCCTGAAAATTATTTTAAGCTAGGATGAATGTAACAACCATTAATATAAATTATAATTATCTCCATATGAATTTCTTCTTCAGTATATTTCCACTTATTTCTTTGAGTCCCAGGTGCCTATGCTGAGATCAGCTTCTAGGAGTCATTCGTTTCATCACTATTATGAAGATGGATGACTATCAAAGAAATGATGTGTACTAGGAGAAAGATAAACTTAGGAAGATAGCAAAGTAAAACTGAATAAAAGTACTGAAAAGAGAACAGTCACAAGCTTCAAGGTGTCCATGACATCTGATTGAAAAAAGAGAAATACAGAGAGGCACAAACATGAACCAGGGACTATATAAAAAGAAAAAAGGTGATATTTGAGGAGCTCCAATGTATGAAAAAATATTTTTGACATTTAGCTAGTAAATCCTACAGAATCAAAACAGTATTTCATTATATACTTATATCTGAGGTCTATCTAACAGCTTCATTAGACAGACACATAAATTACAGTGCAAGAGTTGAAGTAACTTTTCCAAATTAAACATATACATATATACACATATATACATATATACACATATATGCATACACACACATATGTGTGTGTATAAACACATATATACATATAGTGGCAAAGCAAGGATTTGAATCCATATTTTGACTCAGTCCATTTTCCACCAGTGTATCATACTGTTAGTCACATAGATTATATAATAGGGTGAGTTACTTCTTAATTTTATTTAATAGCAGATTCAAATCCCTCTGTTTCCTTTAAATTCTAAATGAGTTGATTTAATTCTTTTGATTGTTGAAAGCCTGAATGCTTTTGAGGGAGGCTAAATGGCTGTCCTGGGAAATGTCAGTTACAAAAATATTTGGGTTCCACTTTTGTGAGGACAACAATCTAGAGAAAATGAGAATTAGAGTCCTGTGTCAGAAGGGAATCTGTGATACAAGGTTATTCATGGTTAGGTGAGTAGTTTAGTTCTATAAATTATAGGCAAATGTAAAATAAAATAAGTTGATTGATTTTTAAAAATTGACAATTAATTATGACTCAATTTAACTAAATTAGCCATTCAGATAAATAAATTTAATTTAATTAAAAATTATTTAAAAACTGCTTTGAGTAAACACATTTTAGACAAAAATACACAATTTCTGTATGTCTATATAATATAGAAAAACTATTCCTTAAAATATTTTTTATTTAATCAAGAATAATTTATGGATTTCATTCAATATACTAAGAACTGTCCTAAGCACTTAGAGACAAAAATAAAACACTTACTCCCTACCCTCAAAGAGCTTACTTTTTTCGGTAGGAGACAGCATAAACATATATAATTATAAAGAAACATTTTTAAAAATATCAAGAAACAATATCATAAAATAAAGGAAAGGACTCATCTAACCTCTCACAAATTACCCTTCAAAATCTTTAAAATAATACTTCCAAATGAATTTTGAATAAGCAAAGCCAATAAAAGGATGGGATGAAACAATATTCTGGTTGAAAAAATAGTTAGAAGGTAAGCAAGAAAGGTCTTTCTCATTGAGGTAAGAGGTGAATGAAGCCCAGTGTACAGTGTGACTGACAAGTTATCAACAAGGATCTGACCCAACAGTACAAAACTGCAGAGAGGCCCAAGCCCCAGTGCAACCCAGCAGGAGGCAGTGGCAAGCACAGCTAGTACACACAACAACAGAACTTGGGGGAAACTGAGTATGTTGAAGCAACTTCCAGCACTCTCAGCCCATGGACCATAAGGTGGTCACAGTACTGAGCAGGTGTTTACATGGGATCTTTTGGTGCCCTGGATGTAGGACTGTTGCATTGCTCATAAAATGATCCTGATCATGGTCCCAGTCAAGGAAGGGCACTAACACATTAAAGCTCCTATTGCAGGGATGTGGGGGCTCCAGTCACAGTTGCAGGGCAGAAGACAATACTTGTGCTCTCTTATAGATCAGAGTGCAATTTGGGAGGAGAGAGATTATACATCTCCCTACATCATATCACCTTGGAAGAACTGAAAACTTACAGACTCTGAAAACTAGCTCTGAATACAACAAAACAAAACAAAATAAAATAATTAAAACTTGGGACAGTATCTCTCCAAGCCCAAGACCAGAGTCCAACTTTAACATAAAGTTGAAAGACAAGAAATAGTCTGGAAACAATGAATAAGCAATGAAAAAAGAAACTGACCATAGAAAGCTATTATTGTGACTAGGAAGATAAAAAAGCACAAAATCAGAAGAATATAATTATGCAAAAATGGTCACATGGGAAACTTCAAAAAATGTAAATTGTTCTCAGGTTCCAAAAAAAATCATGAAAGATCTCCAAAAGGATTTTAAAAATCAGATAAAAAAATGTAGAAGAAAAATTAGAAAAGAAATGGGAAAAATACTAGAGGAACAAAACAACTTGAAAAAATTAAAAAGTCAAATGGCTAAAGAGGTACAATCATCCATTGAAGAGACTTCTTTAAAAAGGAGAATTATCCAAATGGAATAAAAAAGATATACAAAAATTATGAAAATTTGCTGAAGAAAACAAATCTTTAAAATGTAGAATTCACTATATAAAAAAGAGAGAGATGAAGAATAACTAAAAAAAAAAGAATTCCTTAAAAATTAGTTGCTGGCAAGTGGAATCTTATGAATCTATGAGATACAAAGAAATAATGAAACAAAATAAAAAAAATAAAAAATAGGAGAAAATGTAAAATATTTATTTGGTAAAGAACTGACATAGAAAATCAATCAAGGAGAGATAATTTTAAAATTGTTGATTTACTTGAAAGCAAAAATCAATAAAAGAGACTAGAAATCATTTATCAAGAAATTAAGTAATTAAACTTTAGTGGGAGGAAAGGAATGGGGGTGCGAAAGGAAAGATAGAGAAAGAAGGAGGAAGAGAGAAAGAAGAGAGAGAGAGAGAGAGAGAGAGAGAGAGAGAGAGAGAGGGGGAAGTGAGAGAGAGATATTATGTGCTTATGGATTTAGCAGCAGTTCTTTATGTTGTTGATGTGCAAGAAGTGTAATAAAAATCATCAAAGTCACAGATGATGAAAAAAGGTAATGAGACAAGTTGATGCAAATGTGATAAAAGATGAATGGCTTGGGTACTGCACTTCTAAGAATGAATGCTTAAAGATATGAGGGAAAATGTCTAAAATATTGAAAACATGGTCTAATCATTTTATGTGATGCTATTAATAAGATAAAATAGGGGCAGCTAGGTGGCGCAGTGAATAGAGCGCCGGCCCTGGAATCAGAAGGACCTGAGTTCGGAGCCGGCCTCAGACACTTAATCTGCACAAACAAAAACCTAGCCGTGTAACCTTGGGCAAGTTACTTAACCCCAATTGCCCTAAAGGGGCGGCTAGATGGCGCAGTGAGTAAGAGTGCCGGCCTTGGAGTTTGGATGACCTGAGATCAGATCCGGCCTCAGAAAATGAGCACCCACGAATAAATAATAATGACTAGCCATGTAACCTTGAGCAAGTTACTTAACCCCAATTGCTTTAAAAAAAAAAAAAAGATAAAATAAATAAGATAAAAACTGAAAAATAAGATAAAGACTGAAAAATAAGTGTATGGGTGGGTAGCAACACTGCTGAAGAGTGTTATAAACAGAAAGGTTACTATTATCAGCAACTGGTTTGAGCAAATAATTCCTTATTTTTTCTTCTCTTTGAATTAATAAAATATTAGATTTTTAGATCTGGAAGGAACCTTAGATAAGGAAACTGAGCCTAGAGAGGTTTACAAAAGTCATATAAGTATCAAGTGACTATAAAGCCAAAC
The DNA here is from genome assembly GCA_011680675.1 of Gymnobelideus leadbeateri. Classification (NCBI taxonomy): domain Eukaryota; kingdom Metazoa; phylum Chordata; class Mammalia; order Diprotodontia; family Petauridae; genus Gymnobelideus; species Gymnobelideus leadbeateri. The sequence continues at coordinate 388,489 of WOXC01004484.1, forward strand.
ACGAGCAGCTTTCCAGAGGACTGCTGCTGTGATCAGCTTTCAAGGTTCTGATTACACAGTATAGTGAACACTCTATTCAAACAAATGATTTTTTAATAATTCAGTAGACATTTTAATTTTAAAAAGTGTAAGCTGAACTTTATTAATTTAATTCAATTCCTTTTCTGTAATTATTAATTAATGTATTAAATAACATATTGATTATTCAGTGGTTTGTGTTTTTTTGTAAATTTCTATTTTTTCTAGTTTACTTAAATGTGAAGCAAATGTATTTGTTTGCAGGTGAAAAATGAAAAGAAAGCAGATATTGCATTCTGACCCTCTGAATATTGAAAATATACATTGAATTACTTAAGGCAATTGTATATTTGGGATTTTTACAAAACTTGTTCTTTTTCTCTAGCTTTTCTCTTTTCCTAGATAATTGTATAATGTACATCCATTCATTTTCGCAACTATGCAGTTGGTTTCTGGGGGGAGGGGGGAGCTTTTCTTGGAGAAACCAAGTGTTTTATTACTTATGATATCTGCAATTAATTTGGTAGCTAAGGTCATTAAGCATAAATTTTTAGAGGTGATGGAATAAAAGGACCATAAACAGCATGCTCATCCTGCCTAATGGTATAGCTAAGTACTGTCCTATCTTATTTTCTCATTCCTGCATTCATTTCCATTAAGTTTAATAAATTCACAGCCTTCTCTCAGGGACTTATCTTTGAGGGATAAGATGGTAAAATGTCATGGGAGCTTCCTTTAGAAGATATGTTAAAGGGCAAGCCTAAAATGCTGAAAATTTGATTACTGAAATGCTCATGACTGTTGAAATGACAGAGTGCGGCTATAATAAGCTTGTATGTATTTAATGGAAGCTCTAAAAAACTATGATTTTCCCCTATCACACCCATTGGTACAGGAAGACAAATCCTACCACATGGTCTAAATTAACAAAATGGGCACCCAAGCAATAAATGTCCTCAATTCATATGGAGCCTATATTATTTCTACACCTTTATTTCATTCTTTCAATGCAAAAAGTCTAGGAACTTGTTGCTAAAAAGTCTGATAAACACACATGTATATGTAATTTGTGTGTATGTGTATTATAAATGCATTTCCAACATATGCAGTTTGCTAAAATGTTTGAATCTCCATCTTTATTTTTATAGTAAGCTGTGCATATTATTTTAAATTGTCAGTCATAAAATTTTTCAATTTTCAATGCATCTTCAAGTGAATTTCCTTCCTTGTTTTTATTCTCCTTATTGAATGAATATTTTCAACGATAATTTTAAGGCCATTCAAATAATAACAAAAAAAAACTGAGAATACTCAAGTAAAAAGATTCACTAGGGCCTACATTATTATTATGATTAAGAATAACAATTAGTCCTATATTATGTTATCCAAATATTTAAGCTCCTTGAAAAAGTACACCTTTTTTTCTTAGTTTTTGGTCCTTTCAATTCAATGGTCCTTTTTTAAAGGGAAAATCTAATGTCTAATTACAAGGCTGACTCTGGTAATAACATAGTGAGAATGAAGTTCAACAGATCTTTATAAAGAAATTTTTTTCAGTGAAAGCCTGCTTGTTTTGTTTACTTTAAAAAAATCTAGCAGAGCTTACTCAAAATAAAGTTTTGATACCACTTCTGTACTGATAGAGTAGAATTGGTCTGATTTTTCCACATATAAACTTATAAGCATAGCCCTTATAGTCACACCATCTCTTTACTGATGGTAATTTTTTGTGGCGAAGAAATTTAGCATTCAACTAAATACATATTTATTAGATTCTTCCTACATGCAAGTCATTAGATTAGCTTCTTAGTATACAAAAATAAAGAGGAAAACTGCCCACAACAAACTTTTACTGTATCGGTAGATAAGATATGAATCCAGAAAAATCATCATAAGATCGTTTGAATATATATAAAACAACTAGGGAAATTTGAAGAAGAAAAAGTGTTTCATGAAAGAGATTACAGTTGATCCTAGGCTTGAAGAAAACTAAGAATTCTAAGATGCAAATATTCGTGAAGAGTTAATTCCAGGCAGGAAGGACAGACTGTGCATAATAATGGAATCACTAATTGGAGCCCAATTAATAGGTCAGTTTAGAGAAAAAGTAAATTATATGAAGTGGCATAATATGAAACAAGTGGGAGCTGGAGTGGGGAGAACTTTATATATCAAGCTAAAAATCTTTGTATTTTGTTCTAGAGACAATAGGGATGAGCTCTTAGTCAGAGAAGTCACATTACCAGACATATTTTGGGAATATTAATTTGGCAGCAACAGAAAATATATTTTGATGAGATTAAAGGCTAGAGGCAGGGAAAACAATTTGAAGATCATTCCAATAGTATGGAAAAGAGGTGATGAAGACCTGAACTGGATTGGTATTTGAATAAGTATTATGAAGTGGAGATTTGTGATATAACATGGATATATGATTGACAGGAAATAGCAACTGATTTTATATGTAGCAGGAATGAGAAAGAGAAAATTCAAGAATGATGAATACTGAAAATTTGAGGAACTGGAGCATTCAGAAATGTTGATTATTATTAGAAATAGTTGATCAGGGTAGAAATAAGTCCCAAACTTCTCCCCAAGATACACCTCCTTCCAAAATGTGCTGCCCCACTTTTGATTCAGATACGTATCTCAAGTACCACCTCCCCTCATATTATTCTCCAGGGAGTTTCTTGATTCAGTCAAAGTACAGTATAAAAAATACAAACTTTCCCTACCTTTTTCTTCCTAGAGATTTCTAGTGAAATTATATTATCACTGAAAACTTTCTTCTGTGTCCTCCTTTCCCTCCTCTCTCCTTAACAGTTACTCATAGCAAACATCTTTTACATTTTCATCATATTCCTCATATCTGCCTCTAGGTAAAGAAACAAACTTGTTACACATGTGCGTTTATGTATCTATGAGTGTATATGTGTATATATGTGTGTATGTATATGTGTGTAGAGATAAATATATAGATAGATAGATATAGATGTATATGTACTTATATACATCTATATCTATCTATCTATCTATATACATATATCTACACACATATACATACACACATATTCAGTTATGACTCTGTATAGGGAAAATTTTGTGGTGGAAGGGCCAAGAATTTTGCAAGATAAGACAGTACTGGAAGTGCTCTGATCTCTACCCATTGATGGAAGGATAATACAAATTATTTCAGAGACCCTTTGCAGCATATAAACAACAAATATTTATCAAATGTCTAATAGAGACAACTTATCATTCTGGGCATTAAATAATCTATGATTCCTGCACTCAAATACATTAACATTTTAGTTAAGTAGATAGCAGTATAAAAATAATGCTTATTAGTCTTTACTATTTCACAGAAAAATTATGTTGCATTTGGGTTTTACAATTACAGATATGTTTGCAACACTACATTTTTAAAATGTATTTTTAGTTTTCAACATTCATTTCCACAAGATTTTGAGTTACAAATTTTCTCCTTGTCTTTCCCCTCTCCCACCCCAACATAGTGAGCCTAACAAATACCTCTTCCCCCAATTTGCTCTCTCTTATATCCTTCCCCATTCCCCCTCTAACTTTTTAACATTTCAAGATGGATTTTTTTACCTCAGGGTCTGAATATCTTATTTCCCAGTTGCACGTAAAAATCAATGTTTTTAAACATTTGTTTTTAAAACTTTGATTTCCACATTCTTTCCCTTCTTTCCTCCTCACCCACCCTCAGTGGGAAGATAAGCAATTCAATATAGGTTGTATGTGTGTAGTTATGCAAAATGTTTCCATAGTAGTTACATTGTGAAAGACTAACTATATTTCCCTCCATCCTATCCCCCCCACTTAGTCTATTTTCTACTTCGATCCTGTCCCTTCTCAAAAGTGTGTGCTTCTAACAACCCTCTCCCCCAAATCTGCCTTCCCTCCTATGAAACCTCCTCTTATATCGTTCCCCCATACTTTCCTGTATAGTGAGACACCCAAATGAGCATGTATATTATTCCCTCCTTAAGCCAAATTCAATGACAGTAAGGTTGTCCCATTCCCTTTCACTTTCCTGCTTTTCCCCTCCATTCTAAATTTTCTCTTTTGTTTTTTGTATGAGATAATTTTACACTATCCTAACTCTCCCCTTCTCCTTCTCTCATTATATTCTTATCTCAACTCTTAATTTTATTTCTTAGATCTCATCCCTTCCTATTAAACTGATCCTGTGCACTCTGTCTATGTATACATGTACACACATATACACACACATATGTATCTTACATATATGAACCCTGCTATCCATACACATATATTCCCCTTCAACTATCCTCATACTAAGGAAAAATCTCATGAGTTACAATGATCATTGTTCCATGTAATCATGTAAATAGTTCGTTCCACTTTGATAAGTTCCTTATGATTTCTTTCACCTGTTTACCTTCTCATGCTTCTCTTTCATCTTGTATTTGAATGTCAAATTTTCTATTCAACTCTATTGCTTTCATCAAGTATTCTTGAAAGTCCTCTATTTCATTGAATGACTATATTTTCCCCTGAAACATTATACTAAGTTTTTGCTGGGTAGGGGATTCTTAGTTTAAATATTAGCTCCTTTGATCTCTGGAATATCATATTCCAAGCCTTTCAATCCTTGATGTAGAAGCTTCTATATCCTATGTTATCTTGATTGTGTTTCCACAATATTCAAATTGTTTCTTTTTGGCTGCTTGTAATATTTTCGCCTTGATCTGGGAACTCCTGAAGCTGGCTATAACAGTCCTAGGAGTTTTCTTTTTGGGATCTTTTTAAAGAGGTAATCAATGAATTCTTTCAATTTCTATTTTGCCCTTTGCTTCTAAAATATCAGGAGATAAGTCTATTCAAGGTGTTATTTTCTTAAGTATTTTGTTCTTGACTTGCTTTCCATGGTTTTCTTGTGTCATTTTCATTTCTCATCCCAATTTTTCCTACAAATCTCTTACTTGATTTTCAAAATCTTTCTTGGGTGCCTCCATTGCCTGTAACCACTTCATATTTTTCTTGGAAGCTTTAGATGCAGGAGTTTTGACTTCATTGACTGCTTCTTGTTCCATTTTTGATCCTTTTTGTTGAGAAAAAAGGATTGTTTAGTCTTATTGTGCTTCATCTGCTTACTTATCTTGCCAACCGATTACTTGACTTTTGAGCTTTTTGCCATGGGAGAACTCAGCTTCCGGAGTGTAGAGAGCTGTGTCCCAAATCACTGCATTTTTTACAAATGTTGTCAGAGGTCTCTGGAAGGTGCCCTCTCTACAGCTCTGGTACACTGGCATTTCTAACCCCAGGAGCACCACCCAAGAGAGAAATATAGATTCAAGCAGGTCAAAGCAAGACCAATTTTCCTCTTAATGGTCGTGTGGTCCCTCTGTGATCTGCAGACTAGAGTCTCTGGAGGCAGCTATGGGGCAATAGCTGCAGCTGCCACATGCATGCCACTTCTCAAACTGGGGGCAGAGTCCCGCACTGACATTTTACATTTTCTTTGGTGTTTATAGGTTGAGAAGTCTGGAAACTGCCATAGCTGCTAGTGATTCACTCTCCTGAAGTCTGTTCTGGACAGTCTGTGCCACTGGTTAGGGTTGCCACGGGTCTGAGATTGAGCTGGCCCATGAAGGACTCCACTTGGCTCCCAACTTGGTGTGATAGACCCTTCCTGTTGGTCTGTCAGGCTGCCTTCAGCGGGAGATTTGTTTCTTTCTGTCACTTTGTGGGTTCTGTAGCTCTAAAATTTATTTAGAGTTATGTTTTACATGTATTTGATGTGGTTTTGGTGGGAGCTCAGACAAACGCTTGCTTTTACTCCAACATCTTGGCTCTGCTCCTAACATTACCTTATTTTAAGTAGGAGAGAGAGAGAAAGGGAGAGAGAGAGAGAGAGAGAGAGAGAGAGAGAGAGGTTTGAAGAATTTAAAGGTCATTATCAAAAACTAGAGGACTAACTAAGAGGAATGCTCTTTTGCTTGGAGCTTCTGGGGGAAATGGGATAAGCATTTTCAAGTACCTATTAAGTCAGTCATTGTTATAAACATTTAAACAATATTATCTAATTTAATCTACAAAATAGAATAGGGAACCAAGTGCTATTATTATGTAGGTTTTTGTACTTTTTTTTCTCAAAAATGAGCATGACATCATGAAGGAGATATCATGACTTGTAAGTGAATTTAATTGAAGTGAGGGAGGGTTGTGGAAAGTTACCACTCTCAATCTCTCCTCCTGAGTCCAGTGGTAAGATATAGATCATGATGACTGGAGATGACTCCACTATTATTATCTTAATTTTATATTGAAGGAAACTGACATAGACATATTATGTTTTTTGTGTAATTTCATATAGCTAGAAAGGGTCTGACTTCATATCTAACCTATATCCTCCCTGATTTCTGGTTCACCTGTCTATCCACTATACTATCTAGCTGCCCTGAAGCATTTTCATGTAAATATTTGGATCTTATTAGAGTTATTTATAATGAATTGCATCATATCTAGTGGCTTCATTAGGAAAATAAACCCTCACATATATGGACTTTTGATTTCCATGTAGCCAAGATGGCTTCACTTTGCTCCATAGTCACAAACTATTATTTATGTAGTGCTTTAAGATATTCAAAGTATGCCCTTCATAATGAGGAGTTAGGTAATATTATGTTAGTTTTGCCGACGTAGAAACTGAATCTTAGAGAGGTGTACTTTTGGTCCAAATAATACAGCACTTGACTTGGAATTAGGAAGAATCAGATTTGAGTAGTGCCTCAGATTCATATGAGATGTCTGACTTTGGCAAATCACTGAACCTTTCTGTACCCCAATATCCTTATGCATAAAATGATAGAATTTCCCTTTGTACCTCCCAATACCATTCCACCTTCAAATATATGACCCAATGATCCTGAGTATCATAGTGAGGTCTCAAAACCTTATCTCCTTGATAGACATACAATATTCTAGATATTACTCTTCAAAATTCAGGCAGCACTTTTGCAATTTTGATTCAGTTCAGTAAGAATATTCTAAGGAGGGCAAGATGATAAAGTATCATGAAGTAGTGGGGAAAGCACTCCCTCACAAATTCTTCCTAACAAATCTAGAAAAGGTACCAAACCAAGCCAGAGTAAGAGGAACTCCAAGACCCATACTCAGACAGCACAACAGTATAGGTGTGACCTGGAAACTGTCTTCCCACTACTCATTTTCTGCTGTCATAGTTGGTTCCAAATGAGAAGACATGGGAGTGGCATTCCCAGTTTGGAAAGCCCTAGGTACTATACAGAGAAAGGAAGATTGAAAAGCCAGAAGTAGCAGTATGTCTTAGACCCAAAGCATTTAGCTGAGTCTGTGGAAGAGTAACCATAGAAAAAATCATAGACTAAAAGGGACCCTACAATTCTATCACTCTGAGTAAGCAGATCTTTCCAATGCACTAATGAGAATGGAGTCTGGCAATACCTTGTCTTATTCTTGCTTAGGAAAAATCAAGGCAAGGAAATTGCATACCTTTGACTAGCAGATTAGCAATTAGAATTTATCTTAGACCAGACCATTTGGGGAGTACTGAAAGTTTTCAGGTCCCAAGTCTCTCCTTGGTATCCTGGAATAACACATAAGGAAGAACAGTCCAGACCCCCCCCTCCAGAAGTGAATCAGAATTCATCCTTAACACCAAGTTCAAAGCCAGGAAGTAGCTTGGAAAAAAGAGCAAAAAAAAAACTAATACCACCATAATGAGCTATCATGGTGGCAGGGATACTCAAGACACAAATGTAAAACCTACAAGCAATTCCTCAGAGGAAAAAAAAAATACGGATTTGGCACAAATTCAACAAGGATAACTGGGGGAAATGGAGCATAAGTTTAATTTATTTATTCATTCATTTATTTATTTGTTTGTTTGTTTGTTTGTTTGTTTATTTATTTGTTGTCAAATTTTAAATTTATTGAAGTCTCGTTTGTAGCTTTTAACTTGCTGGGCATTCCACAGCACCACTACTGATGTCATCAATGACATCATGAGGATGCCGGCCATCAATGTTGCAGCCCACAGACTGGGCTGTCCCAAGTATCTCTTTAATGGTTCCAGAGAAATCTCTTGCCAAGGACCGGTGTCTCATCTGCTGAGCAATGTTGACAATCTCTTCAAAAGTGATGTTTCCATTGTGTTTAATATTTTTCGGCTTCTTTCTGTCCCGTGGAGGTTCCTTTACGGCTTTAATGATCAAGGCTGAGGCAGAAGGCACAACCTCAATCTGAGTCTGTCTGTTCTGAATGGTAAGCTTCACTGTGTTCTTTAACCCTTTCCAGTCACCGGTTGCCTTGGCAATGTCATCACCAACCTTTTTGGGAGACAAACCCAAGGGACCAATTTTGGGGGCCAGAGCTGATGTGGCACCACCTTCACCACCAGTGCATCTTAAAAACACGACTTTAATTTCATTTGGGTCAAACTTGGGTGGCCTGGTGGAACAAAGGTGAAGACTTGGCCTGGAAGCTGCGGGGTGGCTGCTGGTGTCGGATGAACCCGGATTTGCGACGACCGAAAGAAGTTGCACCTTCATCACCACGAGCTGGAAGCCAAAAGCGCATAAGTTTAATTAAAAAAAATAACTTTTCTTTTTTAATAAATAGAATATGTATGCTTGAGGGGAAAAAGTGAAAAGAAATGTGACGTATAGAAGGAAAAAATGGAAAAGGAATTAACAATTTGGCACAAGAGGAACAAAATCTTGCTCAAACAAACAAAAATACTCCCTGAAAATTACTATGGACCAAATAGAAACCAGAGCCTAACTGAAGCAACAAAAAATATTTAAAAAAAAGTCAAAAGGTTAAAAATAGATTTCATTAAATTACAAAAACAATAATCTTCCTAAAACTCATTCCAAGCTCTAAAAAGTAAATATGATCCAATGAATTCAGTCTTCTGTGCACACCAATCCTAATGACTTCTGTAGTACAAAGGGCTGAGGTCAGTAATTGGAAGAAACATACTTGACCACAGCTTTACACATTTGATAGTGAAGCCACCTCAGAGAAAGTACTACCTATGAACACATCCTGGTGGAGTGGTTTCTATCCATTTATAAGATTCAATATTGAAAGAATCAGGTAAGATATCTCACCCACTCCTCTGAATTTCTATCTGCCAATCCTTGGTAAGATTAATTGTTCTATTGGTCCTTTCTAGACTGTGCTCATGTATAGCTACATGGAGCAGTAGAGAGAGCTTTGGAAACTGGAGTCAGGAAGACTTGAGTTAAAATCCAGCTTCAGACATTTACTAGTTGTGTAACCCTGGGCAAGTCATTTAGTTTCACTTTCCTCATCTATAAAATGAGCAGAAGAAGGAAATTGGCAAGCTAGACCAGTATTTTTGCCACAATACCAAGAACAACAAAAATCCAAATGGGGTCAAGGAGAGTCAAACACACACACACACACACACACACACACACACACACAAACTAGCAGTGTGACCTTGGGCAAGTCACTTAACCCCGACTGTCCAAAAAAAAAAAAGATGTGAAATTCTCATATCCTGCCTGGGGTCTGGGAATTTTTTCAGTGGCTCAGAACAGATTTTTTCTTTGTTATTTTTTTTTTGCCTGTTCTTTTTAGAGGGTAGGATTCTATTGTATTATCCTACACGTTTTATCCTTAATTGGGTGTGCAGGAAAGGAAGCCTAATATTCTAGTCACTAATGGGCTGATAGTCTGATAAAGCTTTGCTCACAGATAATTAATTGCAATACAATGATATAAAATCACACTTTTCTTTGAGAACCAGAAGTAGGCCACGGGAATGAGATAATATGAGAGGGAATGCCTAATTAAACAACCTTGAAGGTAGAAGCAGGCGATGTGTTTCTGACATATCGAATTAATACAATGAGCAAATTTTTTACATTAGCATTATTATATAGAGTGGTCAACAACCATAATTGTTTTGGTACATTGATTTTTTCAGCAACATTATGGATCAAAAAATCAAATTCTGTGGACTAAGGATGCAAAGTATCATTGATAAAATATTTCTGGAAAACTAAGTTCTGACTTACAACAATCAAATTGTTAATGACTATCAATTTTGATTTCTTAGAACACACTCATTTATAAGTTAGGGATTAGATGTATAGTGCAGACTCCCCACAGTTCAGTATAGTAACAATGCCATTAAGCATACATAAATACATACAATATATGTGAATGTATACAAATTAGGATATTTATAGGATATGTATATGTGTATATATGTGTACACACATGTGTGTACACACACACACACATATATATATATGATAAGGACATATACATATTTATGACATACATAGGGGAGAAAGATTGCCACAGGGCATAGAGCACTGGGACTGGAAGCCAAAAATCTAAATTAAAATTCAGGTTCAGAAACTTTCTAGTTCTGTGACCCAGATTAAGTCACTTAACTTTTTTTGCCTTGGTTTCTTCATATGTAGAATGAGCTGGAGAAGTAAATAGCAAATCACTCCTGCATCTTGGTCAAGAAAACCTCCAGATAAGTCATGACAATTCAGACACGGTTAAAACAACTGAACAACAAAATGAAATGTATGTATCATAGTATCTATCTATCTATCTATCTATCTATCTATCTATCTATCTATCTATCATCTGCCTGTCTGTCTGTCTGTCTTTCTATATCTCTCTATCTACCTATCTACCTACCTCTCTATCTATATATTTATCTATGTCTCTATGTCTCTATCTATCTATCTATCTGTCTGTCTGTCTGTCTGTCTGTCTATGTATAATTGTCTACAATGAGTCTGATGATAAACCTTTCTAAAGATTAGAAACTAATTCAATATTGATAAAATGAAAATTTTGAAATTCCATGCTGCTCATATAAAACTTTTTATAAATCCACTAAAATGTGGCCTATGAGATCTATGCCAGTTCACATTATACAAAATGTCTTTAGATTCAAAGTCATTTATTTAGTTTATCTTTGCTTTATGAGAAGAAGCTTTGAAAGTATATGAAAAAATTATACAAAGAATCATTTTTCTTTTGCCAATAGAGGTAAAATAATGAAACATCTGGACTAAGCAAATATGACCAAAATGGTAAGAGATCAATTCCTTAGAAAATGCAGGACAATCAAATTCATAGGAAAAGGAATATTATGAGTTTGAATTACCCTGGAAACAATTTAATCTCTGAAACTTTATGTCAGCAAGCCAAGATAGATAAACTTAGAAAGATTTTTCTAATGATAGCCATTTATGTTTTCTATCCAAATGCTTAGTATATAGGAAGAGACATGACATGAGATAAGAATGAAAAGATAAGTCAAATCCAAATTCTGATAGGCATTCAATGCCAGCTTAAGGAGTGTGGATTTTATTCAGTAGGTGATAAGGAATCACTGGATGTCAAAAAACATAAGAATGATTTTTTCACAAATAAACATTTGGAAGATTAGTCAAGTAAGAGGAAATACTAAAACGAGGACAGAGTGCAGTAATTTATGAGATGCAATGTGATTTGAACTGGGAGTAGCAGTGGGAGTAGAAAAGAAGATAAAAATGCATGATATATTTTGGAGCTAACATAAATAGATTTCAATAATGATTGGACATAGATTAAGGAGGTAGTCAGAAAAGAAATGTGACTATAAGAAGAGATATAATAATAGATTATTATTATTATTATTAATTAAGATTATTATTAATAGATGTGGAAGAGAAGATGCATTGAAAGATAGCATCAGAAATTCTGAAACTGTTGATCTAAAAATGCCATGACAACATTAAGATAGAAATGTTAAATAAGCAATAAGGTATCATCATCTAAAATTCAGGGAGTATAGATAGGACTATATATTTAGATTTGGGATCTATTTATGAAATCTACAAAACAATGGGATTGTCAAAGGATACAGAATAGAGACAGAGAAATAATAGATTAAAAATAGAATCTTGGGGAAATCATTGATTAATTGGCATGGCTATAAGGAAGTGAGCTAGAAAGGAAGATAGAGAAAATTAGTGTGAGAGATCAAATAGGAATCATTATATTGCATTTACAGAAAATAAGAATTCCAGATGAATATCCAAAAGGAGTTTATCATTACCAATAATAGTAACATACTAAATAATAGTATAATAATAATAATAACTATGTATTAATTCCACTAGTAAGATCTAAATTTTATAGAATGTTTTTAAGGTTTACACAAAAAATCTTAACATCTCTCTCTCTCTCTCTCTCTCTCTCTCTCTCTCTCTCTCTCTATATATATATATATATATATACATATATAATCTTTAGAGAAACCTTATGACGAAGTTTAGGAAGAAATTAATTTAATTCTACAGTACAATCTATTTGGCTCTGTTCTTGGAATGGAGGACACAAATAGAAAATCATGAAATAGTTCCTGCTTTCAAGGAATTTGTGGTTTACTCATAATTCTATCAAAAGACCTATTCTACAGATAAAGCAACTAAATATAGAAAAGTTTTCGAAGACAGGGCAGCTTGTAAAAGACTGAGCTGGTGAATGCAGTAGCAACTATAAAGGAAGGAGTGGAATCATTGGATTTGGCAATTGAGACACTGTTCCTGAAATTTTAGAGATATATTTTAGTTTTCAGAGATGAAAGAAAATCAGATTTTTTTGTGATCAGGTAATGGTTGATCCAGATTTGTAGGAAGCAATTCCAAACTAATCTTCTCAGAAATTTGATAGTGAAAAAAGGAGAAAGATGGGATGGTAAATTGAAAGAGTAACAGGATTGTGGAAAGACATTTCATTGGTTAAACTATCTTTAAAATGATCTGTTGCATTTTGCTTCTTAAGGAGAAAAGTTGAAGGCATATTTTGACTATGTATACATAGAAATATACACATACACATGCATATAAAGTTTCTTAAACACTATATTTTCGGACACTTGGATGATTTAGTGGAAATACACAAAAATGAAGGAACTGATTCTGAATCTCTAGTATGAACCTCAGCTCTCATCTGTAATTATCTGTGAATAGGTAAATCCTTTATCCTTGTCAAGTCTTAATTTTATTTTTATATTTAAAACAGGAAATTTAAAATATTGTACTTCCTATCTAATGTGGATTATGTGAGAAAAAATATTTGCAGATAGCTCAGTAGTATATAAATTTGAGATCTATTATGACAGCATATACCCAAGTTCACCAGATTTCAGAAACTAGGAAAGGACTGATTACTACTAAACTTAAATGGCATACTCCATGAGAACAGTAGGAGCCAAGAACACTTGAATTCATGCTGACACATGGTGACTGTTATAGATCATTTAAATTCATAATCTCTTACCTATGCCCTGTGCTTCTAAGATTATAAATTGAAGATCAATCTCTGATATACATTTGTAGAGGAAGTTTGCTCATCATAACCTTCCTGAATAAGTGAAACCACAGGTCTGACACAAAAACAAAAACTCCCAAACTTCAAACAAAGAAACCAAAAACTCACACCAGGTGACCTTTCTGACACACCTTGAACAAAAAAATCTTGATAATCTCTACCATGATAGCATTTTATACATACATACATACACACACATGCACACACACACACACACATATATATATACATACATACATATGTTCTTTTAGTAAATAGGAAGATTCCATTTTGCCAGTGTTTCATACAAATTACTAATAAGCTTTAAAAATATATTGGATTTATCTCAAGAAAAATATATTTTAAATAATGCTATTTAATTACATAAAATCAATTTGCCAGATTTATACATTACTTGCATTCAAGTGCCAATGTAAAATATTCAATGTACGTTTTATTAAGATGGTTCAGATCATATGATTTTGGGAAGAATCCACTCATTTAATGAAACCTGAAGCAATGTACATAGGAGAGGATGCTCAGAAGCTTAGATATTATTCAAAAAACTCATGGTGCTCTAAAAAGGTTGATGCAGTGGTCTGGCAAATGTCACAGAAGACAATGTATCAGCAACATTGCAGATAGGGAGGAAAACCAGAAGGAAAAGAAAACAATGAAGTGGGAAGGAGCAGCGGACTGAGTCAGAATACAACTTCTGTGCCAAATCATTCATTTACTAACTCTGTCATGTAGTTATTCAACAAACATTTACTAAGCATTTATTCTATACTAAACACTGTTCTAAGCCCTGGGAATATGAAGTAAGGCTAAAACATAGGCCCTGTTCTCAAGGAGCTTGAACTCCAAAGGAGGAAATTGCATGTGATTATCAGGGATTTGTTCTGAGAAGTTTTAATTCATTCAAAGGGCTGCACTTTAGCACCTAGAGGTTCTCTTTGACCTCAAGGCTACAGGTTCCCCATCCTTGAAATAGCTATATATAAGGTATAAACAGAGCAAATGGAAAATGACCTGAGAGGGAAGGCACTAGCAATTGGAATATCAGGAGAGTAGATGGACCTGGAAAAGACTCTTGCAAGTAGGTGGACTACAAAAAATAATTCAGCCTCTCTAAGCCCAGGATGACTTGATTTAAATGAACCCTTAGACACTTACTAGCTATGTGACCCTGGACAAATCACTTAAGCTCTAGTTGCCTTAGTTTCTCAAGCGTAAAATGGAGATGTAGCACCTAGATTTTCAGAGTTCTTGTAAGGAACAAATGACAGAATATTTGAATGAAAAATGTGCTTAACACTTCTTGGCATATAGTACAAAGCATATAAATGCCTATTCCCTTATCTTTCCCAAGCTCTCTGTTGGGAAAGACTGTGAAGGTCAAACGAAATTACATATGAGAATTCCTTGGAATATTTTAAGTGCTATACAAATGCAAATATTATTAGATATAATAATTTCAAATGAGAAAATAAGAGAAAAAAGAAGAATAATTAGTATAGACAATACAGTAGAAGGAAAATATTTACTGGTCATCAAGTTTGGGGAATGAAAAATAAGCAAAAAGGGGTGGCAAGGTGGTGCAGTGAGTAGAGCATCAGCCCTGGAGTCAGAAGGACCTGAGTTTGGATTCGGCCTCAGACACTTAACACACACAAACTAAAAAACCTAGCTGTGTGACCTTAGGAAAGTTACTTAACCTCAATTGCCCTCCAAAAAGCAAAAAAAAAAAAAAATAAGCAAAAATAGAGACAATCTTTGCCTTCAAGTAGTATATATTCTTTTGAAGGAGACTACTGTATAAAAGGGAGATGGAAAGGGTGAAGGAGGAATGAAGGTACCCAGCACAGAGCAATGATTTTGATAGCCCAAAATCACAGAATTGGGAGGGTAATAAATATCAACCTAGGCATTGCAGAAAATGGAGGGCCCAAGAGGAACTCACTAAGGGGAGCAGGTGGCAGGATTTACAGAAGGTTATTCCAGATTTAGATAGCTGCAGGAATTTTGGATATTCTGAGACAAGGAAGCCCCAGGGCCTGAGGGAAATTCCAGACCAAAATTGTGACAAATGGATTAAAGTCTAGAAGCTAGGAACATAGGTCATTGGGGAATGGAGACTTGGTTTCTGTACTTCAGGAGTGTTTATCTATTTGACAGTCTAAGACATATAACTCTGAAATAACCTGAAGAAGGAGGCATTGGACCTGGTTCAAGTGATAGGTTTTCCATCCAGAAGATGGAGATACAGATTTAGGTATAGATTTAGGACTAATTAGCATAGATTTGACACTTGGTAGTATAAGAATAGATAAATTATGTGTAAATGAATCTAAAGAGATAAAAGACAATTACCTGAGTCTTAGAAATGCTAACATTTAGAGGAAAGAAATAGGAGAAAAATGAGTACTAAGAAAAATAGAGAAGGTGGCAGTTGAAAAGGGAAAAGGAGAGCCAATATATTGAGGTGTTACAGAAATTACAAAAGGTAGTTCATAGATACCTGGCATAGATAACCGCTATAAAATAGTAGATCTTTCTCCTGCCTATTAAAATGTAATCAGTTTCATTCAATGTGATATTATTTAATTCTCTCCATATCTAATACTTACATTTTTTGAAGAAGGGTTTATGATATGGAAGCATAAAGTATTAGTATAATCTGTAAGGTTTTGTTTTGTTTTGTTTTTCTTACGTCTTTTTCCTGAACCATATTTTCATGTATATTTCTTCTCTTTCTTGCTTTTTTATCATAACATTGAAAGCATTGAGGTCAACAAGTATAAGGGTATATGCTCATCTAGAATTTGTTATCAAATATTTATTAAGATTTCTTTACCATGTTATCTTCAGTAATTGATATTGTCGTATAAGTGGCAAATATTTTAGCATGGTCTTTTTACACATGCTTAATAGTAATGTACTATGGCTTAATTAGGTTTCCATGAAACAACATTTCTTGTTGCTTTTGGTTTATGACAAAAATCTACTCTACAAATTATTTTTTCAATTTTAAAATCCTTTCTCACAATATTGATGAATTGACCTTCCATTTAGCTGCGGCTCCCTTCTTTGTTCATATTTCCTTTGTTGTAATAATAGCAAAATTAATATATTTCAGTTCCTCTAGCAATATGCCCATGACGGGATATCTGTTAGAGAATCAATCATCAAACTGAAATTTTTGAAGCTCTAAATCTGTGTGATTCTTAGCAACTTCTGCCCCATCTCCCACCATTCTGCCACCATAATTATTGAAGCAGGAGGGGGTGCACAGAAACCAAAAACCAAAAAACAAACAACAGTAACAAAAAAATCAACAGATGGGAAGCCTACTGTGGTTAATCAGGGAAGTAGGTTTTCAAAAATAGATTAGCTGAATTTCAAAGCTTTTAAAGCATAGTAGAAACTTTCCGAAATAGGAATCATATGCCAAAATTTTTGAAAGCCCAATTCAATGCCACACTATAATGGGGAGTCATTTAGGGTTTTGTAGAGAAACAGAAAAAAAATAAGCAACCTTTTGCAAATGATATCACACATCTGTTTTTTTTTTTTAATCTCACAATTATGTAAAAGTTGTAAAGAATACAAGAGCTCATTGTGCTTGTTTTTTTTCTTAATTATGAAAAAATTCTGGAGGACAAATATAACTTAAAGGCTCTTTTACAACTAGGTGATTCCCATTCATAGTTTAAGATCCTGTCCAATGACTTTTTGATAGGAAACATAAGAAGAAACATATACATATACATACCCAAATACATGCACATACACATACCCAAACACATACATACACATACACATACATATACATATACGTGTATATGTGTGTATATATTTGTGTGTGTGCATGTGTGTGTGTGTGTGTGTGTGTGTGTTGTGTGTGTGTGTTAGGGATATTTATTACTGTGATAGAGAAGCAGATCAAAGTCTAGGTCAAGGAAGTTCTCACTAGTATTTGATGTGGATCTAAATCTGTTCCTATATAAGCTCTCCAAGATTTGGTCTACCCAATAACATAGGAAAAATTAAGTCAACAATGTCAAATGCACATATTTCATGATTCATTTCTATGGACATTATATTATCCAACAGTATGTATATCTGGAAAAAGGAGTAGAGTTATATCATGAACTATACGTAGAATTTGTACCGAGGATAAACAGGAATTATAACTTTCAAGGAATAATAAACTTATCTTATTGGCTCCTCAAATTAAATGAAATTAAAGACCCAGTTTTAAAATATTTGCATTTTACTGATTTTTATAGGATGGTGAGATATGCTGTTCCCTCCTGAGAACTAAAGATGAAAATAAAGATGAGTAGCATAAGTGTAAGCAGGTTTTAACATACAATTAAAAGAAGATTTGTGATGAACAGGAGAAAAAAGTTATCATCAGAAATTGTGCAATAGGAAGACAAGATTGGTTGGCTTCATGTAAGAAATAGTAGCCAGTATTCCACTGGTACCCTTGAAAGTAACAGGAGAAATTAAGTACTGCTGACAGCACATTGGTTGGATACCCTGTGGTGGAACATTGATAGAACCAAGATAGTGAAAAAGAGGATAGGCAGACATAGAAGTCTTGTGTGAATTGTATCATTGAAAGAAATGTCCAAATAAATGAAATCACAAATTCCTTTGAATATCTGAATATTATAGCAATAGTTATAATTTCTAAAAGAATATTACTTTCATCATAATCTTACTGGAATGGCTTTTAATACTTCTCCATTATGGATACTGCTAACTCCACTACCAGCCTGACAATCTGGGTAGAGATGTGAAAACAAAATAATTGGTTTGTGCATAACATTCAAATTTGGATCTCCTACTGAAGAGAATTTCCCAGTACAGCCAATATACTCAACTGCACACTATAGACTTCCTAGTTTTCCATTGACAAAAAGATTCCTTGGGAATTTATTCTAACACTTATTCTGTTCAACCAGGTTAGGAGACTGGTCTGAATATGCTACCTTCTGCCTGAAGTTGCCACAAGTGAGGAATCTTTAAGGTTGTAGAGACAATGCCCAGAAAATCTCTCAATCCTCTTCCTAAACTGTAAAAAAAAAAAAGCAGAAGATTGATTCAACACAAATAAAAAAGGGGAGAACTGAGGAGGAGTGGTGGCAAGGGACTAACATGCATGGCTTAATATTGCCTTTCAGTAGAAAGGGGACTGGAATGTCTGAGACTATATCACTCCCTCCTGAGGCTAATAATGTGGTGAACACTACATTTTCCAGTGTGAGAAGGGGCTGAAACAGCTTTACAACTCCCACAACAAAGTGGGAGGATTCAGACAGTGAATTATGGGTGAAAACAATGACAAAAAATATAAGAGATTAAACTACTTCAGATTTCAAGAGAAAGGAAAATAAATAACTATCCAGAACACAAATAGATAAACAGATGATTTTAAGATCATAGGTCTCCTATAAGAGCAAGGCAACCCCCCCCCAACACACACACTCCACAAAACAAACAAAATGACTCTCCATTGTAACACAAATATATTAAAAATTGCCTAAAACTTCTGAATATAGATAGTAAAGCATTAAATGAAAGAATCCACAAATTGCTTTCACAAAGAGAAAATAATGACAATGATACTTTAAATTCCATGATATTATAATGTATTCAATGGCAAGAGACAAATTCTGCAAGTGTGCAGGAAAATAAAAACTTCAAATACTAATGAAATAAAATATGCACAATCCAGAATTATACCATATGCTGTAGAAAGGAGCAGTTTAATTTCAAAAAGCATAGGAACTAAAGTTGCAAACTAAAACCATTTACCTAGAAAACTTAAGCCTAAGTATCAGTTAAAGAAGATAGACTTAAACAATAGAGGCATGATGGGGGGAAATTTACAACATAAAAAGAGAAGTACAGGGGAAGAATATTATCACAAACTCAAGAAAAAAAGCACCAAAGAACTGTGTGTGCGTGAGAGACAGATAGAAAAAGAGAGAGAGACAGAGAGAGACAGAGAGACAGCAAGACAGAGACAGAGACAGAGAGAGACAAAGAGAGAGACAGAGACAGAGGGGGGGAGAGGATTAAAAGGGGTATTCCAAATTGAGACAGACACAGTTGTTTCCCCTGAAAAGAATGTACATTTCTGAAGGACAGGAATGGGCTGTTTTATTTTGTTTTTGGATCTCCACTGTCTATCACAATGCCTGTCATATTGTTATGAGAATGGGAATCTGAAGATCTTTCCTGTCTCTTGGCCCTTTGATAGGCTTAATTGACTCTGAGAATCTTCCCTAATTTGAAAAAAAAAAAAATTCTGCTCCCTAATAGGCTGAATGTGGTCACATGGAGCCTGTGGCAGGAGGATTATTTTTAAGGAATGCCCACACATTGTTACTTTGTGATTAGGCATGGGTCAAGACGGTTTACATTCTTTGAGCCAGGAGAAGGTGATGTATACCCAGATGTGAGGTTTTGCTCCGGGGTTCACTTTGGGAACAGTTGTGTGATTTGAGCAATTGAGACTCTGGACAGCCATTGAGCCCCTAGGTTTTGAAAACCCAGATGTTTCTTTTCTTTTCTGGTAACTAACTAGGTATGGATGTAATAGTCACACAGCTGGAAGCCCTGTCTGCTGATATATTTCTCTGTATTTTTTATTTGTCTGTAACTTGTGTTTGTATTCTCTGAAGTTTGGAGTGATCACCTTTTCACCCTGAACATTTTCACCTGCTTTCCTTTAAAAAAGATCTAAGAACCTGTGCTAGCAGCTATCCTGGGCATGCTAGGGTACTTGCTGCTACACATATATCATGCACATTAATAAATTCTCAATGAATCAAAGAATAACTATATGAAGATAATATAAAATTAATGTAGTATATAATATTAAATCAATGGCTATGCATTTATGAAAGTCATAATATGTACTAGGAACTGAGACAATGATGTAATACAAAGACAAAAAATGAATAAGTACTTGCCCTCAATGATTTTCTGGAAATATATTCCTCTTTGACTAACAATAAATGTGAATATACACATATATAAATATACAGAGAGACATACACATTCTTATCCTTAATATGGGAATAGTTCCATAAGTTTCTGACGCTGATTATATCGCACAGTTTTGGTTTGAGAACATGTGTTATGGTTCAAAAGTGATTATAATAAAAATATATACAATGAGTTAAGAAGTACTTGTGCTTTTATTTAATCAAAATATATTTCTTCTAGTTTACTCCATGTACTAGTTAATTTATTAGTTCAACTCCCCAAACGATTATGAAACAAGCTGAAATACACATTATAAATTATAGGGTGATATTAAAAGTAAATTAACATTTAAAAAGTAGACCATGAGCTTAATGATATGTTATATTTAGTCACAATTTCTGAGATTATGGACTTCAGAAGAAATTCACAATTGCAACATTAGAATATATATATATTTTATGAAGGAAAGAATTTGTCTACTTTTCTATTGGGGAACATTCTGACTATAAGTGCACTGATAGCAAATGAGGTTAGTTGGTTGGTTTATGAAATGAAATGGTCTAACATTCAGTCTCTTTTATTAATTAGGTCTTATATTTACCATTGCAAAGTAAGGAAAGAGAGGGGTATAGGATGTGTTCATGGAAGACTAGAACTTATGGTGTGGATGATGCTGAGCCTTTACAGGGTTATTTTTCCCATTTGGTGTCCAACTGATACACCCAATTCTCAACTGTGGTTCTAAGAAATTGTAGCAGTGCATAGCAGTCACATGTCAATAAATTGTTTTGGCAGTTTGGCAACCCAGCTAAACCACATTGAAGGTAACTGAGGGATCTCAAATATTTTGATGAGTTAGGGTGGGGAGGGTGAGGTCTGCCCCAAGCATGTGAAGACTTCTTCTGGTAGAATGGATGATTGAGAAAAATTTGTTCCAATGACAATGAAAGCCACTGAAGCAGATACTGTGGATCACTTATAGTTTGGTTGAATATCAAAGATGTCAATGTCATCTACTGCATCACCGGTCATTGTCAATTGTCCTAACTTTGTCTTATCATAGGACTTTGATGACTCTGGAAGAGAGAGTGAAGCTGATTGCTTCTTTAACTCTATCTCACTTAAACCCAATTTTATGTGAGAATCAAAAGACATCACCCATCACATTCCACCATTTTTACTTACATTAAAGTCCTGTGACAAAGGAGTAGGTACAGAGAGAGGGAGTTGTAGTCACAATCCTGTATATACATAGCCCAGGGCATATGATTTTTCTTATCACTGGACTAAAGCAGCAAGAAAATTCAGGGTAAGTGAATAGCCTATTTTTTAGGACAACCCTATTAACCTCATGGTTGAATAAGGGACCAGAAACAATACCCTAAAAATTGCTTCACCCAACCCTAACCTGCTTACTGTGGCAGGTAGGGATACTACCCTGTAGTGCATGTGCACACAGACAGAGACACACAGACACACAGACACACAGACACACACACGCTTACAAAAAAATTCTATAAACATCATTCCACTCACCATCAGTAAATGGAATACATATATTGATAACACAAAATCTAGTAAATCTTAAAGAGGAACAGCTCTTGTCATGAGAGAATCCAATAGGAATCACATGCAAATAGTAGCCCGGAGTGAAACAAGCTGACAAATGAAGAACATTACACTGAAGTCAGAGCTGGATGCACTTTTTTTTTTTTTGGAATAGAAGGCAATGAAGGGAGAGAGTTGTGAAGCTGGCATAGGTTTTGCAATCAAAACTAAAATAATCAACAAGCCTGTATGTGTACCAAAAAGAGTGGATGACAGGCTCATTATAATTCTAATGCTACTTGCAGGAAAGTCTCCTACCAGCATCATCAGTGAGCATAAACCCACCACGATGAACATTGATGAGGTCAAAGATTAATTTTATGAAGACCCATGGACACTTATTATTAACATGCTTAAAATAGAAAAGCTTATTATTCTAGGGGGGGACTTAAATTCAAGAGTATTCACAGACTTCTAGACATGGCAGGGAGTCCTTGGGAGGAATGGAGTCAGAAACAGTAACTATCACTTATTACTGAAGATTTATTCATCTCATGACCTTCTTATTACCCACACTAGCTTCCGTTTACCTAAATTCAATAAAGCTTCATGGATGCATGTTCATAGGAATCATTAGAATTTATTAGACTATGTCATTGTAAGAAAAAAGAGCTGAGGCGGCTAGGTGGCACTGTGAGTTAAGTGCTGGCCCTGGAATCAGGAGGACCTGAGTTTGGATCCGGCCACAGATACTTAACACACACACACACACACACACACACACACACACACACACACACACACACAAAACTAGCTGTGTAACCTTGGGCAAAATTCTTAACCCCAACTGCCCTCCTAAGGCAAAAAAAAAAGAAAAAAAAAAGAGACAGTCAGGTTGTGGGAATGACAAAGATGGTGTGTGGTACAGAGTGCTGGGGGAGTGATCATACATTTTTCGTCTTGAAGTTAAATATGACCCAATTACAAGAAAGATGAAATTCAATTGTACAAGGATAATGACAATACACAATGCTTTTTATAATGCCCTAAATGTTATTTATGGGCCAAGACCCATGGTGCATCTCAACTATTCAGTTTTGATGGTGCCACATTGATTAGAAATGAAGACAGAATTCTGGAGAAATGGACTGAACACTTTTATATTGTTCTCAAAGTACCTTCACTAGTCAATGCTGAAGCCACTGACTTACCCAAGGTCACACAGCTAGTTTTGTTTTTGTTTTTTTTTTTTTTGGCTTGTGCTAAGTGTCTGAAGATGGATTTCAACTCAGGTCCTCATTACTCAAGGGCCAGTGCTCTATTCACTGTACCACCTGTCTGCCCTTCTCCTGGGAAAATTTGAGAAAATTAGAAGAAGAATCCCAGGATGAGGTTTGGTTCATGTGAAGAACAAATACCTCCAGACTTGGTTCCCTTTTAACAACAAGTGGCAAGCCTTGTAAACAACAAGCAGCAAGCCCTAGGGTTAGTTTGTTTGAGAGGTTGCCTCAACCCCAGCCACTAGAACTTTAATCCCTGGAATAATGTGGGGAGCTGGGCATTTGAGTCCAGGAAGATCTAGGGAACTTCTGCTGACCAGGAATCAGCTCTGTTGAAAAGAGTGGTGGGAGTAAGAAGGAACAAGCACATGCAGAAGGAGGGGGGCAAAAAGCTTATGGGCACTTACAAGAGTTTAGAGGTTTGAATCTGGTTTCAGGCTAGAGGGAAGAATGGAAAATCTGGGGCAAGTGGCACCATTTCCCATACCCCAGGGCTAGAGGTAAATACAAATAAATAATTCAGAAAAAATACATAGGCAAAGGAGAAAGAATACACCTATAGAAACATAACATGGTAATAAACATGACCAAGGTTCATCTTCAGAGGAAGTTATTGAAGTAAAGAGAATACCGAAGAGCAACGTCAAATGGTCACCTGACCAAAAAATTTCATAGAAAATCTTAAAAAAAAGACTTTAAAAACCAAATGACAGAGATGGAGGAAAAACTAAAATAAAGAAAATAAGAATAATCCAAGAAAAACAAGAAGGGTATAAAAGGAAAGTCAGACAACTAAATATGAGATCCAGAATCTTTGTTGTTGTTATTGTTGGAGGATAATTTGAGCTGTGATTTACCCAATGTGACACAGCTAGTTTTTGTGTTAATTGTCTGAGTCTGGATTTGAACTCAGGTCCTCCTGACTCCAGGGCCAGTACTCTATTCATTATGCCACCTAGCCACCCCATGAGATCTAGAATCTTAAGGAAGAAAATAGCAATTTGAAAATGAGAGTTGTCAAAGTGATGCCAATGAAATTATAATAGATTAAGGATTGATTAAACAGAATATGAATAATGAAAAAAATAGAAGTAAAAGTAAAACATTATATGAAAAATAGTAGATTTGAAGAATAGATGAAAAAGAGAGATTTATAAAAATAATTGAACTGAATGAAAATTATAATAAAAAAGAATCTTGGGGGGCAGAGCCAAGATGGCGGAGTAGAAACAGCTCTTCCACGCCACTCTACCCCCAGATTCCCCCCAAACTATGTAAAAGGGGACTCTGAACAACTTCTGGAGCCCCAACACCCACAGAACGACACAGAGAAGCTAACCTCCTGCTGAGGACAGCCCAGCAGCCCTGCAGGAAGGACCAGAACAGTGGTCAGGGACCTGTCAGTGCGGAGCGGGCAGAGCACAGGAGCCGAGCCGAGCCCAGGTCCGAGTGAGCCGAGGTTTTAGCCCCAGGGTGGCAGGGCCAGCAGCCGGCTGGAGGAACCCCAGAACACCAGTAGCTGTGGCGACTCCAGAATTATCAACATAGACATGCCTAGGACAAAGTAAGAGGTTGGTGTCCTATGGACTTTGGGACCAGTATTTGGGGAATGCATCGGATCCCTCCCCTGGGGGGCTAGAAGTCACTGAGGAAATAAACTATTTTGCAGTTTTCAGAGGTGGCTCCAGATCCCAGCCTCCAAATCATAGGGAGATCCAGCAATCAGTCTTGGGGGGTAATCACTCTTGCTTTAACATCCCTGGATCTGGATTGTGATCTAGGGTGGAAGTCGTGGGTGGGTTTACGTCTTGCCAGAAACAGAAGTTGCCCCCCAACACGTTCGGGAAGAAAATTCCTCTATCTGGCCTTAAAGCAATAGTGTGGCAACAAGCCCAAAAGTCAAGTAATTAAGTGGCAACATGCTAAGGCAAAGGAAACAGAAAAATGCAACCCTAGACTCCTATTTTGGGGGCAAAGAGCGGGAAAAGGACCGTGAGGTAAGAAGTCCTGCTCCCAAAGCCCCAGGGGAAACCATAAGCGGGTTGGAGGCCATAGAGGACCTTAAGAAGAACTTTAAAAATCAAATAAGAGAAGTGAAGGAAAAATGGGAAAGAGAAATGAGAAGGATGCAGGAAAAGTATGAAATGAGGGTCAACAGACTGACAGAGGAAAACGACACCTTAAAAAATAGACTAACTCAAATGGCAAAGGAGGCCCAAAAGGGCAATGAGGAGAAGAATGCCTTAAAAAGTCGAATTTGCCAGATGGAAAAAGAATCTCAAAAGTTCAATGAGGAGATTCATACCTTCAGAGTTAGACTGGAGCAAATGGAAGCTAATGACTTTATGAGAAATCAAGATGCTGTTAAGCAGATCAAAACAAACAAAAGATTAGAAGGCAATGTGAAATATCTCATGGGAAAAACCACTGACCTGGAAAATAGATCCAGGAGAGACAATTTAAAAATTACTGGACTACCTGAAAGCCATGATCAAAGAAAGAACCTAGAAATCACCCTTCAAGAAATTCTCAAGGAAAATTGCCCTGATGTTTTTTATCCAGAGGGCAAAATAGAGGTTGAAAGAATCCATTGATCACCTCCTGAAAAAGATCCGAAAAAGAAAACTCCCAGGAATATTATAGCCAGGTTCCAGAAGCCCCAGATCAAGGAGAAAACACTACAAGCAGCCAGGAAGAAACAATTTCAATATTGTGGAAACACAATCAGAATAGCACAGGACCTGGCAGCTTCTACACTGAGGGATCCAAGGGCATGGAATATGATATTTCAGAGGGCAAAAGAGCTGGGAATGAAACCAAGGGTCACCTACCCAGCAAAACTGAGTATTTTGTTTCAGGGGAAAATATGGTCATTCTGTGGAATAGAAGACTTTCAAGCATTCTTGAGGAAAAAACCAGAATTGAATAGAAAATTTGACATCTAGACACAAGAAGGGAGAGATGCCTGAGAAAGCAATCAGGGAAAAGAAATAAAAAGGAACTTATCAAAGTTGAACTATTTACATTCCTTTATGAAAAAGCAAAAACTGGGATTGATGATATCTTTCTCACTATGAAAATAATGGAAGAAGGGGGTGTGGTCATATGAATACATATGTGAATGTGTGTGTATATGGTTACAGTTATGTATGGATAGAGGGCATAGGTTGAATTTGTTGGGAAGGGAGAATACTCAAGGGATGAAATTAAGAGGTGAGAGAGGAAAGTAGCAAGAGGAGATGGGGAGAGACAGGGTAGGGTAAACTATCCCATGTAGAAGAAGCAAGGGGAAGTGGTTGCAAAGGAGGGGGAGAATAAGGAAGGCTAAAAAGGCAAAACCACATTCACATTGAATTTGGTTCAGGGAGAAAATGACATACATACTAAATGGGATATCTCAACCTGCAGCAGGATAGGGGGAAGGGGGATGAGAGGAGGGATGATGGATGGGAGGGCATCCTTGGGGGGAGGGGAGGTTGGAAGTACCCACTATAGAAGAGGGACAGGATCATGTAGGGAATGGACCAGGTGGGGGCTGGGATGAGTTGGAGGGAATTATAAGCAGCCTTGTAAAATATATCTACTATGAGAATATTTCACATAGCTAGACATGTACAACATATACAACATTACTTATCTCCCCAGAGGGAATGGGTGACAAGGGAGGAAGGAAGTGGATCTGAAATTTGAGGTCCTAACATTAAATGTTCCAAATATATATAAATACTATTATTAATACTCTTTTGCTTGTAATAGGGAGATAAGATGTGCAGGCATTGGGACACAAAGATTCACCTTCCTCTAATGGAAAAGTCGATGGGGTTATGGGAGAAGTTATGGGAGAGAGCAAATTGGAGGAAGCGATATCTTGTGGGACTACTATTCTGGGAGGTTGGGTAGGGGAATAATGGGGGGGAAATGATTGTAACTCAAAATCTGGCAGAAATGAATGAGGTAAAACAGAAGCTAAGAAAGCATTTTTTTAAAAAAAAAGAATCTTGACACAATAATACAAGAAATATTTTTTTTTAAATGCATCCTGAAACATTAGAACAGGGGGGGAATTAAAAATAGAAAAACTACATTGATCATGACTTAAAAGAGAGCCTATGAGAAAACACTCATAGGAATATCATTGTCAAATTCTTTTGTTTTTTTTACTGTGCATACTATTATTTTTTTCTTATTTTTTTTATACTTTTTTCTTTTTCTTTTTTTTTTTTTTAAAGCAATTGGGGTTAAGTAACTTTCTCAAGGTTACACGGCCAGTCATTGTTTATGTGTCGGTGCTCATTTTCTGAGGCCGGATCTGATCTTGGGTCATCCAAACTCCGAGGCCGGCA
The DNA here is from genome assembly GCA_011680675.1 of Gymnobelideus leadbeateri. NCBI lineage: Eukaryota > Metazoa > Chordata > Mammalia > Diprotodontia > Petauridae > Gymnobelideus > Gymnobelideus leadbeateri. The sequence goes on from WOXC01004484.1 coordinate 416,075, forward strand.
CTCTTACTCACTGCGCCACCTAGTTGCCCCTTTAGGGCAATTGGGGTTAAGTAACTTGGCCAAGGTTACACGGCTAGGTTTTTTTTTGTTGTTGTTGTTCATATGGATTAAGTGTCAGAGGCCGGCTCCGAACTCAGGTCCTTCTGATTCCAGGGCCGGCGCTCTATTCACTGCACCACCTAGCCGCCCCTTTTTCTTTTTTTTAAACAAATGCTTTATTAACTTCTGTTTTACATCATTCATTTGTACCACATTTTGAGTTACAATCATTTTCCCCCCGTTATTCCCCTACCCAACCTCCCAGAATAGCAGTCCCACAAGATATTGCTTCCTCCAATCTGCTCTCTCCCATACCTTCTCCCATACCCCCTTCGACTTTTCCATGAGAGGAAGGTGAATCTTTGTGTCCCAATGCCTGCACATCTTATCTCCCAATTACAAGCAAAAGAGTATTAATAATATATATATATATATATGTGTATATATATATATATATATATGTATATTTGAAACATTTAATGTTAAGACCTCGAATTTCAGATCCATTTCCTTCCTCCCTTGTCACCCATTCCCTCTGGGGAGATAAGTAATTCAGTATATGTTGTACATGTCTAGCTATTCCAAACACTATCACAGTAGATATATTGTACAAGACTGCTTATAATTCCCTCCCACTCATCCCACCCCCCACCTGGTCCATTCCCTATGATCCTGTCCCTCTTCTATAGTGGGTACTTCCAACCTCCCCTCCCCCCCAAGGATGCCCTCCCATCCATCATCCCTCCTCTCATCCCCCTTCCCCCTATTCTGCTGCAGGTTGAGATATCCCATTTAGTATGTATGTCATTCTCTCCCAGAACCAAATTCAATGTGAATGTGGTTTTGCCTTTTTAGCCTTCCTTATTCTCCCCCTCCTTTGCAACTACTTCCCCTTGCTTCTTCTACATGGGATAGTTTACCCTACCCTATCTCTCCCTATCTCCTCTTGCCACTTTCCTCTCTCACCTCATAATTTCATCCCTTGAGTATTCTCCCTTCCCAACAAATTCAACCTATGACCTCTATCCATATATAACTGTAACCATGTACACACACATTCACATATGTATTCATATGACCACATACCCTTCTTCCATTATTTTCATAGTTCGAAAGTATCATCAGTCACACTTATTGCTTTTCCATATAGGAACGTAAATAGTTCAACTTTGATAAGTTCCTTTTGATTTCTTTTCCCTGATTACCTTCTCAGGCATCTCTTGCTTCTTGTGTCTGGATGTCAAATTTTCTATTCAATTCTGATTTTTTCCTCAAGAATGCTTGAAAGTCCTCAATTCCCCTGAATGACCGTATTTTCCCCTGAAACAAAATACTCAGCTTTGCTGGGTAGGTGACCCTTGGGTTCATTCCCAGTTCTTTTGCCCTCTGGAATATCATATTCCATGCCCTTGGATCCCTCAGTGTAGAAGCTGCCAGGTCCTGTGCTATACTGATTGTGTTTCCACAATATTGAAATTGTTTCTTCCTGGCTGCTTGGAGTATTTTCTCCTTGATCTGGGGATTCTGGAACCTGGCTATAATATTCCTGGGAGTTTTCTTTTTGGGATCTTTTTCAGGAGGTGATCTGTGGATTCTTTCAACCTCTATTTTGCCCTCTGGATCTAAAACATCAGGGCAGTTTTCCTTGAGAATTTCTTGAAGGGTGATTTCTAGGTTCTTTCTTTGATCATGGCTTTCAGGTAGTCCAATAATTTTTAAATTGTCTCTCCTGGATCTATTTTCCAGGTCAGTGGTTTTTCCCATGAGATATTTCACATTGCCTTCTGCTCTTTCATTTGTTTTGATCTGCTTAACAGCATCTTGATTTCTCATAAAGTCATTAGCTTCCATTTGCTCCAGTCTAACTCTGAAGGAATGAATGTCCTCATTGAACATTTGAGATTCTTTTTCCATCTGGCAAATTCGACTTTTTAAGGCATTCTTTTCCTCATTGCCCTTTTGGGCCTCCTTTGCCATTTGAGCTAGTCTAGTTTTTTAAGGTGTTCTTTTCCTCAGTCAGTCTATTGACCCTCATTTCATACTTTTCCTGCATCCTTCTCATTTCTCTTTCCAATTTTTCCTCCACTTCTATTATTTGATTTTTAAAGTCTTTCTTAAGGTCCTCTATGGCCTGCAACCCGCTCATGTTTTCTCCTGGGGCTTTTGGAGCAGGACTTCTGACCTCACAGTCATTTTCCCACTCTGTGCCCCCCACATAGGAGTCTAGGGTTGCATTTTTCTGTTTCCTTTGCCTTGGCATGTTGCCACTTAATTACTTGACTTTTGGGCTTGTTGCCACAGTATGTCTTTGTGAAAGGGGAATTTTAGTCCTGAACGTGTGGGGGGCAACTTCCGTTTCTGGCAAGCTGTAAACCCACCCACGACTTCCACCCTAGATCACAATCCAGATCCAGGGAGCTTAAAGCAAGAGTGATTACCCCCCAAGACTGATCGCTGCATCTCCATACAGTTTGCAGGCCAGGAGCTGCAGCTGCCTCTGAAAACTACAAAATGGCATGTCTCCTCAGCGGCTTCTAGCCCCCAGGGGTGGAAGCCGATGCATTCCCCAAATACTGGTCCTAACGTCCATAGGACACTAACCTCTTACTTTGTCCTAGGCATGTCTATGTTGATAATTCTGGGGTCGCCACTGCTGCTTGTGTTCTGGGGTCTATCCAGCCAGCTGCTCTCCCTGCCTCCCTGGGGCCAAAACCTCAGCTCACCGGTACCTGGGCTCAGCTCGGCTCCCTGTAATCTGCAAGGTTTGAGCTGCCAGCTCCCAGAGCGCTGCACTGGTCCTTCCTGCAGGGCTACTCGTCTGTCCTCAGTGGGAGGTTAGCTTCTCTGTGTTGTTCTGTGTGTTCTGGGTCTCCAGAAGTTGTTCAGAGTCCCCTTTTACATAGTTTTGGGGGGAATCTGAGGGCTTCATTGTCAAATTCTAAAACCCCCAGCTCAAGGGAAAAAAATGAAACACCAAGTTTAAAACAATTTAAATATGATGGTTCTACAAATAGTATTACACAAGACCTAGAAGTAGATACCTTATAGGCCTGCAGTACTTGAGCCACAACATAGAGAAGAGTGAAAGAACTGGACCTCTGGTCAAAAATGTCACAATCTTGTGAAGTTAAATATTATCTTGAATGAAAAAAGGACATTTTATAACCTCTCAAAATTTCATAACTTTGTTAAAAAATCCTGAACTTAATAGATGATTCAACGTATAAGAACCAATAAAAATATAAAGTCCATAACAAGGACTGGTTATAAAGGATCCATAAAGACAGACTGTTTACTTTTTATATACGTAAACTGTATATCTGAGATTTTTGTTAATAATTAGGTAGTTCATAAGAAAGATTATGGTAAATCTGAGTATGATATGAATTTCAAAAGTAAAATCATTGAGGCATAACTTAAAATATTATTTTTTACAAATGATATGAAAAAGAAAGAATTGATACATAGGAATTAGATGGGCAGAATGGATGCTAGTTCTGGTAAGCTACTTTCATTGGGAATGGATTTAAGAGGGAATAATACATGTCTATTTCAAAGAGTATGAAAGTATTCTAAATTCAGAAGAAATAAAAGTGTAAGGATATAGGGAGGAAGAAGAGGAAAAGAGACATATTTTAGAGGGGAGGGTGAGAGAATAAATAAATAGGGGTATAGAGAGGTGTTCAGATTTATGGAAATGAAAGGATAGAGGAAGCATCCTTGGAGGGTGTTAGACAAGTCATAGGAGGGCAAGGTAGTAGATAAAAGAAAAATAGAGGAGACAAAAGAGATAGGAAGCAAGAGATATGCACAAACATAAAAACAAAAATCAAGAGCATGATTTGTTTGGGAAAGTATATGACTATATATTAATGTATATATGTATTTCCATAGGTATATATCTATACCAATGCAGAGTTATCTAAATTTTATTGTAGCCTTGTGGTGGGGGTATGTATATAATCATAACATTAGAGAAACATATCTAAACTTTATTGTGGCCATGGGGGCACGGGGGTGTTAAAATAGATTAAAGTAAAAAAAAGTACATAGCAGTGAACATAGAAAACTCACAAAGGAAAAAAAGAAAAGATGCACAATTCACAACACAATGAGTGTCATGTGTCATATAGCCTGTCTTGAAATGAAAATTTATTTTTGTTGTTATCGAATCTTCTCTTATGCTCTACTATGCACACAATATGCTTTCTTTTTCTTTCTACCTTTGCATTAAATTTACAATATTTAAGTTTATATGTTTTAAGTTTCTCTGTGTTCTGATGTTTGAGTTCAAAATACAATTTTGAGGGGAAAAATAAAGACTATATAACAAAAATGGGTAGAGAAACTTTTGACCAAAATGTGTGTAACCTTTGGTAAGTCATTTAATACTAAGTGTAGTGGTCAATGCTCTAAGAATATATGTTTCAGAGAACATATCTACCTTCATTGATATAGGAGTTTCCCTACATAGAAATTCAGAATATACAATTGAATTGAAAGATCCTGTTATTTTCCCTATCCCTATGGTAGTAGGGAAGGAATATCAAATTGGGGATCAGAGAATTTGAGTTCAAATTCTGACTCTGTTACATGTAATATATATGACCTTATTAAATTAACTTAACCTCCCTCTGCTTTTAGTTTTGTCATCTATAAAATAAATGAGTTATGGGGGCAAAGCCAAGATGACAGAGTAAAAGCAGGGACTTCTTGAGCTCTCTCTGAAACCCTTCCAAATAACTGACAAATGATGCTAAACAAATTTTAGAATTGCAGAACCCACAAAATAACAGAGTGAGAAAGTTTCTAGTCCTCGACAGCCAGGAAGGTCAATAGGAAGCATCTATTACACCAGGCTATTAGCAGAGCAGTCCTCAGGGTACTGACTCACTGGGAGCTATAGCAGTTTCCAGACTTCAAAACCAGCAAATACCATAGACAGCATAGAAGGTCATTGGGGAAATTGTGGGATCTTGGTGAGAAAGGACTCTGACCCCAACCCCAGGGAGGTAGAGTTGGCAATGGCAGCAGCAGCAATAAGAACAACATAAACTTCTGCTTCAATAGGTCCAGTCCACATATAATGTGTGGATCTAGTGACTAATCAGAGGGGGCTTACAGAGATCTCTTTGATGGCACGAGGCAGGATTCTATCACTTTGCCCATTCTTGGATCTGGTTCATAGTATTGGGTGATGATCCTGAGGCAAGGAGGAGTGTTTATGAGGCATAGCATGTGGCTGCAGTAGAGAGGGAAAATTCCTCACAGTTCTGAGATAGGTGCTGAGATGTAACTCTGACAACATCTGCTCAAAACCCCAGAAAATTGGGACATAGCACACTCCACTCTGGAAGCAGAGCTCAACCATGGCAAAGAGCTCAAAAGTAAAAATAGCAAAGAGCTCAAAAGAGTAATTGGCTGGTAAACAGAGCAAATAGAGGAAGAGGAATAAGACTGTAAAATAATTCTTTGGTGACAAAGATCAAAGTATAGAACCAGAAGAAGACAACAAAGTAAAAAATCCTATATCAAAAGCCTCCAAGAAAAATATGAATTGGTTACAGGCCATGGAGGAGCTCAGGAATGATTTTGAAAATCAAGTAAGAAAAGTAAAGCAAAAATTGGGAAGAGTAAGAGGGTGACGCAAGAAAACTATGGAAAACAAGTCAACATCTTGCTAAAGGAGAACCCAAAAATACTGAAGAAAATAACACCTTAAAAATAGACTAACTCTAATGGCAAAAGAGGTCCAAAAAGCCAATGAGGAGAAGAATGCCTCAAAAAGTAGAATTGGTCAAATGGAAAAGGAAGTACAAAAGTTCACTGAAGAAATCTTTCCTTCAGAATGTGAATGGAGTAAATGGAAGCTAATTACTTTATGAGAAATTAAGATATTATAAAAAAACAGATCCAAAAGTATGAAAAAATAGAAGACCATGTAAAATATCTCATTGGCTAAACAACTGATGTTGAATATAGACCCAGGAGAAAGAATTATAAATTATTGAATTATGTGAAAGCCATGATCAGAAAAGATCCTAGACATCATGTTTCCAGAAATTATCAAGGAAAACTGTGCTAATATTCTAGAACCAGAGAGTATAATAGAAATTGAAAGAATCCACGGATTGCCTCTTGAATAATATCTCAAAAAGAAAACTCCTAGAATATTATAGCAAAATTCCAGAGATCCCACATCAAGGAGAAAATATTACAAGCAGTCAGGAAGGAACAATTTGAGAATTGTGGAAGCAGAATCAGGATAACACAAGATCTAGCAACTTTCACATTTCAGAATTGAAAGGTTATGATATTCTGGAAATCAAAGGAGCTAGGATAAAAATCAAGTATGACCTATCCAGAAAAACTGAGTATAGCACATTTGGGGAAAATATGATCATTCAATGAAATAGAGCACTTTCAAGGATGCTTGAGGAAAAAAAAAGCTGAACAGAAAAATTGATTTTCAAATACAAGAAACCAGAGAAGCATGAAGGGGTAAACAGTAAAGAGAAATCATAAGGAACTTATAAAAATTGATCTGTTTGTTTACATTACTACATGGAAAGTTGATATTGGTAGTCTTTGAGAATTTCTTTTCAGTATTAGGAGAGTTGAAGGGAAATTATATATATATATAGATAGATAGATAGATAGATAGATAGATAGATAGATAGATAGATATGTGTGTGTGTGTGTGTGTGTGTGTGTATTTATATATTTACATAGGGGGCATAGGGTGAGTTGAATATGAAGGGGATGATATCTTAAAAATAAAATTAAGTGGTGACAGAGGAAAGTATACTGGCTGAAGGAGAAAGGGAGAGATATGGTAAGATAAATTTTCTCACATAAAAGAGCCAAAAGAATGTTCTTAAATGGAGAAAGGGGCAGGGAAGTGAAATGGAATGAGTAAACCTTGCTCACATTGTATTTAGCATAAGGAAGTAATAACATACACACTCAATTGGGTATATTACCTTACAGGAAAGTAAGAAGGAAGGGTATAAGAAGGGGAGATGTTAGAAAGTAGGGCAGATTGGGGGAGGGGGTAGTCAGGAGCAAACTCTTTTGGAAAGGGGAAAGGGCCAAAGGAGAAAATAGAATAAATGGTGGGGGGGGGGGCAGGATATGCTGAAGAGAAATATATACTTTGTGATGTAACTACTTTGGAAATATTTTGCATAATTAAACATGTACAACCTATATTGAATTGTGTTTCTTCTCAATGAGGATGGGTGAGAAGGGTAGAAGGGAGATTATCTCTAACTCAAAGTTCTAAAACAAGTGTGTTAATATATTGTTTCTGCATGCAAACAGGAAATAAGATATATAGGCAATGGCGTATAGAAATTCATCTTGCCCTAAAAGAAAGTAAGGATAAAGGGTGTAAAGGGGGATTAGTTGAGATAGAAGACAAGGAAGACTGGGAGAAAAGTTTCTTTGTATGCTTGCCATCTTGGTGTGGGGAGTAGGGGAGATATGGAGAAAAATTTGAAACTCAAAGTCTTGTGGAAATGTACTTTGAAAACTAAAATATGTGAACAAATTAAAAAAAAAAGATTCTGAATCTGCTTTTCTAATTAGTTGACATTTTTCCTAATCGTGTTTTTCTTGTATTGTTATATTTTTTTCCTAAGTCTCTCTAATTTGATTTTTATAGTCTTTTTTATGATTTTTGTGGGTGGCACATGATCATTTGATTTTACTCTTTAGGGTAGGAGAAGATTTTTCTTCAATATCCTCCTCTGAAGATGAATCCTGGTGTGTTCTATTCCCAAAGTAAATTTCTATGGTTGGATTTTTTCCCCTTTGTCTGCTATTTTTTATATTTGTAACAGATTATTTTTTTGTATTCACTTCTCTTCCTGGGACATGGTTGATGTTCACTCTGCTATCAGATCCTCCTTCAGTTCCTGCCTCTGACCTGGAAACAAAACCAAGTACTCTACCATACTGCAAGTGACCACAGTCAGCATTGTCCTCATTCCACTGCTTCTGTTCTCACTGGGCAAGTGCTCATTTCTTCTTGCCCAGTGAAGCATCTTGACAACACAGTTGGGTCTGACATTCCTATCAGCACAGGCTCCCTCAATCTTCCCTGGCTCAGATGCCTGACTCCCCACACTGTCAGGGAGGTGAAATTTCTTGTAGCAAGGGTCAAGGCTACCTCCTAACCCCCTATATTCCCAGAATCCTCCCTCTATCACTTTCAAAATATTGCAAATTTTCTTAGACAGATATAAAATCATGTTCCATCTTTTTATTTTTTATTTTTACAGGGCAATTGGGGTGAAGTGACTTGTCCAAGGTCACATGGCTATTTTGTGTGTGTGTGTGTGTGTTAAGTGTCTGAGGCCAGATTTGAACTCAGGTCCTCCTGCCTCCAGGGCCTGTGCTCTAGTCACTGTGCTACCTAGCCACCCCTTCATTTCTTTTTTTTTCTTCTTCATTACTTAGCATGGTGTTTTTCAAATAGTAATCCCTAAATAAATTTTTAATGAATTGAATCAATTCAATTAGAAATTATAACCTACCTGTAGTTTATTTACTTGCTTAGTATTCATATTACTCTATGATAAATTCTGAGATTAAAGTATTAAAGAAGAGGGAGCATGGGGGTGGCTAGGTGGCACAGTGACTAAGAGCGCTGACACTGGAGAAGGGAGGACCCGGGTTAAGTTCCGGCCTCAGAAAATTAGCACCCACACATAAATAAATAAATAGCTCTGTAACCTTGAGCAAGTTACTTAACCCCAATTGCTTTAAAAAAAGAAGAGGGGTGTGGCTAGATGGCGCAGTGAGTATAGTGTCGGCCATGGAGTCAGTAGGACCTGAGTTCAGATCCAACCTCAGACACTTAAGGAACACACAAACAAAATCCTAGCCATGTGACCTTGTGCAAGTTACTTAACCCCAACTGCCCCCCCCCCCGGAAAAAAGAAGAGGGAGCGTGACAAACACCCACATACTTTACAAAGAAATTAGAGTTCAGTCCAATCTAGTCCAATAAATATTTATTAATGACCTACTACATAACAAGCATTATGCTTAGTGCTAGGGATACCCCTAATAAAAAGACAGTCCCTACACTCAAGGAGCTTATGATCTAAAGGGAGATTCATAATTTAAAAAGAGGCAGAAAGGCAGAGGAGGTGCTTTAGATGACATGGGGAATGCAAGCATTTGTTCTTTGCAGTTGAAACCAGGAAAAGAAGCATATGTAAAAGGGAGTAGGCTGAGAGTCCAGTTTGTCCTCTCTATAAAAAAAGGCATTAGAGGAAATTTAGTACTCTGTCTTCCAGCCCTGCAGTTAGAGGGTAAAGGAGGCTGAGGGAGGTGGTGTCAATCAATGCTTAAGTTAGGATTGTTGTAGTGAGTTTAGAAGTTATAAGATTAATCTAGTAGGGGCAATTTCTTCTATGTAGCTGAAATCAGGGCAGTAAATACATATTGAATTAATAAAGTAGTATCTGCTTGGGGGTGGGGGGAATAAAACTTTTTATTTTTTATGTTTTAGTGAGAAAATTCTATAGGGATCTGGGCCATATAGCTGACACACAAAATTACCTGAGCTCTCATAAAATTAATAAATCATCCAAGGTTCATAAAGGATGAGATCTTCACAATAGGGATATGATGAGGTGATTACCAGGGTACTATATTGTCTTGAAAAGCATGAGGTGGGGGGTGGAGCCAAGATCGCAGAGAAGAAACAGCACTTCCAACATGCTCTCCCCCACACAACTTCCAAACCATGTAAAGGGTGGACCCTGAACAACTTCTGGAGCTTCAGCACCTACAGAAGGACACAGAGAAGCTAACCTCCTGCTGAGGACAGCCTGGCAGCCCTGCAGGCAGTGGCCAGTACAGTTCTCTGGGAGCCCAGACCAGACCCTTGTGAGCTCGGTTTTAGCCCCAGGGCGGCTGGGCCAGCAGCCAGCTGGAGGGACCCCAGAACACCAGCAGCTGTGGCGATTCTAGAATTATCAACACAGATATGCCTAGGACAAAGTGAGAGGTTAGTGCCTTATGGGCTTTGGGACCAGTATTTGGGGAACTCGTTGGCTTCTTCCCCGGGGGGCGAGAAGCAGCTGAAGAGACACGGCACAGACGCCATTTTACAGCTTCAGTGGAAGCTTCATCTCCTGGTCTGCGAACTGTAGGGAGATGCAGTGATCAGTCTTGGGGGGTAAACGCTCTTGTTTAACCTCCTTGGATCTGGATTGTGGTCTGGGGTGGGGAGGTCATGGGGTGGGTATCCAGCTTGCCAGAGGCTTTGGAGTCATCACAGAGGCCACCCAACTAATACCACCGGAAGTTGTGAAGACCCCAACATTTAGGACAGAAGCTCCCCTGTCTGGTGGCAGAGTCCTACTGTGGAAACAAGCCCAAATGTCAAGTAATTAAGTGGCAACATGTTGTGGCAAAGGAAACAAAATAACCAGAAATATGCAACATTAGACTCCTATTTTGGGGGCAAAGAAGATCAAAGCATGGAACAGGAAGAGGACTGTGAGGTCAGAAAACCTGCACCAAAAGCCCCAAATGAAAATATGAGTGGGTTACAGGCCATAGAGGACCTTAAGAAGGATTTTAAATACCAAATAAGAAAAGTAGAGGAAAAATTGGGAAGAGAAATGAGAAGGATGCAGGAAAAGTATGAAATGAGAGTCAACAGCCAGATTGAGGAAAATAACACCTTAAAAATAGACTAACTGAAATGGCAAAGGTGGCTCAAGAGGGCAATGAGGAGAAGAATGCCTTACAAAGCCAAATTTGCCAGATGGAAAAAAGAATCTTAAAGGCTCACTGAGGAGATGCATTCCTTCAGAGTTAAACTGGAGCAAATCAAATCTAGTGACTTTATGAGAAATCAAGATGCTGTTAAACAGATCCAAACAAATGAAAGAATAAAAGGCAATGTGAAATATCTCATGGGAATAACTACTGACCTGGAAAAAAGATCCAGAAGAAATAATTTAAAATTATTAAATTATTAAAATTATTGCACTACCTCAAAGCCATGATCAAAGAAGGAACCTAGAAATCATTCTTCAAGAAATTGTCAAGGAAAATTACCCTAATGTTTTAGACCCAGAGGGGGAAAGAGAGGTTGGAAGAATCCATTGATCACCTCCTGAAAAAGACCCCAAAAAGAAAACTCCTCAGAATATTATAGCCAGGTTTCAGAATTCTGAGATCAAGGAGAAAATACTACAAGCAGCCAGGAAGAAACAATTTCAATATTGTGGAAACACAGTCAGAATAGCACAGGACCTAGCAGCTTCTACACTGAGAGATCGAAGGGCATTGAATATGATATTCCTGAGGTCAAAAGAGCTGGGATTAAAACCAAGAATTAAGTATCCAGAAAAACAGAGTATGTTGTTTCAGGGGAAAATATGGTCATTCAGTGGAATAGAGGACTGTTAAGCATTCTTGAGGAAAAAATCAGAATTGAATAGAAAATTTGACATTCAGACATAAGAAGCAAGAGATACTTGAGAAGGTAAACAGGGAAAAGAAATCAAAAGAAACCTATCAAAGTTGAACTATTTACATTCCTACATGGAAAAACAATAACTATGACTGATGAAACCTTTCTCATTATGAAAATAATTGAAGAAGGATATATGGGTGTATGAATACCTATGTGAATGTGTGTATATATCTTTACAGGTATACATGGATAGAGGGCACAGGTCGAATTTGGTGGGAAGGGAACTTACTTGAGGGGTGAAATTAAGAGGTGAGAGAAGAATGTGGCAAGAGGAGATGGAGAGAGAGAGTGTAAGGCAAACTATCTCATGTAAAAGAGCCAAGGGGAAGTGGTTGCAGGGGAGGGGAAGAACAGGAAGCAAAAAAGCAAAACCATATTCTCATTGAATTTGGCTCAGGGAGAGAATGGCATACATACAAAGTGAAGAGGTACAGCATCAAAGTAGGGAATGGACCAGGTGGGGGGTGGGATTGGTGGGAGGGAAATATAAGCAGTCTTTTACAACATATCTAAAATGGTAATGTTTGGCATAGCTTTATAAGTACAACACATACTGAATCGCTTGTCTTCTCAAAGGCAGTGGGTGACAAGGGAGGAGGGGAATGTATCTGAAATTTGAAGTTTTAAAATTAAATGTTTCAAACATATATAAATACTCTTATTAATACTATTTTGCATGTAATTGGGAGATAAGATGTGCAGGCATTGGGGCACAGAGATCCACTTTGCCCTAATGGTAAAGTTGAAGGGGTTATGGGAGAAGATATGGGAAAGAGCAGATTGGATGAGGGGATATCTTGTGGGACTGCTATTCTAGGGAGGTGGGTAGGGTAAAAATGGGCATAAAATTGTAACTCAAAATCTGGCGGAAAGGAATGATGTAAACCAGAAATTAATAAAGAATTTGTGAAGAAAAAAAAAAAGCATGAGGTGCTGAAAGTCCACAATTATTTTTCTTCTCCTCAATGTCCTTTTGGGCCTCCTTTGCCATTTGAGCTAGTCTATTTTTTAAGGTGTTGTTTTCCTCAGTCAGGCTGTTGACCCTCATTTCATGCTTTTCCTGCATCCTTCTCATTTCTCTTTCTAATTTTTCCTCCACTTCTCTTATTTGATTTTTAAAGTCCTTCTTAAGGTCCTCTATGGCCTGCAACCCACTCATGTTTTCCCTGGGGCTTTTGGAGCAGGACTTCTGACCTCACAGTCCTTTTCCTGCTCTATGCCCCCAAAATAGGAGTCTAGGGTTGCATTTTTCTGTTTCCTTTGCCTTGGCATGTTGCCACTTAATTACTTGACTTTTGGGCTTGTTGCCACACTATGGCTTTAAGGCCAGATAGAGGAATTTTCGTCCTGAACGTGTGGGGGCAACTTCCGTTTCTGGCAAGCTGTAAACCCACCCACGACTTCCACCCCAGATCACAATCCAGATCCAGGGAGGTTAAAGCAAGAGCGATTACCCCCCAAGACTGATCGCTGGATCTCCCCACGATTTGTAGGCTGGGAGCCGGAAATGCCTCTGAAAACTACCAAATCTAATTGTCTTTTGCTCCTGATGATTTCATAACTACATGGAACTCTTCTGATTCAGATAAGCAACTAGTTTGTTATTTACAAACTTAAAGAGGTGCCTAGAGGCAAAAAGTTTATATGACTTGAGGAGAGTAATAAAAATCATTATGCTTCACCTGCTGAACTGAAATCCAGCTCTTCCTATCTCTATAGCTAACTTTTTATCCTCTCTGCTCAGCTGTCTCTTTATTATGTCTTATTGCATATTATTTATATTCTTATATCTGTTTATGTGCCCTATCCAAAAACTATAACTTTAAACACGATGAGGGATTATATTTTATTTAATCACTTAATCTCCTCTTAGTCCTACCCCTCCCACAACCACTACCATCAGAGCCTGGTGATAGTCTCTAGACAAGGTACTTATGGTCCTGGAAAATTTTCACTTTTATTCCTACGTACCTAGCACACACATAGTTCATAGCCTAGAACATGTTTCATAGTAGATGCATTATAAGTATTAATTGATAAATTAATTGATGGTTGTTCTATATAAACAATAATGATGAGAATTATTGTCATACACAGTACTTTCAAGTTTATAAAACTTTTTTTTCATAATGCCATCAGGTAGTATATTAAATATTATTTAGTTTTAAATATAAATACTGTTTATTTTAAATAAATGGACTCATTTTGTCGATAAACAATCTGAAGCTCATAACCTTAGTCATTTTCTCACGGTCACATGTAAAGTGTCAATGTTCTTTTCAACCCAGGTCTTTATACTGAGATCAGTGCTCTTTGCAGTTCACTAGGTGACTCTCACTAAATGTTTATTTGAGCTAAAAGGAAGATATAATTTGGAATGCATCTAGGAATTCACTTCTCTAAATGAATAAGGTCAAATCATATTTCTACAATGCTATCTTATTGTAGACATCAAGGAATTTTTTTTAAAGCATGCCACTTTTTCAAACCCTTGTTATTTGTAAAAATTTGTCTTTTGACATACCAACTTATTTTTAGTGCTAACTCATTTTTTTTTTTTTGGTCCATTGGCTTATTTTTTTTTTAATTCAAGATCATGTATACACCAATGCACTGGGCAATTCCCTCTTTTATGTTTGTCACAAAAGTTAGGGCAATGAATCCAGATAGGAGAATTTTACTTTTGAGAATGTAGTATTAATATGGCTTTCTAAGGAAAGAATAATTCTGATGAAGTCTTAGCTTCATTATTTTCAAAAATTAAATCTCAATTTTTGTTAATTTGAGCAACAACAGTCACATGATATCTGAGACAGAAAGGGCCTCAGAGACCATCTTGAGCAACCTGAACATAAAGAACAACCTCTCATGCAACATACATAGCAGAGAACTATCCATCTACTGAAGACCCTCAGTGAAGAAGGACGCAAAGTTGATAACATTTTGGGGAGAAATACAATTCATTAGGATTCCCCACCTTTAATTTAGACTTAAAATATCCTTCTCTTCAACTTTCCACACATTATTTCTGATTGTTGATAATTCTAGTTTGCTAAGCACTTAGGTGCAGTTGAAGATGTATATTTGGTTCTTACTCTGTTCCTGTTATAACATCATTTGTTCTTCCTTTAGGCTACTATACTTTGAATGATAAGTGTTTCTACATGAGAAACTTTGGAGTAGGAAAAGGCTATCTCAAAACTAAAGATATTTGTCCCTTTCCTATAATTGCTGAATGTTTGGTGGTGGAAAGTGTTAAAGCTATAGGCAAGAAAAAATGAAATCTGTGGGTAATCTGTAAATTTTAATAAGACCTGATCTGTGTGGATTGATTTCCATAGGTATTTAGAAAAGAGAAGGGGATACAGTTCATGATTTTGTTAGGAAAGGGAACTCCATGTATCAATATAGTTTGGCATTTTCTCTGTAATCTATAACTGGAAAGCATTAGTCCATCAGGAAGCTAAGCATCTTGCCCAGGGTCACTCATAGCTGGTATGTGTCAAAGACATGTCTTGAATCAATCTCCTTTTGGTTTCAAGGGCAACTCCAGATTCACAATGACATACTTTCTCTTTTATGCAGCATCATTTTCCAGATTTTTCTCCTGGTATAAACTTTCATTCTTTTCTGTTGTGGTTTTTTTATCCCTTTATTTCCCTTGGTTACATGAACACATAGAGGAGAGTCCCAATAGGTATAACTATCTTTTTTGAGGGACAAATCTATCCTAATTTTAGCATTCAACAAACTAAGCTTCAATTCCTAGTGTCATTCATCTCTTGAGGAAAAGAGGGAAAGAGGCACTTTTAAGGACAAGGATTTAGAAATTCCATTATAGCAATTGAACTTAGAAATAACCAGGGCAAAAAGAGGGACATATACAGAGTTTCAGGGCATGAGGAAAATTGCCATCCACAGCAAAGATTTAGTCCATGGTCTCTAAATAGGTTAAATGTCTGTGTTGAACCAGATGCTCTTTGCAATTCATCATTCCCTCATGCCTCACCACTCACCCTGAAGCTGACTGGCTGCCAAAGCAGACCTGCTAATGGACACAATCCAAACCAATTTGAACAGCAAAATGGTTGCAGACATCATCAATGTTTTTCAACATTGTTTCGTTACCGTGAATATAGACAAAAATGTAATATTCCTACATGAAAGCAACATTATTCATTGGGTGAGATAGGGCACGTGCTATTACTTTACGTAGTATTTTTTTTTCACCCAGTCACCTATACTTTCTTGTCCAGTCTCTTCACAAGATTATGGCAAGCATTAACAAATTAAACTTTAAGGCTTTTGATAGTATATCTGCTCCCAAAATTCTTGTGTGACACAAACACACACACATATATAAATAGATATTGATGAACTTTAAATTCATAATGGGACATGCATTTGAGAGAGGAACAGTGTAGAAATTAATTTTGGTACATTGTACAAATTTTCAAATATCTTAATTTTTATTATATTGGGACAGGGAGAGGGAGGAAAACACTAAATACTCAAAAATATGATTGTTTGATTGAGTGAATGGTAGCACAGTGAAGGAAGATTCAGAACTGGGGAAAACATTTAAAAACAAATATTTTAAATGCTTTCACAAGGAAAAACTAGGCACTATTAAAGGATAAAACTTGCAGAAAGGTAAAGTAGGTTTGATATAAATAAAAATTTCCTACCAATTAAAACTGGCCCTACATAGAATGCATGTTTCTCCAGGTTCAGTGAAAATCATGAGCATTGTTAAAGCTTTCATTACTGGAAAGGAGATAACTTAGATGTATTATATTGGAAATTCCTATTCAAGTACAGGTTATGCTATGTATCTCTGAGATATTTTTTAATCTGGAATCTACTGCAAAGTGAAACTTTATAACTTTCCACTATAATCATCAATAATTGAATTCAATTCAACAAACATTTATGAAACGTCCATTAAGCATCAGGTACATTTTTAAGAAATGTGTATATAAAATTAAATATAATTTATTTACTATCCTGATGGAGTTTATATTTATTGATAGGATACAAGAGAATGATAAGATTAATAAATATTATGTTGGAAATTATGTCTTACACAGCAATGCAAAAATAGATCATAGAAAGGAAAATACATTAAAATGAGTATAAATTAAAAAATTTGGGAAGTCAAACTCACAAGGACCATTCAATATTTCTAAAATGATTAAAAAAGAATTTACTTAACAAATATGTAGAAATTAATTGTTCATTGTTGGACCCTGCCAGTGAAATAAAATAAGTATGATTCTTAAATTTTTAAGCATTCATTCATATAAAAATAAATATAATACTATACAGGGATAGGACACTGTATCTAAAATGAGGAAGACCTAAATCACACCTATGCCTTAACACTTACTAGATGTTTGACCCTGGGATAGTCACTTAACCTCTGCTTCCCTCAGTTTCCTCATCTGTAAAATACTAATTATAATGGTATCCACTTTACATGGCTTTTGTGGTGATAAAATGAAATGTTTGTAAAGACCTTTGCAAAACAATACATAAATCAAATTATTATTTTAGCTAATAACAAAAAATAATAACATTTATTTGAAACAAAAAAAGCTTCAAAATCAAGGGGAAAATTGAAGAAAAGTAGTACCTCAAGTTGTCAGGATTATGAAACTTTTGGTGAGATAAATGAAGGGAACATATTTTATCTAGATTTTAATAAAACTTTTGAGCTTATATTTGTGAAGATGACGGATTCTGTGAAATGGTATATGTATAAGTCTCTACAGAGTTAGTTGGATGATTGGGCTTTAAGGAATACATGTTAATGGTTCAATAACACAGTTGAATGATATTTATAAGTTATAAAATATCCAAAACAAGCCAAACAAAATAGCAATGGTGTAATATAAAAATTGGTTTAAAATTAGTCATGTTTACTATTTTCTCAAAGATAATTATTTTTATGTTTAACATTTTTCTTTTTAACTTTATTTTTGAAATCTTCTTTACTTTTTAAAGTTTAATTCCCAGTCTCCTTCCCATAGAAAATGGGTAGCAAGAGATATTATGATATTACATGTCCATTTTACCTGGCCAGAGGAAGAAAGGTATATAGGTGCAGAAATTTTTCAAATGGTTATCGTCTTAAGAATGGGAGGTAAAGTACACTCTAGTAAATAATCACACATTTTATAGAGTGCATTGTTTCATAGTGACTGTTGAAATATTTTACCTCACTAGTGACAGAACTGCTGGATGAATAACCTTAAAAAGTTAAAAAAAATAAAGCAAACAGGAACAATTTGCATCAGGGTGGCTTTATTGACTATTTTTTTCATAAATTGAACATTTCAAACATTAAAGCAAGATCAGGATCCACTGGCTAGGAAAAATACAATTAAAATTTGGTAGTTCTTTGCAATTTTATGGAAAGTGGAAATCCCATGTTCTAGTCAGTGATCTTTTCCTCAAGGCTTTTGTTTTGCACGCTTGAGGATCCTACCCTGAAGGATGATTGTTTGAAGACCTAATAAAAATGGTGATGAAAAGTCTCCACATCTCAAATCCAAAGATTTCCTTGATTTCTTGAATCCTTGAATTCACAACATCCTAAAGCATCATTACTCGACCACAGTTTAAATCGATTTAAGTATTACACTGATTATTTACTTTATGAAAGGCTGATTCTTTTTGTTTAAATTAAATTTTATATACTTATTTTTAGTTTACATCATTCATTTCCACAAGATTTTAAGTTCTAATCTTTCTCTCGGTCTTTCCCTTGCCCACCACCTCAAAACAGCGATCTTCCCCAATCTGCTCTCTCCTATGTCCTCCCCAAGCCCCCTTGAACTTGCCAGTAGGGCAAGATGGATCTCTATAGCCCAGTGACGGTATGTCCTATTTCCCAGTTGCATATAAAATAATAATAATAATAATGATGGTGATGATGATGATGATGATGATGATACATTTTTAAACATTTGATTTTAAAACTTTGAATTCTAGATTCTTTCCCTTCCTCCCTCATCACCCATGCTTAGTGGGAAGATAAGCAATTCAATATAGGTTGTACATGTGTACCTATGAAAAACCTTTCCATATTGGATATATTGTGAAAAATTGACTAAATTCCCATCTATCCTATCCCACCAGTACTTATTCTATTCTCCACTTTGACGCTGTCCCTTTTCAAAAATGTGTGCTTCCAATTTTCCTCCCCCAACCTGCCCTCCCCCCATCATTTCCCCTCTCATCCCCTTTCCCCCTACTCTCCTGTAGGATAAGATACCCTATTTAGTATGTATGTGATTCCCTCCCTAAGCCACATTAATTGAGAATAGGGTTGATTCATTACCTTTTGCCTTCCTCCTCTTGCCTTCCATTGTAATATTTTCCCTTGCCTCTTCTATATGAGATAATTTACCCCATTCTGTCTCTCACCATCTCCTCTCATTATATTTCTCTGTCCCATCTCAATTTAACCTTTTAAGTATCATCTCTTCCTATTCGTGTGGTCCTGTGTCCTTGGTCTATGTATCTGTACACATATATAAACACATTCATATATGTATTCATATGCCCATATGCCCTCCTATATAGACATATGATGTATGTGCATATATATATATATGTATATATATATATATACATACATACATGCACACATTATTTATATTCCCTTCAACTATTCTTATACTGAGAAAAGTTTCATAAGTTACAATTATCTTTTTTTCATGTAGGAATGTAAATAGTTTGATTTTAATAAGTTTCTTATGATTTCTTTTCCCTGTTTACATTCTCATGCTTCACTTGCTTCTTGTATCTGAAAGACAAATTTTCTATACAAATCTGCTTTTTTCATCAAGAATGCTTGAAAGTTCTCTATTTCATTGAATGACCATATTTTTCCATGAAACATGATACTCATTTTTGCTGGGTAGGTGATTCTTGTTTTTAATCCCAGCTCCTTTGACCTCTGTAATATCACATTCCAAGACCTTTGATCCCTCAGTGTAGAAGCTGCCAGTTCCTGTGTTATCCTGATAGTGTTTTCACTATACTCAATTTTTTTTTATTCTTGGCTGCTTGTAATATTTTCTCCTTGCTCTGAGAACTCTGCAACCTGATTAGGAGTTTTCTTTTTGGGATTTTTTTCAAGAGGTGATAGGTGATTCTTTCAACCTGCACTTTGCCCTGTGGTTCTAAAATATCAGGACAATTTTCCTTGAGAATTTCTTGAAGGATGATCTCTAAGTTAATATTTTGATCATGGCTTTCAGGTAGTCCAATAATTTTAAAATTATCTGTCCTGGCTTTATTTTCCAGGCCAGTGGTTCTTCCAATGAGTTATTACATACTGCCTTCTATTTTTTTTTCATTCTTTTGGATCCCTTTAATAGTATCTTGATTTCTCATAAAGTCGCTATGTTCCATTTGCTCCAATTTAATTCTGAAGGAATGATACTCTTCAGTGAGGTTCTGAGATTCTTTTTTATCATTCAGCTTTTTAAGGTGTTCTTCGCATGGGCTTTTTGAGCCTCATTTGCCATTTGAATTAGTGTATATTTAAGGTGTTATTTTCTTCAGTTAGGTTGATGACTTAATTTTCATGATTTTCTTGCATAATTCTAATTTATCTTCCCAATTTTTACTCTCCTTATCATATTTGGCTTTCACAATCCTTCTTAAGTTCCTCTATGCCCTATAACAAGTTCATGTTATTCTGGGAAGCTTTTTGTATAGGAGTTCTGACTTTGTTTTCTTCCTCCTGTTCCATGTTTTGATCCTTTTTATCCCCAAAAATGGAATCCAAACTTGAATTATTGTGCTTGCTTTGCTTCCTTTTCTTGCTCACATTGCAACTCAATTACTTGACTTTTGAGCTTTTTTTTTGCCACAGCATAACTCTGCTTGTATAGAGGAGAGCTTTGTCCCAAATTGCTGGGGTTTTCACAGCTGCCAGAGCTGCCCTCTCTGAAGCCTCAACTTGGTCTTTATCCTAGACAGCAATCCAGATCCAAGCAGGTTAAAGCAAGAAAGATTACCACTCAGAATGGTTGCTTGGACCCCTTCAATCTGCAGCCTAGGAGCTCTGAAGCAGCCATCTGGAGCCAGCTGCATGGCCCCCACACCTCAACAATTGCTCCCTCTGTAGGCCAGAGGCCAGACCACGCTCCTAAGCCCCCTGTTCACAATGTCCACTGAGTCCTCACTTTGTATTTGGCATTTATGGCCTGATAATTCTGGAAATCGCTACAGCTGCTGGTGACCCAATCTCCTGAAAGTTCTTCCAGCTGTGCATGGTCAGGCCTCCCCAGTGGCTAAAACCACGTGGCTCATGTGGAGCTGGGCTCTGCTCTTAGCACACTGCAATTGACCCTTCCTGCCAGCCTGCCAGGCTGTCTTCAGAGGGAAGTTTTTTTTTTTTTCTCTGTCACTTTTTGGGTTCTGTAGCTCTCAAGTTTGCTTAGAGTCATTTATATAGGTATTTGAGGTGGTTATTGGGGAAGTGTAGGGTGTTTTCTTGCTTCTATGCCACCATCTTGACTCCTACCCCCAAGGACTCATTCATTTCATCTTTTTTTTGAAAGCCTAGGTTGCCCATCCATTCCACTTCTCAATCCAATCATCATTTTCTTAGTTCATAGCTATGATTTGTTATAACCTGAAATTCTTGAGAATAAGAAGTATTGCTTCTCAAAAGGACTAGTGTGCCAGATAATAGTTTGAAATTGTCGTTTGCACAAACAGCTTAGAGAGTCAGCACTTTGTGAGCTGTTTCTTTTCCACAAAGGCCTGAGATATCATTTAATAGAAGGGAATTCTTTTCCACAACTACATAGCTTGAAAATATAAAACAAATATAATCCATGTTTGGCAATAACATGAGAAGCCACAGGATATTTATTTTCTTCTAAGGAGCTGAAGGACAGTAAAGTTTTCCTTGTAAAATTTTACTCACATCAGCCAAGATGAAGAAAAGGTTAAATGTTTTCTTATCATTATTTCTTAAAAATACTATTTCATTCTGTTTCTAGTTGTTTTATTTTTCAAATTGTAAAAATATTTTCCATCAATCAACTATATTCTCCCTACCCCCAAGCCTAGAATTTCCCTAGAGCTACAGTAATACCAAATGAGTTCAAGTTTGCCCCCTTATAATTGGAATTGTATTCATGTTGCTTGTGGTCCACATTTTTCCTCTGATACTTCTTGTATATCTGGTAATCATCTTAGTCAACAAAAAAGCTGAAAGAACAATTTTATTTATTCAATATTCCTTTCCACTCAAACAACCTCACAGCACATAATAAAAGTATATAAAAGCATTAGGCATTGTCCATGTTTTGTGATTTCTATTAAAAAAATGAGGGGCGGCTAGGTGGCGCAGTGAATAGAGTGCCGGCCCTGGAATCAGAAGGACCTGAGTTCGGAGCCGGCCTCCGACACTTAATCCGCACAAACAAAAAAAAAAACCTAGCCGTGTAACCTTGGGCAAGTTACTTAACCCCAATTGCCCTAAAGGGGCGGCTAGATGGCGCAGTGAGTAAGAGCGCCGGCCTCGGAGTTGGGATGACCCGAGATCAGATCCGGCCTCAGAAAATGAGCACCCACGCATAAATCAAATGACTAGCCGTGTAACCTTGAGCAAGTTACTTAACCCCAATTGCTTTAAAAAAAAAAATGAGGGAATATAAGCAATTAGTTTTTTGTTGTTTTGTTTTTTACTTTCGAGATAATTTCAATTTATTATGGGAAAAAAAGTAAAATAACAATAATTATGGGTCACAATAGTTGCCATTTCTTCCTTAGTACATCATTATGGTGTAGAAGTAGAATTTGGTTCTCAAAAGCATTTCTCCTGCTTCTCTATCTATGGCAGTACCTATATAATAACAATATATACCTATATAATAACAATTTTTATTACAACTACAATGATAGATTGACATATGAGAACATGCTTAACTGAATTGAGAGAGGCTCATCGTAATTGCACTTGATATCATGCAATGAATACTTTTTGCCCAGAGCAACTCACGTAAACAACTATATGTTACTATGTTTAGTATCCTAGGATTTTAGAGATAGAATAATCTGTAAATTTCATTTAGTCTAATTCTTGAAATTTCCAAAAAAAGTGATGAGATTTAGATAGAATAAGTGACTTCTGCACCGTAATGAAACTTGTAGGTATCACAGCCAAACTCTTTGGATCCCAAGGCCAATGTTCTTTACACTATACCATTCTACTCTTGTCCAAACAATTAATAAAATGATAAAAAAATCCAGATGAATTATAATAATTTACTTTAATAAACTGCTGAGCAAAGTTGTTTTTTTTTTTAAAGGCAAAATCAATTTGAAAAAAAAAAAACTTGTAGGATAAAATGTTGACCTTTCATTTTTTACATGATTTTACTCATCTTTGCTGATATTATTGCTTCAATTTGTTTGATTACAGCTATGGCCTTTAGCCATACTTAATCTATATTATATGGGTTGGGTAGAAATTAAAAGTTAAATGAATCATCCATGATTATACAAGGAACTAATATAATTAGACATTAGGACTCAGATACAACTTCATTCAAGTCTTGCATATTAATCATGGCTGTCCTCTTTTTTGCTCCATTTCTCTCATTCTATAAAAACTATAACAACAGAAATATTACAACAACCAAAAAATGATGTAGTAATACAAATCTGATAATCCAAGAAGCAGAGGCAGTATGGATTCATGGATAACCAGCAGCCCACAGAGTTATAAACCCTTAGATTCAAATTCTATCTCTGACACATATGTAATATATGACCCTAAGAATGTCACTTAGACCTCTCCTACTATTATCACCAGTTTCTGAAGCAACTTTAAAACACAAAGTTACAAAATGGATACAGATATTGCATAGGTAGAGAATATTTTCTTACTGCTGTTCTCCTACATTGCTAAAATTATAGATTGCATCACTAATGAACAAATGATAAAGAAATAATGCTATGATTATCAAATTAGATAATATTTTAACCTCTTGGTACAGTGCTAGACATAGAATAGCCACTAAATAAATGGTTGTTTCTTTCTTTTCTTCCTTCTTCTTTCTTTCCTTCCTTCCTTCCTTCCCTCCTTCCTTCCTTCCTTCCTTTCTCCCTCCCTCCATTACTATCAATGCCTATTTACTTGACTTAAAATACATTGTTCCAGTTTGTCATTGCCCCGAAATTTATTTTAGAATTTATCTAGGCTGCGGGGGGGGGGGGGTCATGTGATATCAAGGCTACATATGACCCTCTAGTCCCTCGAATGTGTCCCTTTGACAAAATCCAAATGTCACAAAACAGATCACCTTAATAAAAGGATTTGTTCTGTAAAACATGGCCTAAGTCAAAAGGCCTCACCCAAGGACCTAGAAAACCACAGGTTTCCTACCGCCGAATTCTAGACTTTCCCCTTTCTTTTTCCTATGAGGAAATTAATGCTCAAAGAGGAGAAGGGGCCTGTCCAAAGTTACACAGGTATAAGTAGAGTAGCTGGGATGTAATCAGATACTTCTACAACAGATTAGGACTCGGACTTGCCTCTTCAACATAAAAAAGAAATATTATATCTCAGGACTGGTTCTCCATTCCCTTCTTTATTCACATGAAATATTATTAAATTGAACCTAAAGAATAACCTTTTTTGTCACATTCATAGCAGCAGTGTGCCAATGTTGACTTGACTATCAATCCCTGGGCAAGAACTAGAAAGCATGAAAGGAGAAGGGTGTTTGTAAAAAGGCAGTAAGGAGATGAAGTAACCCTAGTTCTGCAGATGGCATAAGCAGAAGGTGGAAAATTCCTGCAGTCTAGATTAAAATAGAGGCTGGAATCTTATTTGAGGAATATAGCCTACAAGAGATTTCATAACAAAATTATTCCTTCTTAGATACTGTCCTTTTTGAATTGGTGAAATGAACTTGGATTCCAGGTTAAAATCATCTTATAGAGGGTCGTCATGTCAAATTTAGGAGTTATATTTTCTAATTGTTTATTATTTTCAGGCCTTTTGTAGTGATAGTTGAAAAAGTTGCTTCTTTCTTCCATTTCTCCATTGCTATCTCCTTGTATCTATATAATTATTATCGAATAAGTCTTAGGAGAATCTCAAAAACTTAAACCCTGGAAAATCATACTGATATATTCTTCCTTGAGAGCAGTTTATCTTTTGGAACTTACTTTTCAAACCAAAGCCAGGATACAATCTTACATTATATGTTACCAAAATAAGCAGTTGAGTATTTCCAGGAATATGGAACACTGTTTCTCATGTTGAATTTATTATATTTAGAACTTTTAACCTTTAATAAATTTTATGAGACTTACACACATTAAGACAATTTATTATGTCTCCATAACATGGAGAATTGCCAACAGGACTTTCCCACTCCACCCTGATTTCTTTCATCTCTTATTGCTGGTTCTGAAGTGCCTTAATCAAATCAAAGCCCAAAGCCCCACTCTCATTTACTATTTCACCTGTGATTTCCCTTGCCCTGGCCTGGAAGAAATATTACAGTAGAATCTGTTGCTCTGTCTAGAACTCATTTTGTACTAGAAGTGACATCTTTCCCCAAGCTTGAGACTTAACCCTCTACCACATTTCAGACCAAATCTACTCTTGTACAAGAATCACTCCTTCCAACACTTCCTACAATATTAAATTCCCACTAAGTATGATCAAGTCTCTTCTGGCTATGTGTTCAGAGAAAAGAAAGAACTGACAACATATTATTTTCCATTTGCAGTGAGATTGGTACTTTAAGGCAGGTCTGCTAACAAAACTAATCTCTTTTGGAGAAGTAATTTATATTTCAGAAAAGCATAAAATGTTTCTAAGCTCTTTCTTTTTTGTAATCTTACAAAAAGAGAAAAAAATCCTCCCTTTGGTTTTCCTTTTCTTTCCTATAGACATTGTCTTTTTTTTCCTCATATACACAGCTGTGCCTTTAAGTCTCTCCCGAAAATTTGCCAAAAACACTTTCCAAAGACACAATGCTACTTAAGTAATGATTTTGGAAACCCTTATCAGACATTCTGGAATTGCAACTTTTTTCTCTTTTCCCACTTCCCTACCTATGATTCAATCAATAGTAACAATATAAACTTCACTCTTCATTCTATTCTTTCTCTCCTTGAGCCCCCACCAAAAGGGTCTAGCTTAGCCCTCTACTTGAAATGTTGTGAATGGGGCAATTGACAAGAACAGATTTGTTTCCTATTTATTTTCTGCAGTTTTTGTAATAGACATTCGGCCATTAGTTAGTTTTAAGTATTCTGAATTTGATTTCTAGAAATTGTTTAATTTAGTGTACTCTATTGATCTACACTTTAATTTTCCTTCCTTGTAATTCATTGATTTATAGAAGGTTTACAATTGCTGTATACACAGAAGTATCAAAATACTTATAATATTTAGTCTTTTCACTCTTTTTAATTTTTTGAATGGTAAAGATGATGTAAGGTTTAACTGTTCCCTGAGGTTAAATCTTGAATACATCCAGAAACAAGTTTGCCACTTAGAGTTACAAAAATAGTACAATTCTTAAGATCATTTGCTTTGGTACCCAAAAAAATATTTTTGATGAATTATTCATTCTTCAAATAATATTCATATTTAAATAGCATATTAAGGCAAGTATAACAATATTTTATCATTTTTTCTCTGAAAGTCTAATCAAAGTTAGCAATGTGTTTCAAATAACCAGGCATCTTGCCAGAGCTCTGTGGGGAATGTCTTCTACAGTTAGCCTCACACTTAAATGACCATTTTCTTACAGCACTTCCAAACTTTCATCCTAAAAATAATGATATTAGCTTAATCAGTGAACTTCTACTTGTTTTGTTTAATCATCTTGACCTCTGTGTGAAAAATCACATAAAATTTTTGAGTATTTAATGAAAGTCTTTGCAATACAACTGTTCATTAATTGCTTTAGGTCATTGTGATAACTTGTATATAGATACATGCCTGTAAAGAAAAAAGGAGGTTTCTAATTAATCAGTCTACATTAAGGCTGTTTCCTATTGTTCTCAAGGGACTTTTCAGAGAGTTTCTGCTTAGGGAATATTTATTTTCAAATGCCCAGTACCTAGTATATTATTATGAGCGCTACCATAATTAAAGGGACATTCTAAATGTAAGGGAGGTAAATGGTGCTATGAAAACCCCTCAAATGGAGTTAGGAAATTTCAGTCAGTCTTTAATTGGAAAATGCAAATATAAAAAAAGCAGCAATGAAAAACAACAAACAAATTATGGTTTAAAAATCATTCTCTGCACTTTTATCATGTGCACATTGTTATATTTCTTGCCACTGAACCCTTAGAATACCTGTACCTTGTTCCCCACTTTGCCGTTGCACTCTTGCTACAAGTGGTTTTTTTTCAAGTGGGCCATACAGTGAAAACAACCTATGTATGTTATTTCTCCCCATGAGAATGTGGACTTTCTCTAAGCATGGGCTATTTAATTTTCTTATGTGCAGGAAAGTGAATCCACAGGGTTAGTACATGACAAGTCCTTAATTGTTTTTTAAATGGATTAATAAAAATATATATGCATAATTAAATGGTTACTTTATGTAAAACACTGTAGCACTGCACTAAGTATTTGTTATATAAATGGAAAAGCAAAACAGTCCTTGCTTAAAAAAAAAAAACACAAACCTCACATTCTAATGGATAAATTACATGTAACAGAGTTCAGCTGTTACTCAGGTAGAATGGCTCCATGGTCTTTAGTGAAAAAGCAGATGGCAGTAAATCTTTCGAATTATTCCCATTCATAAAATCAAATCCTTTAAAACATGTGAAAGCATTAAGAACTTTAACAGTGAAAACCTTATTTTCGGGGCAACTGTTACTACAGAGAAAATGGGGCAGGATTTGTTCACTGGCCAATAATGCATGGAGGAAACATCACCAAGGGTCTTGGGGGCACTGCTATTTAAAAACCCAATTTGTTGGATATAGGAGGAAATCTCAGATAGCTTTTCGTTTGACTTTTTAGATTTATTGAAATTTTGGACATATTTCAATATGGGTGTTGATATTTGTTTTTACAGGGTATGAATTAACTCAAAATTCAGCAGCTGAGATAGACACAAGTTGATGCATTCTATTTGAGCTGAATATCTAAGTAGGTCCATAGAAGTGTTATTAGACCTGAAATGGTGTTGATCACTCTTATTGTTTTAGTTCAGGAACAGATCCCTCCCCCCGCCACCACCACCACTTGCTGTTCTGCATCTTCATCCAAGGGATGAAATAAGATAGTGAATAATGGAAAGCAATTAAGAGTTAACTCTAGAGAACAACTCCTACAAGTTAATTTTCTCTATTAGAACTCTCTTTTTAGCATCCATAAATTTAAATATTCAAAATATCATAACTGCAGTTGTTATTTTTAAATGTAGAATAAAATGAATATGAAATAGACAAAAAACCCTTCATTTAGTAGAGAAAGTGAGCAATCACTATATCTTCCTATCATGTCCAGTTCTTTCCCAAATCTCCATTGCACACAAGAAAATTTCATAATGTAGAGAGACACTTATTACTCAGAGAGGGGTGAGGTCAAAGGAGAGGGCCTTTTATTGTTTCAGAAACAAGAAAATGCATGGAAAACTCTGCTCTTCAAACCAGTTCAGCCACAATCAATACCTACTATAGATGGAAGTTTTCAGTGAATTATGAATTGTGAGATATTTTATACAATGATCTCAAATAACCACAATCTACAAACTAAGTACTCCTTATTTAGCAATATCCTACATGTCCAAATGAAGCCCAATGACATAAATGTAAATACTATCCTTTTTATTCTATCGAACAATTCCTGTTACAACTGCATTGTTTTCACAAAGGGAGAGTGGTAACATCAGGGGTTGTGTGTGGCTAGAGAGAAGCAAAAATCTGCTTCCTATACAGATCTCAAAATTCGCTAAGCCATGCCTTGTCTGTCAATCATCTCACATTTAGAGGGGTATTAAAATAAGTAAAATCTCCCAAATTGTCATTATTTTTCTATATATTGTGAGACTTCCTAATGCCTTACACACTGGAAAAGACTTCATCATTCATTTGTTAATATAAGGAGTGCAGCAGAGATCAGATTATTAAAAACGCTGTCCTATACTGATGTCTCTAAATATATCATTAGTGATACATTCCTTTATGTTAAACATTGTTCTTCCATAAATGCCGAAAATGTTAATGAACATATTCCCAAGAAAAATAACCGAGGAAGTTTCTAATAGTTTTATGTAAATTTATTCAGTAGACTTTTTTCTCTTTGAAAAAAGGAATTTGGACAGGCTTGAGAGAACCTAGATGGAAGAAAATGTTGAATAAAATTAGCAGATCACAAGAAATAAGTTGTTGGAGGTATTAAAGACAAAATTTATAGTCTTACCTAAGATACCCTGCCCAAATGTCTTTAGCATGTTATCTGTGAGTAGTAGTAATTGCTCTCTGTGGCTCCAACATGCCAATTCAAGTTGTGGAATACTGCTATTTATCCATTCTTCACCTCCTCCTCCTGCTGCTGCTGCTGCTGCTCTTCCTATTCCTCAATCCCCTTCTTCAAAAGGGAATAAGGAAAATTATTATGAACAAATATGGCTTTTAAAAAAGATCGGCGAAAACACCCTATCTTATGCTTGGCAGAGGTTTTGGTTTCAAAAGTTGTGCATTACAATTTTTTTGACATTTTTTAATGCATTGATCAGTTGTGATGATTTTTTCCTCCTCCTTTTCCCAAGATCTTCAAAATAATACTTTATTGTATCACATGGCCTCTGGTAGGTTGGAAAGAATAGGGTGGGAAATCATGTGGCAAATAAAAAAAAATGAAAAATGTTTCAAGTAAACCCATGAAGGTCTTTTTTTTTTATTTTAAAAATTGATACAAGACCAAAATAAAAATTACATTTTTTTCAGAATGTGAGATCATATGATCATGGGTTTAGATAGGATTTTTGAATCATCTATTCTAACTATGTCATGTAACAATTGAAGAAATTGAGACCTGAAGGATTATGACAAACTCAAAGTCACACTATTCATAAACAGTGAAAGAATTGTTTTAATCTATTATTCTATTATTATAAATAAACAAAGCAATGTGAATAACAGTGGGGAAATGTTCTCTTCTATAGATGTCATTTGATGGACAAAACTAAACTTTATTGTCTGCTTGAAGTTTGGCAATAATGATACAATAACATTTAAGAAATTAGTACTGGTATGGCTGTATGAGGAACACTGTGGTAAAATAACTTTTAAAGACTATTTTTGGGCTTCAGTTATAATGGGAGGAGAGCTAGATCCAAAGACATGAAAAAAAAAAAAAACTGATTCAACTCCTAAATGCTGCTGGCTATATGACTATGTCACTAAATTTATTAATCCTCAGTCTAGGCAACTTTCTAAGACTATGAATAGCAAGGAACATGGAGATGTATTTGGGAGCATTCATTTCTTCACCCAGGAGTTTCTAAAACCAATAAATGGTTTGGGGTCTATTTTCATTTCAATGGAACTTTATTCTCAAGCAATTCTAATACCACATTATGGTATTAGGATAACAGTCTCAAAGG
Source organism: Gymnobelideus leadbeateri (assembly GCA_011680675.1). NCBI lineage: Eukaryota > Metazoa > Chordata > Mammalia > Diprotodontia > Petauridae > Gymnobelideus > Gymnobelideus leadbeateri. Next base: position 446,252 of record WOXC01004484.1, read on the forward strand.
TTCTTCCAACATTGATAAAGCACTGGCTGACTCTACAAAAGGAGAAAGGTTTCAAGAATGATCCTGGGAATGAACTGTATCTCTATATTCTTAGGAGCAACCACACTTAACTCTGGAAAAATTCAATGAACAGAAGACTTGCCTCTTTAAGATTAATGGATTTATTCACAGAAATTCCTAAAAAAAAACAAAAACAAAAACAAAAACAACAACAACAACGACAAAAAAAAAACAACAACAGAAAATTAATCTAAAGAAATAAGGGATGGGGAAAAGTTTGCATCAAACACCCAAACACAAATATTACTTTTTTCCAATTTATTTATTTATTTTATTTTCCAGCATTAATATCCACAAGATTTTGAGTTACAGATTTTTCTTGCTGTCTTTCCCTAAAACCCATCCCAAAAGAGCAAGCCTACTGAATAACCCCTCCTCCAATCTGATCTCACTTATAGCCTCCTTCATCCCCCTGCCCCTAATTTTCTAGTAGGGTAATATGTATTTCTATACCCCAGTACCTGCACATTTATTTCCCAGTTGCATATTAAAAACATTATTAACATTTGTTTTGAAAACCTTGATTACCAGATTATTTCCCTTTTTCCCTCCTCACCCTGGGAAAATAAGCAATTAAGTATAGGTTGTACATGTGCAGTTACTCAAAACATTTCCATAGTAGTTGTACTGTGAAAAGCTAACTATACTCCCCTCCATCTTATTCTGCCCCCCCACTTATTCTAATTTCTCCTTTGACCCTGTCCCTTTTCAAAAGTGTTTGCTTCTAACTACCATTTCTCCCAATATATCCTCCCTTCTATCACCCCCACGATCCCCTTCCCTCCTACTTTTCTGTAGGGGCAGCTAAACAATTGAGTATATATGTTATTCCCTCTGAAGCCAAATTCAGGGAGAGTAAGGTTAATCTATTCCTTTTCACCTTCCTGCTTTTGCCCTCCATTGTAACTGTTTTCTCTTGGCTCGTTTATTTGAGAAAATTTACTCTAATATACCTCTCCCTTTCTCTGTCTCCCAATATATTCCTATATCACCTCTTAATTTTACTTTTTAGATATCATCACTTTATATTCAACTCATTGTGTGCCCTTTGTCTATGCATGTATGTACACACATATGCACAAACTCACATATATAATTATAAAAACATACACCCTCCTATACATACATATGTATGTATGTACACACACACACATATATATATGTATATATGTATATATATATTCCCTTCAACTATCCTATGTATATATATATATACACATATATATGAATATATATGTGTATATATATATATATATATATATATATTCCCTTCAACTATCCTTATATTAAGAAAAAGTCTCATGAGTTACAATTATTGATTTATCATGTAAGAATATAAATAGTTCAACTTTAATAAATTCCTTATGATTTATTTTGCCTGTATAGCTTCTCATGAATCTCTTGCTTCTTGTATTGGAAATTCAAATTTTCTGTTCAGCTCTGTTTTTTTCCCAAGAATGCTTGAAAATCCTCTATTTCATTGAAAGACCATATTTTCCCCTAAAGAATTATACACAGTTTTGTTGGGTAAGTTATTCTTGGTTTTAATCCTAAGTCCTTTGACCTCCAGAATATCATATACCAAGCCCTTCCATCCCTTAGTATATAAGCTGCTAGGTCTTTTGTTATCCTAATTGTATTTTCACAAAATTCAAGTTGTTTCTTCCTAACTGCTTGCAGTATTTTCTCCTTGACCTGGGAACTCTGGAATTTGTAGTTTTCTTCTTGTGATTTTTTTCAAGAGGTGATTGGTGAATTCTTTAAATTTATCTTTTCCCCTTGATTCTAGAATTTCAGGGCAGTTTTGCTTGATAATTTCTTTTTCTTTCTTTTTTTTTCTTTTAGAGGGCAATTGGGTTTAACTGACTTGCCAAAGTTGTCATGACTAGTTATTCTGTTAAGTGTCTAAGGCCAGATTTGAATTTAGGGCTTCCTGACTCCAGGGCCAGTGCTCTATTCACTATGCCACCTAGCCACCCCTGCTTGATAATTTCTTGAAAACAGTGTCTAGAATCTTTTTTTTTTTCATGTTTTTCAGGTAGTACAATAATTTTTAAATTATCTCTCCTGGATCTATTCTCCAGGTCAGGGGTTTTTCCAATGTGATATTTCATAGAGCCTTCATTTTTTTTAAACAAACGCTTTATTAACTTCTGTTTTACATCATTCATTTCCTCCAGATTTTGAGTTACAATCATTTTCCCCCTGTTATTCCCCTACCCAACCTCCCAGAATAGCAGTCCCACAAGATATCGCTTCCTCCAATCTGCTCTCCCCCATACCTTCTCCCATACCCCCTTCGACTTTTCCATTAGAGGAAGGTGAATCTTTGTGTCGAAATGCCTGAACATCTTATCTCCCAATAACAAGCAAAAGAGTATTAATAACAGTACTTTGATATATTTGAAACATTTAATGTTAAGACCTCAAATTTCAGATCCATTTCCTTCCTCCCTTGTCACACATTCCCTCTGGGGAGATAAGTAATTCAATAAATATTGTATATGTCTAGCTATGCAAAACATTATCATAGTAGATATATTGTACAAGACTGCTTATAATTCTCTCCCACTCATCCCACCCACCCACCTGGTCCATTCCCTACATGATCCTGTCCCTCTTCTATAGTGGGTACTTCCAACCTCCCCTCCCCCCAAGGATGCCCTCCCCTCCATCATCCCTCTGCTCATCCCCCTTCCCCCTATACTGCTGCAGGTTGAGATATCCCATTTAGTATGTATGTCATTCTCTCCCTGAACCAAATTCAATGAGAATGTGGTTTTGCCTTTTTTGCCTTCCTATTCTCCTCCTCACTTGCAACCACTTCCCCTTGCATCTTCTACCTGAGATAGTTTACCCTACCCTGTCTCTCCCCATCTCCTCTAGCCACTTTCCTCTCTCATCTCATAATTTCATCCCTTGAGTATTCTCCCTTCCCAACAAATTCAACCTATGACCTCTATCCATATATAACTGTAACCATATACACACACATTCACATATGTATTCATATGACCACACCCCCTTCTTCCATTATTTTCATAGTGAGAAAGATATCATCAGTCACAGTTATTCCTTTTCCATATAGGAACATAAATAGTTCAACTTTGATAAGTTTCTTTTGATTTCTTTTCCCTGATTACCTTCTCAGGCATCTCTTGCTTCTTGTGTCTAGATGTCAAATTTTCTATATAATTCTAGTTTTTTCCTCAAAAATGCTTGAAAGTCCTCTATTCCACTGAATGACCATATTTTCCCCTGAAACAAAATACTCAATTTTGCTGGGTAGGTGGCCCTTGGGTTCATTCCCAGCTCTTTTGCCCTCTGGAATATCATATTCCATGCCCTTGGATCCCTCAGTGTAGAAGCTGCCAGGTCCTGTGCTATTCTGATTGTGTTTCCACAATATTGAAATTGTTTCTTCCTGGCTGCTTGGAGTATTTTCTCCTTGATCTGGGGATTCTGGAACCTGGCTATAATATTCCTGGGAGTTTTCTCTTTGGCATCTTTTTCAGGAGGTGATCTGTGGATTCTTTCAACCTCTATTTTGCCCTCTGGGTATAAAACATCAGGGCAACTTTCCTTGAGAATTTCTTGAAGGGTGATCTCTAGGTTCTTTCTTTGATCATGGCTTTCAGGTAGTCCAATAATTTTTAAATTGTCTCTCCTGGATCTATTTTCCAGGTCAGTGTTTTTTCCCATGAGATATTTCTCATTGCCTTCTACTCTTTCATTTGTTTGGATCTGCTTAACAGCATCTTGATTTCTCATAAAGTCATTAGCTTCCATTTGCTCCAGTCTAACTCTGAAGGAATGAATCTCCTCAGTGAACTCCTGAGATTCTTTTTCCATCTGGCAAATTCGACTTTTTAAGGCATTCTTCTCCTCATTGCCCTTTTGGGCCTCCTTTGCCATTTGAGTTAGTCTATTTTTTAAGGTGTTGTTTTCATCAGTCAGGCTGTTGACCCTCATTTCATACTTTTCCTGCATCCTTCTCATTTCTCTTTCCAATTTTTCCTCCACTTCTCTTATTTGATTTTTAAATTCCTTCTTAAGGTCCTCTATGGCCTGCAACCCGCCCATGTTTTTCCCTGGGGCTTTTGGAGCAGGACTTCTGACCTCACAGTCCTTTTCCCACTCTATGCCCCCAAAATAGGAGTCTAGGGTTGCATTTTTCTGTTTCCTTTGCCTTGGCATGTTGCCACTTGATTACCTGACTTTGGGGCTTGTTGCCACACTATGGCTTTAAGGCCAGATAGAGGAATTTTCATCCTGAACGTGTGGGGGGCGACTTCCGTTTCTGGCAAGCTATAAACCCACCCATGACTTCCACCCTAGATCACAATCCAGATCCAGGGAGGTTAAAGCAAGAGCAATTACCCCCTAAGACTGATCACTGGATCTCCCTACAATTAATTGCAGGCCAGGAGCTGGAGCTGCCTCTGAAAACTACAAAATGGCATGTCTCCTCAGTGGCTTCTAGCCCCAGGGGAGGGAGCCGATGCATTTCCCCAAATACAGGTCCCAAAGTCCACTGGACACTAACCTCTTACTTTGTCCTAGGTATGCCTATGTTGATAATTCTAGAATCGCCATAGCTACTGGTGTTCTGGGGTTCCTCCAGCCGGCTGCTGGCCCTGCCTCCCTGGGGCTAAAACCTCATGCGGACCTGGGCTCCGCTCAGCTCTGCTTCCTGTGCTCTGAGCATTAAGTGTTGCCTGCTCCCAGACCACTGTGCTGGTCCTTCCTGCAGGGCTGCTGGGCTGTCCTCAGCAGGAGGTTAGCTTCTCTGTGTCGTTCTGTGGATGCTGGGGCTCTAGAAGTTGTTCAGAGTCCCCCATTTTTTTTCATTTCCTTGGATCTGTTTTACAGTATCTTGGTTTCTCATAAAGTAATTAGCTATCAATTGCTGCAATCTAATTTTGAAGAAGTTATTCTCTTCAGAGAGTTTTTTTTTAATTCCTTTTCCATCTGGCAAATTTGGCTTTTTAAGGTATTCATGCTTTGACCCTTTTTTTCCTCCCAAAACAATGAATTCTGTGGTCTGATAGTGCTTCCTCTGCTTACTCAACTTGGCAGTCAATTACTTCACTTTTGAGGTCTTTGCCATGGTGAAACTCTGCTTCCAGAGTGGAGAGAGATTTGTCCCTAACGGCTTGGGTTTTCTCAGCTGCCAGGCGTATTGCCACCCTCTCTATAGCCCTTATAAGCTCTGGAACACCAGGTACACACTGCAGAGCCAGCAGCCAAGACTGTGATCCAGATCCAAGCATGTTAAAGCAAGAGCAATTACCATCTGAATGGTTGTTTGGTCCCTCTGAAATCTGCAGGCCAGGAGCTCCGGAGGCATCCACAAAGCAGCTGTCCACTCCTCTGCTACCTCTTGCCCTGGAGGCAATTCACCAACAAATTTCCCCACTGACCTTTTGCATTCTCTTTGGTGTTTATGGGTTGAGAAGTCAGGAAACTGCCACAACTGCTGGTGATTCATTGTACTGAATCTGCTCAGGCTGTTCTTGGCCACCCTGGGGTCAGAACTACATGGCTGATGTGGGCATGTGCTTGGCTTCCAGTATGGTGCCATAGACCATTCCTGTTCACCTGTCAGGCTGCATTCAGCAGGACATTTGTTTCTCTCTGTCACTTTGTGGGTTCCATAGCTCTAAAATTTGTTTAGAGTAATTTTTTACAGGTAATGAAATTGTTAGAAGTGGGAGCCCGCTCCAAGTTCACACTTTTACTCCACTATCCTGTCCCCACCCCCGCAAATATTAGTTTTATAAATTATCTTTCAGTGACATTCCCACTGTCATAATAAAATTAAATGTCATAAATAATAACCTGTGGGGAACAAGTGAAAAATAATAGAGAACAGTCAAACATTCCTGACAAAAAGACCAGAGCTGAAATAAAAGTTTGATTATCAAAGACAAGACTCCAGAGAAGCATAAAAATAAACAAGAAAGAGAAGTCATAAAGGTTCGCTAAAGTTAAACTGCTTGCATTCCCAAATGGAAAGGTGATGCTTATAATTCCTAAGAAGTTCATCATTATTTGGGAAGTGAGAAGGAATTGGCATAGACAGAATGAATATGAATTGACTATGGTAGCGGTTGACAGAAAAAATAAAATAAAATTAAGGAGCAAGAAATAGGGAGAAGAGGGAAGGGAGAGATAGATTGAGGTAAATTATCTCACACAAAAGAGGCATGCAAAGAAGAGCTTTTAAAGTGGAAGGTAAGATGGGGGTGGCAGGTAATGTCCGAAATTTACTCTCACTGAAATTTTCTAAAAGAAAGAATGATATAAATACTTAGTTGGGTAGAGATATCTACTGTGCCCTATGGGGAAGTAGAAGGAAAAGAGGGGTGGGGAAGATAGAGCAAAAGTTATAGTGGTGAAGGCAGATTGGAGGAGACATCAATCAATAGCAAAACAGATTTTTTAAAGAAGAAACAGGATAAAAGAAGACAGAAAGAGAGAGAGAGAGAGAGAGAGAGAGAGAGAGAGAGAGAGAGAGAGAGAGAGAGAAGAAGGAGGGAGAAAATAGGATGGCAGGAGACACAAATTTAATAATCATAGCTATGAATGTAAATGGGCTGAACTCACCAATAAAATGGAAGAGAATAGGAAAGAGGGTTAAAAATCAGAAACTGGTAATATGTTATTTAAAATAAACAGACTTCAAGCAGAGAAACACGCAGTGCAAAACTAAAGGGATCGAGTAAAGTATAGTATGCTTCAGATGATGTAAAAAAAAAAACAGCAATCATTATCTCAGATGAAGCAAAATCAAAAATTGATCTATTTAAAAGATAGAAGGGAAACTACATTTTTGCTAAAAGGTAACATCAACAATGAATATTAATACTAAATACTAAATACCCCAATTCTCAAAGCAAAAAGTACATGAGTTTCAGGAGGGAATAGCAAAATTATACTATTGGGGGACCTCAATTTTACTCTCTCACAGTTAGAGAAATCCAAGCAAAAAATTAACAAAAAAGAAGTTGAAGATATGTATAAGATTTTAGAAAATGTTAGAAATAATAAACCTCTGAAAAATGTTGAATGGGAATAGAAAGCAATATAAACTTAGGGTTTTTTTTTTGTTTCCATAATAATATGAAGAACCTACACACACACACACACACACACACACACACACACACACACACACACACACACAAACACAAACACACACTGAAAATGCACAAATGCCTTTTGCCATAAAAACCCCACAACCAAATCAAAGAAAGTGGAAACATTAAAATAATAATTTAAAGATCATTGTTCAATAAAATTACATTCTATGCAGAGCTATAAATGTGTATATTTAAAGTTAATTTGAAATTAAATAATTTGATACTAAAGAATGAGGTCAAAGAAAAAAATCATAAAACATAAATAATTTTATTAAAGAAAATAATAATAGTGAGACAATATACCAAAATTTATGGTATGAAGCTGAAGAAGTACTGAAGGAAAATTTTATATCTCTATACACACATATCAATAAAATAGAGAAAGAGCAGATCGATGAATTCAGCATGCAACTAAAAAGGAAAAAAAATCCTAGAAAAAGAACAAAATAAAAATCTGTGATCGTATACTAAATTGGAAAACTCTTTTGTTTGCTTGCTTGTTTGCTATTTTTTTTTTTTTTTGCTTTTTGGAGGGGGTTCACTGACTTGCCCAAGGTCACACAGCTAGTAAGTGTTAAGTGACTGAGGTCATATTTGAAATCAGGTCATCCTGATTCCAGGGCTGGTGCTCTGTTCACTGCACCACCTAGCTGCCCCTAAATTGGAAATCTTAACAAAATCAAAGGAGAGAACAGTAGAATTTAAAGTAAGAAAATGATTGAACAAATACAGAAAAACTAAAAGTTGGTTTTATGAAAAAGTGGGTAAAATTTTGGTTAATTTAATAAAACAAAAGAGGAAAACTAAATTAATGAATCAAAAATGAAAAGGGTAAGTTCAAAAAGATAAAGAGAAAATTAAATCAATTTTAGGGGCTATATTGCCTAAGTTTACATTTTAAGTGAAAAGGATGAATATCTATAAAAAAATTAAATTGCTCAGATTAACAGAATAGGAAAATTAATGTTTAAATAAACATCTTAGAAAAAACATTGAACAATCCATAAATAAGCTCAATAGGAAAAAATCCCTGTTGAAATCACAAGTGAATTCTAATAAATATTTAAAGAATAGTTAATTCCAGTATTATATAAAACATTTAGAAAAGATACATGGAATCCTACAAATGTCTCTTATGATACAAATATGATTCTGATGCCTAAATCAAGAAGATCAAAAACAGAGAAAAAAAAAACCTTTGATAAATTTTACTAATGAATATTGATGGCAACATTATAAATAAAATATTAGCAAATATATCAGAGCAAAATTTTTCCAAGATCACACATTAAGATGGTTGGTGATGGCTCAAGACAGAGAGGATGACAAGCTTCAGCTGCCATCATTGCAATTGAAACAAACTGCTCTCATCCACCTATTCCAACAGGGAAATCTTTACATGCTTGGGGTAGATAACTTAGTAACTCACCAGAGGGTTTGAGGCCTCTCAGTTGCCCTCAACCCAGTTTAGCCTGTCTGTTGGGAGTGCTTACCAGGGTGTGACCACTGATAATGTTACAACTTCTTGGAACACTGGTGAAAGTTAAGTGAATCTGGTAGACACTGAAAATGGAAAGCAACCCTGAAAAGGTTATCCTTAACCTACAAACCCGAGGTAGTAAACTTCCTTGAAAACACCTTACACAGGGGGCAGAGCCAAGATAGCAGAGTAGAAACAGCACTTCCAAGGTTCTCTGCCCCACACAACTTCCAAACCATATAAAAGGGGACTCTGAACAACTTCTGGAGCCCCAGCACCCACAGAACTACACAGAGAAACTAACCTCCTACTGAGGAGAACCCAGCAGCTCTGCAGGGAGCATCGAGCTCAGTGCTCTGAGAGCAGGCAGCACTGCTCACTGGGAACCCACAGTTCAGTGCTCTGGGAGCTGAGCCCAGGCCCACTTCAGCCTAAGTTTTAGCCCTAGGGTGTCTGGACCAGCAACCAGCTGGAGGGACCCCAGAACACCAGCAGCTGTGGTGATTCCAGAATTATCAGCACAGATATACCTTGGACAAAATGAGAGGCTAGTGCCCTATGGACTTTAGGACCAGTATCTGGGGAACTAAGCAGCTTCCGTGCCTGGGGGTGAAAAGCTGCTGAAGAAACGAAGCACAGAAGCCATTTTGCTGCATCTGTGTCGGCTCTAGCTCCTGGTCTGCGAAGTGTAGGGAGATCCAGCAATCAGTCTGGGGGTTAATCACTCTTGCTTTAAACTGCCTGGATCTGGATTGTGGTTTTGGGGGGGGGGGTTTAGAGTGGGTATCCAATTTGCCAGAGTGGGTGGAGGCTTTACAGAGGCCACCCAACCTGCAGAAGTTGGGAAGACCCCAAGTTTGGGACAGAAGCTCTCCTGTCTGCTGCCAGAATCCTACTTTGGCAACAAGCCCCAAAATCAAGTAATTAAGTGGCAACATTCCTAGGCAAAAGAAACAAATAAACAGAAAAATTCAACATTGGACTCCTATTTTAGGGGCAAAGAGGCTCAAAGCATGGAGGGGGACTGTGAGTTCAGAACTCCTGCAGCAAAAGCCCCAAATGAACATAGAAGCTGGCTACAGGCCATAGAGGACCTTAAGTAACAGATAAGAGAAGTGGGGGAAAATTGGGAAGAGAAATGATAAAAATGCAAGAAAAGTATGAAATGACAGTCAACAGCATGACTGAGGAGAATAACACCTTAAAAATATAATAACTCAAATGGCAAAAAAGGCTCAGAAAGGCAATGAGGAGAAGAATGCCTTAAAAAGCCGAATCTGCCAGATGGAAAAAGAGTCTCAAAAGCTCAATGAGGAAATTCATACGCTCAGAGTTATACTGTAGCAAATGGAAGCTAGTGACTTTATGAGAAATCAAGATAGTATTAAACAGATCCAAACAAATGAAAGAATAGAAAGAAATGTGAAATATCTCATGGGAAAAACCACTGACATGGAAAATAGATCCAGGAGAGATAATTAAAAAATTATTAGACTACCTGAAAGCCACAATCAAAGAAAGAACCTAGAATTCATCCTTAAGAAATTCTCAAGGAAAATTGCCCTTATGTGTTAGACCCAGAGGGAGAAATAGAGGTTGAAAGAATCCACTGATCACCTCCTGAAAAAGATCCAAAAAAGCAAACTCCCAGGAATATTATAGCCAGGTTCCAGAATTCCCAGATCAAGGAGAAAATACTAAAAGCAGCCAGCAAGAAACAATTTCAATATTTTGGAAACACAATCAGAATAGCCCAGGAACTGGCAGCTTCTACTCTGAGGGATTGAAGGGCATGTAATATGATATTCCAGAGGGCCAAAGAGCTGGGACTGAATCCAAGGGTCAACTACCCAGCAAAATTGAGTATCTTGTTTCAGGGGAAAATATGGTCATTCAGTGGAATAGAGGACCTTCAAGCATTCTTGCAGAAAAAACCAGAGTTGAATAGAGAATTTGACATTCACACACAAGAAGCAAGAGATCCCTGAGAAGGTAATCAAGGAAAAGAAATCAAAAGGAACTTATCAAAGTTGAAAAATTTACATTCCTACATGGAAGAACAATAACTGTGTCTGATGAAACCTTTCTCATTAAGAAAACAATTGAAGAAGGGTATATGAGCATATGTTTACAGGTATACATTGATAGAGGGCACAGGTTGAATTTGAGGGGAAGGGATGAGTCTTAAGGGGCAAAGTCAAGAGATGAGAGAGGAAAGTCGCAAGAGGAGATGGGGAGAGACAGGGTAGGGTAAACTATCTCATGTTGAAGAGGCAAGGGGAAGCAGTTCCAGGGGAGGGGAAGAACAGGAAGGCAAAAAGGCAAAATCATATTCTCATTGAAGCTGGCTCAAGGAGAGAATCACATACATACAAATTGGGATATCTCACCCTGCAGTTGAGTAGGGGAAAGGGGGATGAGAGGGGGGAGGATGGAGGGGAGGGCATTCTGGGGGCAGTGGAGTTTGGAAGTACCCACTATCAAAGAGGGACAGGATCAAAGTAGGGAATGGACCAAGTGGGAGGTGAGATGGGTGGGAGGGAAATACAAGCAGTCTTTTACAATATATCTACTATGGTAATGTTTTGCATAGCTATACATGTACAACACATCCTGAATTGCTTATCTTCTCAGAGGGAATGGGTGACAAGGGTGAAAGGAAATGGATCTGAAAATCGAAGTTTTAAAATTAAGTGTTTCATAAGATGTCCAGGCATTGGGGCTCAGAGATTCACTTTGCCCTAATGGCAAAGTCGAAGGGGGTATGGGAGAAGATATGGGAGAGAGCAGATTGGATGAGGGGATATCTAGTGGGACTGCTATTCTGGGGTGGTGGGTAGGGAAAAATGGGGGAAAACTGTAACTCAAAATTTGGTGGAAATGAATTATGTAAACCAGAAGTTAATAAAACATTTGTTTAATAAAAAATAATACAGAAAAAAAAGAAAGACTCTGGAAACTAAGACAAACATTTTTAAATGGCCTGTCCAGGGCCACATAGCTAGTAAGTCTCTTAGACTAGACTGAAATTCAAATAGGTAAGTCTTCCTTATTTCAGTGCTAAAACATTATTGGCATTGACACTTAGCTGGACTGAAGGAATTTAAATAAGCAATGAAGAAACTAAACTATCATTCTTTGTATTTTATATGATGTGATACTTAGAAAATCCTGGAGAATCAACTAACAAACTCCTTGAAATAACTAAAACCTTTAGGAAATTTCCATGTTATTAAATGAACCACATAAATAATCAGCATTTCTACATTTTTCCAAAAAAATCCAGCAACCAGAGATTGAAAGATAAATTCAGTTTAAAAGAATTGTATACAGAAAAATTTCCAGAGCCAAGATGGCAAATTAATCAGTAAACCATCATTACCCTTCCATATTCATCTCCAAACAGGTATAACATAGTGTCCCCGAACAAATTCTGAAATAATATAACTATAGAAAGAGGATCTGAAATAATCTTTTAGCTGAAGAAGCTTGCAATTTGAGCATAAAGGGTCTGTTTCACTCAGAAAGAATGGGGAGAGCAACCTAGTACAGGAAGAGTCCAAACAAGCCAGTAGAAGGCCCCACCAAGGGGCGGCTAGGTGGCACAGTGAGTAAGAGCGCCGGCCTCGGAGTTTGGATGACCCGAGATCAGATCCAGCCTCAGAAAATGAGCACCCACGCATAAATAATGACTAGCCGTGTAACCCTGAGCAAGTTACTTAACCCCAATTGCTTAAAAAAAAAAATAAAAAAGAAAAGAAGGCCCCACCTTAGAAAACCAGTGGTACATCCTGAAACCCAGGGGAGTGGACGAAGCAAACATTAACACCAAGACCCCCAACATGTCTTAATAGAGCCCTGAGCAAAGACATCCACCAATAGCCATGCTAATGCTTCAGTGTATACCTGAGAAGGCACAGAGACACCCCATTACCCTTAACACATGCCAGATACCATCAGAAGGACCCAAATTTTAAGAACCAGTTAAGCTGCCAGACCCCTAAGGATTCCATCAGTGTGAACCACCCTTGACCCTAGACCCTTAGGGCAGTACCAGGAATAAAGGTCACTTGACACAAATGCCCATTTCACTCTGGAAGCAGAAACTAAATTTAAAAGGAAGGGAAAAGGACAAGAAGATGACCAAAACAACAACTACAACAACAAAGCAAATCTATCTATAAAAAGTTATCATGGTGACAGGGAAGATCAAGAAACAAATCAAGAGAGAACAACATTAAAACACCTGTGGGCAAAACTTCAAAGGAAAATGAGAAGTAGTCTAAAGTACAGAAAAAAAATATGAAAGAGCTCAAGAAGGAACACATATAAGTGTGTGTGTGTGTGTGTGTGTGTATGTAAGTACAACTATACATAGAGAGCAAAGGGTGAGTTGAATATGAAGAGATGATGTGTAAAAAATAAAATTAAGAGGTGAGAGAGGAATATATTGGGAGAAGGAGAAAGGGAGAGATAGCAAAGCAGAAATCATCTACCATAAAAGAGGCAAGAGAAAGTTTGTACAATGGAGGGGAAGAGAATGAAGGTGGAAGGGAATGAGCCAGCCTTACTTTCATTGGATTTGGCTTAAGGAGGGAACACCATACACACTCAGTTGGGTATCTTACTCTACAGTAAAGTAGGGGGAAAGGGATAAGAGGGAGGGTGGCAGAAGGGAGAACATGTTGAGAGAAGGGATAGTCAGAAACAAACACTTTTGAAAAGGGATAGGATCAAAGGAGAAAATAGAATAAATGGGGTTTTGATACAATGGTGGGAACTATAGTTAGTCTTTCACAACATGACTACTCTAGAAATGTTTTTGCATAGCTACACATGTATAACCTATATTGAATTGCTTGTCTTCCCAGTGAGTGTGGGTAAGGAAAAAGAGAGAAAATCTGGAACTCAAAGTTTTAAAAAGAAATGTTAAAAAATTGTTGTTACATGCAACTGGGAAATAATACAGGAAATTACATATGGGCAATGGGATATAGACATAAACCTTGCTCTACAAGAAAGTAATGTGGAAGGGAGTAAGGTTAGGGATGGGGCACAGATATATATGAGATGGCAGACTGAGGGAAGAAGTAGCAGTATGCTTGCCATCTGGTGTGGGGACTAAGGGAGTGATGTTGAGATAATTTGGAACTCAAATTCTTGTGGAAATGAATGTTGAAAACTAAAAATAAATAAATAAATTCTGAAAATAAAAAAGAAAAGTTAGATCTTTGGCAGATGACAGGTGATAGACCTTTGGAAAAAAACTGACTGGGAACTGAAAGGTATGTACTTTCCTCCCAATTTATTTATTTATTTTGAGTTTTCAATGTTAATTTCCGCAAGATTTTGAGTTACAATTTTTTCTCCCTGTCTTTCCCTTACCCCTACCCCAAAATAGTGAGCCTACTGAATAACCCTTCCCCCAATCTCTTCTCTCTTATATACTCTCCCACACCCCCCAACTTTTTAGTAGGGCAAGATGGATTTCTATACCCAGTGCCTGTATACTTTATTTTCCAGTTGCATGTAAAAAGCAATTTAACTTTTTAAGCATTTGTTTTTGAAACTTTGAATTCCAGCAAGAATATACCTTTTTTTTCTTAACAGCACATTGTACCTACTCAAAAATTGACCATGTAAGCACAAAATGCTCAAAATTAAATATAGAAAGGCAGAAAAATTAAATGTATTCCTTTTGGATCACAATATAATAAAAATTACATTCAGGAAAAGGCAATAGAAAGGTTGACTAAAATTAATTAGAAACTAAATTATCTAATCCTAAATAACAAGTGGGTAAATAATAAATCATAGAAAATAACCAACAATTTAATTAAAGGGAATGACAACAATGAGACAATAAGTCAACATTTATGGGATGGAATCAAAGTAGCAGTTAGGGGACATTTTATTTCTGTAAATACTGACATCAACGAAATCGAAAAAGAATAGGTCAATGATTTGGGCATGAAACTGAAATAGGTAGGAAAAGAGCAAATTAAAAATCCCCAATTTAGCCTCAGATTGGAAATCCTAAAAATAAAATTTAAAAATTACAATAATATTGAAAATTAAAAAAATAACTATTGACCTAATAAATAAATCTTGGAGCTGGTGTTATTTAAAAACAAATGATAAGATAGATAAGCCACTGGTGAATTTGAATTTAAAAAAAAGGAAGAAGAAAATCACATACCCAGTACTTAAAATGAAAAGGGCAAAATCACTTCTAATGAGAAAGAATCTAAAACAATCATTAGGAAATATTTTGGTATATTATTTGCAAATAAATCTGATAATATAATTGAAATCAATGAATGTTTATGAAAATAGAAATTAAGCAGATTAATAGATCAGGAAATAAAATGCCTAAATAAAACTATCTTTAAAAAAAGAAATTGAACAAGTAATTAAAGAAATTTTTAGGAAAAAAATCCCCAGTGCCACCTGGGTTTCCAAGAGAACTCTATCAAACACTTAAAATTAATTAATTCCAATACTATGCAAACTATTTCGAAAAATAGTATAGTCTTATCAAATGTTTTTATGATCTGAATATGGTGCTGATATCTAAACCAGGAAGAGTTAAAATAGACAGCAAATTATAGAGTAATTTTCTAATGAATATCAATGCAAAAACAAAATACTAGCCAGGCAATAAGAGCAATGTGTAACAAAGTTTATACACTATGACGAGGTGAGATTTGTAGTTGGAATGCAGATCTGGCTCAATATTAGAAAAACTATTAACATAATTAACCATATCTGTAACAAAATAAAAAAAATCACATGATTTTCTCATTACATACTGAACAAACATTGACAATACAGAGCACACTTTTTTTTTTTGGAGGGGGAAGGGCAGGGCAATTGGGATTAATTGCCCTTACCAAGGTAACATGGCTGGTAATTGTAATGTTTCTGAGGTCAGATTTGCATTCTGTTCTTCCTGACTCCAGGGCCAGTCCTCTATTCACTGTACCACTTAGCTGCCCCTAAAGCACTAGAAGGCATAGGAAGGAACTGTGCCTGAAGCACAAATACATACCTACACAAATATAGACATACACATACATCTGCCTTTCAAAATTTTCTATTATATTTTATATTATTGTTATTATAACATGTAGCTCTTTGGCACAAACCAGTGGAATTGGCATAATGGATAGTGTGAGGGGTGGTTTTGTTTTTTGTTTTTTTTTTTATTATTACTTCCCCAATGTTTTAGATTCCATTTGCATCAGACACTTGGTAACTATAGACACAAAAGTTGTTACTAGGAACAATGAAAATTTGAAGAACTGTCATGCTGAGCATTGGTCTGTCTATATAGTACAGCTGGTCTTAAACTGCATGCCATCTACTTAAGAAACAACAGATGGAGAATTTTCTCCCCTGTACCAAGATGAAGCAGAAGGCACATGGAGAGCAATGCCACTTTATGTAGGGATGACCTAGCCCAGAATGTATGCATCATTTACTGAGTACAGATGGTAAACTTGGTGCAGCTCTCTGTCACTTTATAAATGCAAATAAGAATGAGACTTGCAGGAATAAAATATAATTTATTTTGTTGTGGGAGGACATTTTGTAAACTTTTTGCTGTGATTAAATTTTTATATCTTTCTTGATATTATTTGCTTATACATTAAATTCATTTCTGAAAAAAATCAAGCCTGCTGGACAAGCATCAACCATATGTGACATTAAGTGCAATATTTCATATTTCACACACACTCCACCTCTGCAAAGGAAGAAGTCAGGTGAATTTCCTCAGTTCCTTCTCTGGAGTTAAGCTTGGTATTTGTAATTATGTTATGTTTAGTTCCATTTTTTTTTTCTCTTTCCATTTACATTTGGTAAAAAATGCTTGGTTTTTCTGGTTCTGCTCATTTGATTATGCATCAAAGTAGATGTCTGAAAATTTTTTCATAGTTCTCTGAAATTCTTCATACTCAACTTTTCTTATAAAATGGCAATTTTCATTATATTCATGTCCAGTATGTTTAGCCATTTTTTCCCGGGGGATGTGAATTTATTTTGTTTCCTGTTATTTTTGTTCCTATTGAAAAAAATGCTTCTATTAATATGTGGGTGTATGTGGAATTTTTTAAAATATTTATGTCATTGGATTATCTATTCACTAGTGAGATCTATTGATTTTTATTATAATTATCTCGATTATTATCTGGGTATTTAAAAAAAAACATTTCAACAGAATTCTAAGTCAATTTACAAAGTGGTGGACATATTCAGAACATGTCCAATAATGTTAATAGTGTTCATTTTTTCCCCAGCAGCCTCTCCACACAGTAAATTTCTACCTTTTGTTAACTTTATTGATATTATCAGTGTGAGCTGAACCCCAAGAGGTTATTTGTTTTAGATTTGTTTTATTATTTAGTGATTGCAATTATATAATGGTGGTTAATAGTTCACAATAACTATTCTGAAAGCTATTATTCAGTTAGAAAAGTGTGCCAGTCATTTATTTGCACTATTTCACTGGATATCTTGGATATCAAATCCTTATTGTCGAAAATGATTAAAAAAAAAAGAACAACCCTCAATCAATGTTTTCCATTTCTACCTTATTTGCACAGATTTTGTTTATGCATTTTTTTTTTGCATTTCAGGTAATGGAAAATTATCTACTATATCTACTTTTTTAAGTGAATTACATCATCTGTTTAAATAAGAACCCTTTTCTTTCCCATAACACATCCCACACTGGATGTATTTTCATTTATTATTGTTTTTGTTTATGTTACTCCTGTTATGGCTGTTATTTGGCATGACCTGTAATCTTCAGATGTGGTATCCATATTGAGCTAATTGAGATATGTGGTATAAAATGTGGTATACAATGTCTAAATGTAATTTCTTCTAGTCTGTTCTCCAGAGTTTCTTTTAGTTTTTTTTTCCAAATAAGTTCTTCCCCAAGTAATTTATTTAGATTTGTTAAGCATCAGATTATTGATTTGTTTTGCTTCTGATTTTTAATCAAGTCTATTCTACTAACCCATATCTTTGCTTTTTAAAAAAAAACTTATGCCAAAAAATATTGATTACTACTTTAGCTGTGATATAATAAGGATGATTGATTTTGAAAGACTTAACTACTTTGATCAAGACCTTGATAAAGGACAATTCCAAAGGACCCATGAGGAAAATGCTCTCAAGAGAAATAAATGGCAAACTTTGAGTGAAAATTGAAACATACTTTTTACATTTTATTCTTTTGTATGTGTATATTAATTCTGGCATGAAGTCAACAGTCTTTAATGTTTTGAAGTAAATTAAAATTTATATTTATTAAGCCCAAATTGTTATTAGAAATTATGGAACTATTTATTGTGGCATCATGTAGTTTTATGTCACTCATGCATATGAAGTAATTAATGAAATACTGTGGTTTGATTCTTGTGAACTTGCAATCCATAAATAGTTGAAATTAGAAGAGAAAGTAGTAGATTTTAAATTAGATAGAAACCAATGGGTTTACCTGTGTCTCTGAGGGGAAAACACTTCATTTAATATAAATTTTCTTGATGTTATGATAATTCTGAATTTTAACTGGAGAATAATTTTCCAATATATTCTCATTTTACTTGAGACCATTTAGCGTATGTCCAGTTCCAAAAAAATAGTGACAGACTGAATCAAGGATTCAATAATCAATCACAGCGATGCAATTTTGTGGTGTTTTCTAGGAGCTCTTATTAGATAATCAAATTAATGATAAGTTACAAAGTTGCTTTTCATAACAATGAATCATTTTGAAAGCTTGTTTTTTTCTTTTAATATGGTATAAAATACTGATATTAGCTTCTTTTGTGGTGGAAAAGAATTGGAAATTGAGGGGATATCCATCAATTGGGGAATGACTGAACAAATTGTGGCATATGAAAGTAATGGAATAATGTTGTGGTATAAGAAATGATGAGCAGGCAGACTTCAGAAAAACCTGCAAAGATTTATTTGAATAGATATTGAGTGAGGGAAACAGAACCAGGAGAACATCATACACTGTTGCAGTCACATTTTGTGATGATTAACTTTGATAGACTTGGCTCTTCTCACCAATTCCGGGTACTAAGACAAACTCAAAAGGCTCATGATAGAAAATTTTATGTGCATCCAGAGAAAGAATTATTGATTCTGAATGCAGATCAAAACATACTATTTGCTATCTCTCTCTCTCTCTCTCTCTCTCTCTCTCTCTCTCTCTCTCTCTCTCTCTCACACACACACACACACACACACACACACACACACACACTATCTGTGTTTCTGTCTCTGTCTCTCTCTCCCTTCCTTTCTCTCTCTCGCTTTTTGTTTCTTCTTTCTTGCAGTCCATTCTGTTGCTCTTCTTTGCAACATGACCAATGTGAAAACATTAATGTGAATGTATATGTAGAGCCTATATCAGATTACATGCCATCTTTGGACATCTGTCATCCTAAGCTGCCCAGGGAGGGGGAGAAAATTTAAAACCCCAAAGCTTGTGCAACTGAATGTTGTAAATTAAAAATCAATTTAAAAAAATTCATGCTGTAGTATAAAATAGGATGGGATAGGATATTATATGACATAATATGCTATGTTATTATATAGATATGATATATTATTGTAATGTAATACATTACATTAATGTAATATATTAATGTAATATGTAATATATTACAATGTAATATATTACAAGGCAATATATTACAATACAATGTAATATATTACAATGTACTACACAGCATCAAAGTAATTTAACAAATGTAACATTTAACAATGTAACATAATGAAACATAATATAATACAACATAACATAACAAAATAACAATATCATATAATAAATATATTATAAAATATAATTAATACAATTAATGTAACATACCATAACATAACATAACAGAACATAGCTTAGCATAATGTAATGTAACATATATCATGTAATGTAATATAATGCAACATAACAAAAACATATAAAATTATAATACTTATATATTATATATAGACATTGCCTCAGGTTCCAATTCTTTGGCAACACAAAAAGATTGACATAAATATTTTTGCACATATGGATCCTTTTATTTTTTTTTCTTTCTTTGGGGTACAAATCTAGTAATGAGATTGCTGCATAGTTTTAAAATTCTGTGCACTATGAACATGGTGTCTAGGCTTTTTTTTTTCTTTTCTTTTAGCCATGGCTTTCAGGTAGTCCAAAAATTCTTAAATTAACTTACCTCAATCTATTTTCCAGGTCAGTTGTTTTTGCAGTAAAATTGTTCACATTTTCTTCTAGTTTTCCAGTATTTTAATTTTTGTTACTTGATGTCTCATGGAGTCATTAGCTTCTACTAAACCAATTATAATTTTTAAAGTTTAATTTTCTTCCATTTCTGTCTCTTAAATCTAGATGTTAACCATCTTCCCGTAATTTTTTTGCTTTGCTTTCATTTCTTTCCCAAATTTTTTCTATACTGTTCTTAGACACACATACACACAATATGTATATATGTATTTGTGTATGTATATATGAGTTCTTCACCTTTTAAATATGTAAATTAGCAGAAAATAAACCAATGTAACATCAGTTACAGGTTTCTTGACATTTAATTTTATGTTAAAGTTGATTTCTGCTTGTCTTTGGAAGGGTGGAGTGTGATATGTGACCTGAGTTTCTTTTTTTGTTGTTGTTTAATTATTTTTATTTTAAAATTCACTTCTTCTGCTCTCATAGGTCAATGTGGGCCTGCAAGTTTTTAGTGTTTCTGAAAGCTGTGGTTTAGGGAGAGATCTAGTCTCCCTTGGTCAACACTTATGCAGGTAAGCTTCTAGTTCCCTCCTGACTGAGATTACAATTCCAATCCCTGGAGCTGTTACCCATTACTGGGTAATGATTTACAGAGCTCTCTAATGACATCTAATCCTGAACTCTTTGCTAGCACAGGGATCTCTTCCAGGCATGGGGCTGCTCCATGCTACTGTTTACACTGTCACATCCTGGTGTTATCATTACCTCCTGGTTCTGCTTCCACTACAATGTACTCTAAACCAGTCCTCACCCATAGGTCTGTAAACCAACTTTTCTGTCATCCTAAATTTCCCAAGGAGAAAATAAAAATTATTTGCTGTGATATGGTTTAGTTTTCTTGATCAGAATTTTATTTCATACACATTCAAGTGGTTTTAGAGGGTATGTTGAGAAAGCTCAGCAAAAATTCTGCCTTTATTCTGCAATTGTAGCTTTTGCCCTCTTCAGATTATAATCTATCCAAACTTTTCTACATCTTTAATTCTTATTAAGAGCAAAGAAAACTAATTGATTTAAAATTCAAAATGTGGATAGTCAAAAATAGAGTTGCAACTGTAATTAAAGATCATGTTTCATTAGTATCATAGGCACACATTCTCTGAGGCAACAATACTAATATATTTCATTCTGGTCAAGGAAAAAAAATGAGAAGTATTTTCACAGTAAATGCAGACCAATGTTAACTCATGTGCTATACATCCCTATAACTGGTGTTATGTCAGTTTCTTTTATGCTAATATATATATGTGTGTGTGTGTGTGTATGCATGTATATATGTATATATATTGTATGTATATGCATGCATGTATATGTATATATACGTGTGTATATATGTATATATTTGAAAGGTGTGTAACTTTAGTATTACCTAATAAATTATCAAGTACACCTATAATTGTGCTTCACAGTATTTTATCACAAAATTTTTTATCTCCATCTCATACATTAAATGATGACTATCTACACAGAAAAATACTGTGATTAATTAATTTTACACTACTCTATGATCCATATTTGATGGATGCCAGTGGCAGATATTTGAAATACAACATGGGAATATAAATATTCAAATGCCAATCTTTCTTAACTAATGAAAACTATACATAATAATATATAGCTATAATGACAACTATTACTATAATATAATCCTCTATAGAAACAATGGAAAGAAGCAAAGATGTGATTCATACATTAATAACTGAGAAAGATTTAATTCACAAGACCTCTAAATGTTACATCAAAACAGAAGTCTAAAATATTGTGTCAATTATAAAAAAATTCTGACATAGGTGATTTGAAATTCTTTGCTGTAATCATAGCCTACTTCAATTTTAGAACATTGCTTAAAATGCTTAAAACACAGAAACATATTTTTTTTGCCTTATCCCATTAACAACAACTTAAAATGTCAAGACAATTTATTAGTATTGTTCATTTGCTATGATCACCTTTATGAAGAATCATGGAAAATACATGTAAGTATCTGGGGGAGGGAATAAAACATGATTGGGGATAACAGATTATTTCAGTAGCTTTTAACATATTAATGACTATTTTGGATATTAATTTTATTAATTGAATAAAATCTAATCTTTGATGCTTATAAACATTTTATAAAGTTACTATAAAATGACTTATTTGATTTTAAAATATACATCTAACATAACTGTAAATTAGAAAATTAATTACAAATATAGGAATAAAATGCATATATATAAGTATTTACAATACTATTCTCATGCTCTATTCAGTTAAACCTGCAATCAAAATTTCACTATGTTCCATTTCAGTTATATATACAGCATACCTTTAATAGTAAAATATAATAGCAAATTATTTTCACTGAGTATTATTAAAATTTAGAAGTTCAATATAGGTGGGGAAGGTTTTAATCTTAAATGTTTGTTTTTTCTTGACAAAAATTTCCCTCTCAATGTCTACTGCTTCCTGCTATTCTCATTAATCTATAGCCTAAATCCAAATACAGAGTTAGTGATGACATTACTATCTGGGTATAATATGCCCTTAAAATAGTAGAAAACTATCTAAATAAAAATATATCCTTTTCCACTTTTACAACACTGAGTTCTTCTCATCACGATTGTTTCTACCTCCTGCTGGGCCTGCTACTCTTTTTGCTGATAGCTCTTATCATCAATCAGCAGAAAGTTGTTGCTAATCTGAAATCACACTATTTCTCATTGTTTTCTGACAGCAAGGTTTGCCTGCTGTTACTGCTTGCCACCTATTAAGATCTATGCAATATCTCTTCAAGTTGTGCTGCAATAGGAAACAATTCTTCTGACCACCTGGTGTAGCAATGATTTCCCTCATTTTGCTAAATGAAAACTGCTTTTGCTTCCTGATGTTTTTCATCCTTAGCCTAGAAATATTCCTCTGTGCATAAGATGTCATAAACATGTTATTTATGTATGTTTGTGGAATTAATATACAGTCAACATAACTAAGGACTGGAAAAGGAATAGGCTTTCAAATGTCTTTATCCAGTTACACATAAAGCTCATAAAGATTCTGCACATCATCTAGTTTATTTCCCTCCTTTCATACAGGGGAAAATTGAGAGCCATAGAATTGTCTAGCCCAGATTCATCCATCAAGTTATTGACAGAGGAGTGACTTCAATCAATACACACATACATAAATACATATAAACACAGATATATAACACATACACAGAAATGTTATAAGCACACACACTTATGGATATGCCCACAGGGGTAGATAGGTGGCTCTGTTGATAGAGTGATAGAAGTGGAGTCAGGAAAATTCATTTTCCTGAGTGCTAATCTAGCCTTAGACATTTACTGGCTCTGTGACATTGTATAAGTCATTTATTCTTGTTCACCTCAGTTTCCTCATGTGTAACATTATCTAGAGAAGGAAAAGGAGAACACTCCAAAAATGTTGCTGAGAAAACCCTAAAATGGCATCGTGACAGGAACACCTAAAAAAACCCAAATCTCTCTCTCTCTCTCTCTCTCTCTCTCTCTCTCTCTCTCTCTCTCTCTCTCTCTCTCTCTCTCTTTCTCTCCCCCCACCCAAAATCTAGTGTCCATAACACTAGCCTCCATATCAGATTTGCATTTGTTAAGAAGCATCAGACTATGGCTTGTTAAACTCTTTCAGAATCTTAGATTTTAGTAATCAGATAAAGGAAAACACTATCATGAGTGTTGCCTTAATTAATAATTCAAAGAAGTACTAAGCTTCAGTTAAAAATTAGTGAAAATAAAGATGTATTTTTTCCCATCTCATTTCATGGGACCCATAAATCTCTCTACAGACTGGAAATGAAATCCAGGTTAAAAATCTATGCCCCTTCCCCCAAAAAAGTAATGTAATCCCACAGAAAGATACAGATATTTAGAGTTAAGAAGAACTGCATTCAAATCCTTCCTGTGTTATACTAATACATGACTATCATCTAATCATTTACCTCAGGAAAGTCTAGTTATATGTGACAATGTTCATGAGTACATAGTTTTGTGTTTTTTTTTTCCAACACAAGATCTCCCAATATAGATGAAATAAGAGATGCAATAAAAAGGGAAAAATTATGATAAAGGTTATATAAGGGTTAGAAAACATATATTAAGCCTTCATATTTATAATATTCAAACTCCAGTATCTTTTCAGGAGTGACAGGGTGTCACTTTGCATAAGATACTGGCATAGTGAGCATGGCTTACATGATATGGGGGGCAGAATATCTCCCTTGATTATGAATGGGGCAGCTCTCTACAGAGCTCTGAATTGTATAGCTGAAAATCCACAGCATGAGGAGAATGGCAGAACTAGAGAGCCCAAGGACTAGAAAGCCTAAGGTTATGACAGATCAAAAGGAAAATAACAAGGAAGGAAAAGCATCTCTTCATTGTCTCCAACTTCCTTATTGAAGTGATGCTCCTTATTTCAAGGATCCAGTGTACATTCCCATATTCCTACTCTTTTTCCCTCTAATGAATCTTTCTCCTAAGATCTGAAACCCATTCAGAAAATCAGAATGCATCCTGTAAAGAGTATTTGAAGTTAGGGCTGATAAAATGCTTTGTAAAGAATTGTGAAACGTGTAACAGTAATCATTTAGTTTGGTTTTGGATGGGAGACGGGGTAAGCAACATCTAATTCCCTAGATATTAAATTGTATAAATAAATATCTACTTTACCTTATTGTATATAGTTAGAAATAGCTAATAACTAGGAAAAACAATTTGTTGACTACACATTCCTGGGCTGTAAAATGATAGGATTAATTTATTTGATTTCCAAGGTCACTTCTTACTTCAATATTATTATGTTTTTTTTTTCCTTTACCTACATTTTAATAAGTTCCTGTAGGGTCATTTTTCCATAAGTATATTAAAGATTCTATGTGAAGTGGCATGTAAACTTGTTTAGTGAAATACTACAGGTTCAATATATCTTTAGAAGGGAATGTTTTATAAAGTAATTTTGGGAGAAAAATGAAAGGGTAATTTCTTTTGGATCTTTAAAAACACTTCTTTAAATTATAGGAAAGTACTTTCAATTTGTAAAATTATTTCAAACTAATAAATACTATTCTCCCAGATGAGATACATTCTAATCCATTGTCATTAGGAAGGAAAAAAAAAACCCACTATATTGTACATCTCTCTAAAAGATGAATTTCAGTACCATCTTCTTATGTCACTATGTAAGTAATTGAATATTTTCTTAGTTATTTAAGAATATTTAAGCTATTGATATATTGAACTTTAAACATACTCTTTTCTATCTATATTTCTATGAAATACCTTTGTATTCTATCAAATGGGGATAGGAAAGAGAAACATTACATAATCCTTTATTGAAGTCAGAAGAGACTTCTATTTAAATACATCTCTGACATTTAATAGTAGCCTTACCCTGGTAAAGCCACCAGCCTTCTATGTCTCATATTCTCTCTCTAACTCTGTCTAAACAATGCATATATTCATACCTCCTACAAGGGTCATTGTGAAGGCCAAATGAGATAAGTCACAGGAAGTCCACTATTAAGCTCCACCTAGGCAGTCTTTAACAAAAGCATTTAGAGATAATTTAAGAATTATTTTTTCCAGGAACTGTAACATCAAAACAAACTTGAAGCTATATATATATATATATATATATATATATATATATATATATATATATATATATATATATATATATACACATATATATATATGTGTAAATGTCAGCTAATATTTTATAGAGTAATAGTGATCAACTTATTTTTATGCTCACTGGTTGCAGCAAAAAGATTGATTTTTCTGTATTTTATATTAAGAAGTCAAAGAGATTTTTCAAGAACCCTAATTTTGCATTATAAAATTTCTCCCACATGAGTCATTTTGGTTTAATAGTAGTTTTTTTTTTTTAATTTGGTTTGAAAAAAAAAACAACTCTGCAGAAATTCTTAAGAAAAAAAAATCTGTCTCCTCCTTACCAATAGAGTAGACATGTGGATTAATAAAATCCCAAATATCACAAAAAAGTTAGCTCTATAAGAAAACCTAAAGATAGATCATTTAGTTCAATTCAGTTTTATAGATTAGGAAAAATAGGTTACAGAGAAGGGATGGCATGCTAAATGCACAGAACTCACATTTCATATGTGGCTATTACCCCACAGAACTCCATAGAAACAAAGATAGAATATCACTCCAAATGAGTTTTCAAAATTTCACAGGTTGAACTTTGTTTAGTAATAATTATATAATGTTCAGCACCTTCCTTTACTTGACACATTAAACAATTTTGAATTTATTGCTGGGTGTTGGGTTTAATGTTGTGATTTTATCATAATTCTTAGTACACATACAAAAGATGGATAAAATTAAGGTTATGAACAATATGGCTGGAATGATTTGAAAGGTATTCACATGTTCCATGTAAATGACTAGCCCAAAGAATTTCTAAGGGAGATGGACAAAATGTCTAAAAAGTTAAAATGATAATTTTCTAATGCTACCATGGAAAAAATTTATTTTGTACTGCTAATATGAATTAATACCATCTCTGCCTTTTCTCTCTTAAAATGAAAAAAATATGTGAATTATTTTTCCTATTTGATGCAATGTCATAAATTTTGAAATATAGATGCTATCAGCTGAAGTCTTTTGGAAATTAATTCTGTGGGGCCAGGATTGAATCAAGATGGGTATAACATGGGTGGCTAGGTGGTGCAGTGAATAGAGCACCGGCCCTGGAGTCAGGAGGACTTCAGTTCAAATCCGGCCTCAGACATTTAATACAGAAACTAGCCATGTGACCTTGGACAAGTCATTTAAACCCACTTGCCCTCCAAAAAGCAAAATAAAAAAAAAAGAATATGTTAAAAAAAAAGATGGGTATAACAAAATAGAATTTCTAAAATTCTAGAGGTAAAAGGCAAGAACTTACTAATGGAAAATAAAAAAGGTAAAAGAAATGTTAGAGTCAATTGGGAGTGAAGGTGAGGTAAAACTTACAAGATAATGGACATCAAACAACAAACAAAGATGAATCAAGGATCAATAAAACCATTATGGAGTATATAAGGGATGGCTCATGTTGGTCAAAAGATGATCACATCTTGTGACCTCAGTAACTCATGAAAACAGTGTTCAGATAAATAGTAATGATGATTAAAACTAAGGCAGAGAAAGAGTAAAAATGATAATGATGGGTGGGTGGAGTTAAGTTGCCAGAGTAAAAGCAGGAACTTACTTGAACTCATCAACAAATACCTCAACACTTGTAAAAATAACTCTAAACAAATTTTAGATCTACATAATCCACAAAAGGACAGAGTGAAACATGGCTCCAGCTGAGGACAACTTGGCAAACTGCCAAGAAGGGTCTATCACACTGGGTTGGGAGTGGCATGCAGTCCTCCTGGACTTCAGCAGCACAGAACAGCTGGAGCAGACCTTAGGGGTTTGAATCACTGGCAACTGTGGTTGTTTCCAGACTTCTGAACCAAAAAACATGAAAAAGAAAGTAAACTGTCAGTTGGGGAAATCTTTTGGAGCTGGGTGAAAGAAGAGCATGGTCTGGACCCTGTCCATTGGGGTGGTGGTGGCAGCCACTGCCACATTGACTGTTTCAGGAGCTGTTGGCCCATAAATCATGGGGGGAACAAGTGGCCGACCAGAGGTCCATTGTATGAATCATTTTGCTGGCTGCAAGGACTCCCTTGCTTGGCCCTATTTGGATCTCAGGAGCAGTCTTGGGTGGTGGTTTAGAAGTAAGGAGTGCTGGCATGGCATAGCTTATTGAGGCTATGGAGAGGCAGTGCTCCTCACAGTTCTGAAGTAGGTTCTTAAGAAGCTCTGCCAACAGTTGGTAAAAAACCCAGAAATTTTGGATGTAGCACTCTCCCCTCTGGAAGCAGAGTTCTGCTGTGGCAAAGAGCTCAAAAGTCAAATAATTGGCTGGTAAGATGAGCAAACAGAGGAAGTAAAATCAAACTATAGAATCATTTTGTGGGGACAAAGAGGATCAAAACACAGAATCAGATGGAGACAAGAAAGTATAAACTCCTGAATCAAAAACTTCCAAAAAAATATGAATTTGTCATAGGACATGAAGGAGCTCAAGAAGGATTTTGAAAATCACATAAGAGAAGTAGAGAAAAAATTGGGAAGAGAAATGGGAGCTTGGAAAGAAAAGCATGAAAAATAAGTCAATAGCTTGGTAACACAGAACTGAAAAAATAATGAAGAAAACAACACCTTAATAAATAGACTAACTCAAATGGCAAAGAGGTCCAAAAAAATCAATGAGGAGAAGAATGTCTTAAGAATCAGTACTGGCCAGATGGAAAAGGAATTTCAAAAGTTCAATGAAGAAAACAATTTGTTCAAAATTATATTGAAGCAATTAGAAGTTAATGATTTTATAATAAATCAAGATATTATAAAAAGATACAAAAGAATGAATAAAATAGAAGGTAATGTGAAATATCTCATTGAAAAAACCAATGACATAGAAAAAAGATACAGAAGAGATCATTACCAAAAAAATTTGGATGACCTGAAAACCATAATAAAAAAAAAAACAACCTAGCTATCATCTTTCAAGAAATTATCAGAGAAAATTGTCCTGATATTCAAAAACCAGAGGGTAAAATAGAAATTGACAGAATTCACCAAAGGCCTCTTGAAAAAGATACTCAAAAGAAAATTCCTAGGAATATTATAGCCAAATTCCAAAGTTCCCAAGTAAAGGAGAAAGTATTACAAGCATTCAGGAAGAAAAAAATTTGAGTACTGTGGATATAAAATCATCATATCACAAGAGTTGGCAGCTTATAGCTTAAGGGATTGAAGACTTTGGAATATGATATTTCAAAGATCAAAGGAACTAGGATGAAAACCAAGAATCACTTACCCAGCAAAACTGAGTATAATACTTCAGGGGAAAATATGGATATTCAACAAAATAGAGGACTTTCAAGCATTCTTGATGAAAAGGACATAACTGAACAGAAATTTTGACTTTCAAATACAAGAATCTAGAGAAGCATGAAAAGGTAAACAGGAAAGAGAAAATCCTAAGGAAATTATTTAAATTGAACTGTTTACATTCCTACATGAAAAGATAATATTTGTAACTCATAAGACTTTTCTTAATATAAGGATAGTTGAAGGGAAATATATGAATATATATGTATCTATACATATATATGTATGTATGGGTGGGTGTATGGTTATGTGTCTATATAATGTGTGTACATATATAGATATACAGAGGGCACAGGGTGAGTTGAACACCAAGGGATTATATCTAAAAAATAAAATTGAGATATGAGAAAGCAATACATTGGGAGAAGGAGAAAGGGAGAAATAGAATATGTTAAATTATCTCACATAAAAGAGTCAAATGAAAGCTCTTACATTGGAGGGGAAGAGCAGGGAGGTTAAAAGGAATGAGTCAACCTTACTCTCATTGGATTTAGCTTAAGGAGAGAAATTACATACACACTCAATTGGATATCTTACCCCAAAGTTAAGTAGAGGAGAAGGGGACAAGAAGGGGGTATTACAGAAATGATGACAGACTTGGGGAGGGGGTAATCAGAAGCAATCAGTTTGAAAAGGGACAAGGTTAAAGGAGAAAATTGAATAAATGGGGGGTGGAATAGGATGGAGGGGAAATATAGTTAGTCTTTTACAACATGACTACTATGGAAATGTTTTGCATAACTATACCTGTATAACCTATATTGATTTGCTAGTCTTTCCAGTGAAGGAGGATGAGAAGAAAAGAAGGGAGAGTATCTGGAATTCAAAGTGTTAAAAACAAATACTAAGAATATCTTATTGTTTCATGCAACCTGGAAATAAGATATACAAGCAACGGGGTATAGAAATCCATCTTACCCTTCAAGAAAGTAAGGTGGTGGGGGAGGATACAAGAGAGAACAGATTGGGTAAAGGTGTATTCAGTATGCTTGCTATCTTGAGTTGAGGGGAGGGGAGAGAGGGAGAAAAAGTGTAACTCAAAATCTTGTGGAAACAAATGCTGAAAACTAAAAAACAAATGATTTTTCAAAAAGAAAGGGGGAAGGGGGAAAGAGAGGTATGGAGTGATATATTAGAGAGTAGAATGGGGGAAGGAATAATTAATATGCTTGCCATCTTGGTGTGGGCAGTAGGGAGGCGATGGGGAAAAATTTGGAGCTCAAAACCTTGTGGAAATGAATATTGAAATCGAAAAGTAAATAAATTCTGGAAAAAAGGTTTAAAAAATGATGATGATTATGGTAGTGGTGGTTGTGGTGATAGTAATTACATAATCCTCTAATATTTACAAAGTGATTTGCATTTGTAAAATGGGCTTTTCTAAGTATATTCTACTCCTATATGCAACCTGCTGTATTTCCCACCATAGTGATATGGGTAGTTGTAATGGGAATGAAAATTTATATTGTTGCTACCTTTCAAAGATTGTAATTTGTTAGATCTTCCCTGCCCCTAAGCCCTTTGATAGGCTTAAGTGAACCTGGAGCTTGTGGTGGGAGGCTTGTTTTTCAGGAGATACTTTGGGAATGCACAGTGGGTCAAGAGAGTTGTTATATTCTCTGACCCAGGAGAAGGCTATATAAATCCTGATGTGAGGCTTTGTTTTGGGGCTCACTTTGAGAAGTGTTGTGTGCTTTGATCAGATGAGACTCTGGGCAGCCATTGAGAGCCCCCAGCTTTGAAAACCCAGGAGCTGATGCTTCCCTCTCTGGTAACTAAGTATGGATATAATAGTTGAACAGTTGGAGGCCTATCTGCTGAAATGTTTCTCTGTCTTGTAACTTCTGCTTGTAACTTGTCTGTATACTCTGAAGTTCAGGGTGCTGTCTTTTTTCCCTGAACTAGGTAAATGATATGTTTGATTGATTAAAGCAAGATTGTTAACCCATTTTGTGTTGCTTTCCTTTAGAAAAACACATCTAAGAACCCATATTGGCAGCAACCCTGGAAGTGCTGGGGTGCTTGCTGCTACAGTAGTCTTCTTTGATTGGATATCTGCATCTTTAAAACCATCAAGTCAGAGTTATTTATTCCCTTTGTTGCCATCTTTGAGCTGTGTCCCTTTCAGCTATTACCCTTGGATGCTATGAACTGAATCCTTGAATAGCTAGTGACTTACCTTTCTCTACTTAATCTCTGGCTCAGAGGAATTGGTTTGAGTGTGTTTATGTCCAGTATTTTTTATCCTCATTAACGTAGGTCCACTATGGATCCAGGATTGTAGGTGGCATAGCATAACAAGCTAAAATAACATGGAAAACCTGAGAAGCCATGTGCCTGGGACTTGAGCCACAGGATGTGGAGGTTGTACTTGGAAATGGGACTGTACACCACGATAATGAAGCTAAATTCTGAACCGAACCCTCTTTCCCTCCTGTGAAACTTAGATGATATGGTTTGAAGATATTGGGGAAGCATAATGTTTACCATATGTTGGAGCAGAGAATAAGTCTGTGATTATACCTTTAGAAGCAAAAATCATTTCTTCAAAAGTCCCATACAGCTCAGGTGTTATCTTATTTAAACCTCATGACCACCATGAGGTGGGTGTTATTATCTCTAATTTGCATATAAGAAAATTAAAGAATAGACAAGTCAAATAACTTTCTGAGTCTGACATATCTTTTATGTATTTGAATTAAACCTAGAAGACTGATCAACCTGACTCTATATCTAGCCCTTTGTTCAATATGACACCTAGTTGCCTTGAAAAGAACTTGTTGACAGCTGAGTAGAAAGGTTACCACATTGATAAAATCATATCTATGGAGTTTTGAAGTATTAGAGAATTAGTTGTGACAGGAAAAGTGAGAATAGTATATTGGTTATAGTCCATACTGTTGGTTGTTCTCTCCATTTTTACTGCTTACCCAGAATAATGCATCTATGCAAATTTGAAACACTAATATTTTAAAAATGTATTGGTTAAAAAATAAGCCTAAATCTAGCTCCAGGGAAGATTGGAGAAAGAGGTTACTTCTTTCCTTGACATCTCTTTAAGTAGTCATTGCTCTACCCTGTTGGGTTAGAAAGGGATATCTACACAGACTTTTTGATGTGAATAACCAATACCATTTGACAATCAAATTGCAAAAAAAAAAAAAAAAGGATTGCATTCTTTATTTTCCTTTTATCATTATCCACTTCTCTTTCACTTGAATTCTTTTTCTACCCAATGTAATTATTGTCTCTAAGGTTACAATGACCTCGTGATACCCTAATTTAGAGACTTTACTTAGTCCTCCCTCTGAATTACCTCTCAAAAATCTTTGAGAATGTTGGCAACACATTCTCTTAAAATCTTCTCCACTTATTTTTGGGGCCCTGCCTTCTCTTTGTTGTTTTTCTTTTTCTCTTTACTTGACTATTTAATTTTTTTGACCATTATGACTTCCTATGTCCTGGCTTTTAAAATGTATCTCTACTTCTGAGGCACAGAGTCCTCTAATACTTGCTTGTTGTGCTGGGATCTAAGTCCCTGGTTACTGGCTTTGTGTGCTGTGGTCACTGGTTCTGTCAGTTAGAGACTATATAATGCTACAGGTCACCTTGTGCTGAACTGGAACTGACTGGTGAGTGCCAAGAACAAGGCTGAGGTCAGGACTTTCTGTGTTTCCCCAAGATTATCCCCAAACTCACAGAATGAAGTGGGCAGGGTGTGGGGTGCGGGGGGAGACAGGTGGTCTGTTCATTTCAGGTTTCCACCTCCCTGCCCTTGGGCTATAGCTCAGTTTGGCTTAGCTGCTGGTGACTGAGGCTGTGCTGGTGGATGCCAATTCCCCTGGTTCTGCAAATACACACATGGGATTCTGGTGTTGGTCTTTGATGGTTCCATCCCTCTGGGGTGCAGGATCTCCCACAGGGATACCTTCCATCCTGCACTGGTCCCTTACATCCACAGCACAATCACAGCCACACCCTTTGTGTAGATCTTCTTCCTGATTCCACTATTTCAGGATTTTACCCTAGAGCAAAATTCTCTGGGTTTTTCAAGGTCAACAAAGGTCAATAAAGTCAACAGGTCAATAAGGTCAACAAGTAGACTTACCTCTTACTCCACAATTCTGGCCCCTGGAAGTTCAGATAGATGATTTTTAAACATCTAGACCAATAGCCCCAGGAGTAGCTAATGCCATTGCCTCAGGACCTGCAATTGTGTCTTACCCAAATCTGACAGATCCCTGTCTTGTGGTGAGATGTTTGTCAATCAGTTCTGCTTTTGGTGAAAGGGTTTGATCAGGTTCCCTCCAGTTCTGCTATGGTGGGGTCTCTGTTGGTGCAGTCCCTGCACTCTGTGCTCCCTCCTACCGCTGGGGCACAATAAATCCTACTTGTGGATTTTCCATGTTTCCCTGGGCTGCAAATCTGCCACACTCTGTCTCCTAATGTATTCTGTAACTCTAAAATTTGTTCAGATTCACTTTTTAGAAGTAACTGAAGGGATTTATGGGTGAGTTCCAGTGAGTTCTTGCTGTTACTCCCATATTTTTGGTTTTGCTTATATAGGAATCCATTGATTTGACTACATATATTTGTTATTTTGTGTTTTTGCTTTTTTTTCCCCTTGTTTGGGTGGCATAGGTCAATGGGAGAGAAATACTTGTTAATAAAAAAGGTAAAAATTTTAAAAGTCTATTCTCTTTTTTATATATTTTCTAATACTTTAAATATCTAAGTTAAATGATTGCATTGGATCCTTATCTGGTCTTTCTTCTTTCAGTATGTGTTGTACATGTATAGCTATACAAAGCATTAACATAGTAGAGATATTGTAAAAGACTGCTTATATTTCCCACCCACCCATCCCACCCCCCACCTGGTCTATTCCTTACTTTGATCCTGTCCCTCTTTGAAAGTGGGAACTTCCAACCTCTCCTCCCCCCAGAATGCCCTCCCCTCCATCATACCCCCTTTCATCCCCCTCTGCCCTACTCTCCTGCAGGGTGAGACATCCCATTAAATATGTATGTCATTCTCTCCCTGAGGCAAATTCAATGAGAATATGGTTTCGCCTTTTTGCCTTCATGTTCTTCCCCTCCCTTGGACCCACTTCCCCTTACCTCTTTTACATGAGATAGTTTACCCTACCCTGTCTCTCCCCATCTCCTCTTGCAAATTTCCCCTCTCACCTCTTAACTTCACCCCTTAAGTATCATCCCTTCCCACCAAATTCAACCTGTGCCCTCTATCCATGTATGACTGTAAACATATATAAACACATTCACATATGTATTCATATGCCTATACACCCTTCTTCAATTATTTTCATAATGAGAAATGTTTCATCAGTCACCATTATTGTTTTTCCATGTAGGAATGTAAATAGGTCAACTTTGATAAGTTCCTTTTGATTTCTTTTCCCTGATTACCTTCTCAAGCATCTGTTGCTTCTTAGGTCTGAATTTCAAATTTTCTATTCAACTCTGGTTTTATCCTCAAAAATACTTGAAAGTCCTCTATTCCTCCAAATGACCATATTTTCCCCTGAAACAAAATACTCAGTTTTGCTGTGTAGGTGATTCTTGGTTTTAATCCCAGGTCTTTTGCCCTGTGGAATATCATATACCATGACCTTCAATCCCTCAGTGTAGAAGCTGCCAGGTCCTGTGCTATTCTGATTGAGTTTCCACAATATTGAAATGGTTTCTTCCTGGCTGCTTGTAGTATTTTCTCCTTAATCTGGGAATTATGGAACCTGGCTATAATATTCCTAGGAGTTTTCTTTTTGGGATCTTTTTCAGGAGGTGATCAGTGGATTCTTTCAACCTTTATTTCCCCCTCTGGGTCTAAAACATCAGGGCAATTTTCCTTGAGAATTTCTTGAAGGATGATTTCTAGGTTCTTTCTTTGATCATGGCTTTCAGGTAGTCCAATAAGTTTTAAATTATCTCTTCTGGATCTTTTTTCCAGGTCAGTGATTTTACCCATGGTATATTTCACATTGCCTTCTATTCTTTTATTTGTTTCGATCTGTTTAACAGCATCTTGAGTTCTCATAAAGTCATTAGCTTCCATTTGCTCCAGTCTAACTCTGAAGGAATGAATCTCCTCAGTGACCTTTTGAGATTCTTTTTCCATCTGGCAAATTTGGCTTTTTAAGGCATTCTTCTCCTCCTTGCCCTTTTGAGCCTCCTTTTCTATTTGAGTTAGTCTATTTTTTAAGATGTTATTTTTCCTCAGTCAGGTTGTTGATTCTCATTACTAACTTTTCCTGCATCCTTCTCATTTCTCTTCCCAATTTTCCCTCCACTTCTCTTATTCATTTTTTTTTGCTTTTTTGAGGGCAATTGGGGTTAAGTAACTTGCCCAAGGTCACATGGCTAGGTTTTTGTTTGTGTGTGTTAAGTGTCTGAGTCCGGATCCGAACTCAGGTCCTTCTGACTCCAGGGCCAGTGCTCTACTCACTGCACCACTTAGTTGCCCCTCTTATTTGGTTTTTAAAGTCCTTCTTAATGTCCTATATGGCCTGTAACCTGCTCATATTTTCATTTGGCGCTTTTAGTACAGGATTTCTGACCTCACAGTCCTCCTCCTGTTCCATGCTTCAATCTTCTTTGCCCCAAATATAGGAGTCTAATGTTGAATTTTTCTCTTTAATTTGTTTCCTTTGCCTAGGCATGTTGTCACTTAATTACTCGACTTTTGGGCTTGTTGCCACAGTAGGACTCTGCCACCAGACAGGGGAGCTTCAGTCCCGAATGTGTGGGGTCTTAACAGCTTCCGTTTCTGGCAAGCTGTATACCCACCCCATGACCTCCAACCCAGACCACAATCCAAATCCAGGGAGGTTAAAACAAGAGCAATTACCATCAAGACTGATCACCAGCTCCCCATACAATTCACAGGCCAGGAGCTGAAACTGCAACTGAAGCTACAAAATGGTGTCTGCGCCAAGTCCCCTCAGCTACTTCTCGCCCCCAGGGGAGGAAGCCTGACAAGTTCCCCAAATACTAATCCTGAAGTGCATCAGACACTAACCTCTCACTTTGTCCTAGGAATATCTGTCTTGATAATTCTGGAATCGCCACAGCTGCTGGTGCTCTGGGGTCCCTCCAGCCATCTGCTGGCCCAACCTCCCTGGGGCTAAAACTGCAGATCAGACAGACCTGTGCTTGGCTCCTAGAGTGCTGCACTGTCAGCTCCCAGAGCACTGTGCTGGCCACTCCCTGCAGGGCTGCTAGGTTGTCCTCAGTGGGAGGTTAACTTCTCTTTGTCGTGCTGTGGGTGCTGGAACTCAAGAAGTTATTCAGAGTCCCCTTTTACATGATTTTGAAGTGGAGTGGGGGAGAGCACCTTGGAAGTGTGGTTTCTACTCAGCCATCTTGGCTCTGCCCCCAGCCAAACAGTTCAACTTTAGTAAATTCTTTATGATTTTTCTTTCTTGTTTCCTTTTTCATGCTTCTCTTGATCCTTATATATATAACTCAAATTTTCTGTTCAGTTCTGTACTTTTTATCAGGAATGATTGAAAGTCCTCTATTTCATTGAATCAACATATTTTCCCTGAAGTCTTACACTCACTTTTGCTGGGTGGATAATTCTTGGTTTTAATCCTAGCCCCTTTGAGCTAGGAATATTATATTCCAAGTCTTCCAATCCATAAATGCACAAGTTGCTAGATCTTTTGTTATTCTGATTGTGTTTCACAATATTCAAATTGTTTCTTCCTGACTCATTGTAATATTTTCTCTTTAACCTGGGAACTCTGGAATTTGGCTTTAATATTCCTAGGGGTTTTCCTTTTGGGATCTTTTTCAAAAGGGATTTGGTGGACTCTTCCAATTTCATCTGGTTCTAGAATATCAGGGCAGGTTTCCTTGACAATTTCTTGAATGAGGTATAGGCTTTTTTTTCATGTCTTTCAAGTAATCCAATAATTTAAAATTATCTCTCCTGGACTTTCTTTCCAGGTCACTTGTTGTTCAAAGGAGATATTTTACATTGTCTGCTTTTTTTAAATTCTTTTGGATCTATTTTATAATATATTGATTTCTCATAAATTCATCACCTTCCTTTTTCTCCATTCTAATTTTGAAGGAATTATTTTCTTCAGTGAAATTTTTTACTTCCTTTTCCAATTGGTCAATTCTTCTTTTTAAGGTTCTTCTCCTCTTTGACTCTTTGGACCTCTTTTGCCATTTGAGTAAGTCTCTTTGTAAGGTGTTATTTTCTACAGTATTTTGGGAGTCTACTTTAGCAAGTGGTTGGGTCATTTTTCATGTTTTCTTGAATCACTCTAATTTTTCTTCCCCATTTTCCTCTGCTCCTCTTAACTTGATTTTCTTTTTTTTTTCTTTATTTTCCAAATGCTTTATTAACTTCTGGTTTACATCATTCCTTTCCACCAGATTTTAAGTTACGATTTTTCTCCCCATTTTTCCCCTACCCACCACCCCAAAATAGCAGTCCCACAGGAAATCCCCTCCTCCAATTTTCTCTCTCCCATATCTTCCCTCATATCCCCTTTGGTTTTTCCAGTAGGACATGGCAGATCTCTATGACCAAATGTCTGCATATCTTATTTCCCAGTTACGTGTAAAATAATTTTAATAATCATATTTATATAATTTTAAACATTTCAATTTAAAACTTTTAATTCCAGATTCATTTTCTTCCTCCCTTGTCACCTACCATTACTGGGAAGATAAGCAATTGGGTACATGTTGTACATATTTAGCTATGAAAAACATTATAATAGTAGATATATTGTAAAAGACTGACTATATTTCCTTTCCTCCTATCCCACCTCCAACTTGTTCTATTCTCTACTTTGGTCCTGTCCCTTGATTTTCAAAATCCTTCCTAAGCTCCTCTATGTCCTGCAACCAATTCATATTTTTTGGAGGCTTTTGATGACAAACATTAGACTTTGTTGTCTTCTTCTGGTCCTATGTTTTGCTCTTCATTGTCACCGAAGAGTAATTTGACAGTCTGATTTCTCTTTCTCAGTTTGCTCATTTTGTCTGGCAATTACTTGGCTTTTGAGTGTTTTGCCATGGTAAAACACTGCTTCCATAGTGGAAAGCACTGTGTCCCAAATTTCTGGGCTTTTGTTTAGATGTTATGGGAGTTACTTCTAGACATCTGCCTCATAACTGTCAGGAGGATTCCATTTCCACAGCCAGCACAATCTCTGCCACACTAACTGTCCTCCTCATACCAGAACTTCTAGCTAAGACTGTTACCCAGATCCAAGCAGGGCAAAGTCAGATAATTCTGCCCGGTCACCAGCAGAGAGATTCCTGAAATTGCCCTCTGTTCAGTTGCTTGGTCTGTCCGTCATATGTGGGCCAGGAACTCTGGAAGCAGCCTTCCTACTGCTGCAGAACCACCTCTGCTTCCCTAGGTGCAGAGGTGGACCATCTTTGTCTCTGTCCTGGGTGCAACAGAGTTTTCCCACTGAATTTTTACATTTGCTTAGGTCTTTATGGGTTGAGAAGTCTAGAAACTGCCACAGATGTCAGTGATTCAGTCCCCTGAGGTCTGTTCTGGGCAGTCCATGGCACTGGTCTGCTTGACATTGTCCATGCTGTACTCCACTCCCAGCCTGCTATGATAGAACCTTACTTTTGGCTTTCCAGACTGAGTTCACCTAGAGGTGTATTTCACTCTCTCATTTTGTGGGTTCTGTGCTCTAAAATTTGTTTAGAGTCATTGTTTTATAGATAATGTAGATGTTTGGGGCAAAAGCTCAGCAAGTTCATACTTTGACTCTACCATCTTGGCTCTGCTCCCTATCATGTGACTGATATGCTCAGGTGCCTTCAGTGATTCATTATTGCTAACATGTAAAATGAAACATGGCATTTAAAGTTTTCCCAAATCTAGTCACAGCCTGCCTTTGTAACACCTGTGGTGTAGTGAATAGAAAATGGGTTAGAGTGAGGAAAACATGGGATCAAATAACAGCTTAGACACTTGCTATCTGTGAGACATTGGCTAAGTTACTGACTTCTTTGAAGTTCTGTTTCCTCTGATAAAAAATACGTGCCTAGATATAAGTCGAAGCTAATTTTCAATCTAAAGTTATTAGTCTATATTTATATAAATTCATTCAGCAACTAATTTTCTTACTACCTCATGAGATTTCTTGCATTGCTTTCTCTTAGTAGTTCTATTTTCCTTATTCTAATATATATATATATGTATATATATGTATGTATGTATGTATTATTGAGTATCCTACTACAAGAAGCATACTACTAAGATAGGTGTATCATAATTACAAAATTGCTGAAAACCTGGTTTCTTACCCTCAAAGCAATTCTAGTGTAATATAGGGGAAGGGTGGTGAGATTATTTACAAATTACTGCAGTAGCTGTTACTTTGTAATACAAGTATTTCTCAGAATGGATTACAAAACATTCTATTGAAGTTAAGAGGAATGATAATAGTATGATAATACTTCTGCTTGCACTGTTTTTGAATGCTTTTTGGATGAAGTCTTCCAGCTAGATCTTAATATATTAGTGATATAACAATACAAAGATATGGGTACAAAAACATTTTGAAAAGAAATAGCATCATGAATGAATTCAGAAATTCTGTGAATGCAGAAAAACACAAGATCTTTTCAATGGGCTATCAGAACAGTTGCACTGGATCTTTGAATTAACCTATAGGGGAAGAGTGATAGATAAATCTAGAAAAAAGTTGTGGATTCATTACAGAGGCTTTTGAATTCTGGGGTATTTTCAGCATAATTAATTAGATATATAGATAACCTTTCTGAATGATAGAATGTATTACATGAAAAGCAACTATGATTTTGTTAATGAGAATGTCATCTACTTAGTTATTCCTTACTTGGTGGGAAAATTCTGGGAAGATGTTTGAGAAACTTAGGAATTAAGTAATTTGTCTTGTTCACACAGATAATAATATTCTCACTTCAAATTCTGCCCTGTTTCTAGTTGATTCTAAGCACCACAAATAAATTACTTCACTTTAAATTTTTACTCACATGATTAACCTTAACATAGTTCGAATAAATAAGAGGTAAAAATGGCATGTTACAGAGGGAGTTGGCTTTTGAAAAAGAAACCTGAGTCCATGTCCTCTGATATACTTCTTTGGCTCTGGGCAGGTCACTTAAACTCTAAGTGCCACTGGCAAATTTCGAAGTCACAAATTGGGTGGTAATCCACACTATTGGAGCAATTTCTCACTGAAAATTCCCTATAAGGACAAAATTATAGATATGATAGGAAAATTGAATTCAGTTCTTCCTCACTCTCATAGGGAAAAAGAGAAGGGAAGAATAGAAGGAAGGTGAGTGAGAGACAAAGAGATAGCGACAAAGATAAAGAGGCAGAGAGAGATTCACAGAGAGCAGATAGAAATAGAGAATAGTATGACACTAATTTTAGTTGTGTAACAAAAAAATGGTTTGATTACCTTAAAGTTATCACTAAATGGCCTATATTTCCTTTCATTTCTCACTTTCCTTCTTCACTTCTGTATTCTCTCTGTTTATTTAAGAATGTTGAATTTCTTTGTTGCTTACTTCTTTAAATTTGTCCAAGTATACATCAGGATTGTTATTTTGGTAATGGAGAAAACATTTATTATAAATTATTTTTACAGAATTGGAAGGAGGCAATGCTATTCAGATATAAGCATAAGCAAAGCAATTATGAAAACTGACACAACTAACTTGGCTAGAAGGTTTTTTGTTATTATTGTCTATGGTTAAAATGTAACTTTCTTATCATTTGCATTAGAAATGAAATTAGATCTAATTTTTAAAAATAGCCAGTTCTCCCAAGTTGTATTTTCAAATGAAAAATCATGTTAAGTGAGCAACATAGATGAACAGAAATCCCCAAAGAAATTCTTTTTCATATGCATAATTAAATGTCTTGTTAAAATCATGTTTAGTGATTTTTCTCTGTTGAAATATTTTCTTCTAATTTATCTCAATTAGACATCTTTCTGAAAGGTCACTTTTATTGTAGCTATTTGTCAGTTTGAATTATAGACATGTCTTTAATATATTTTTTCAAAATAAGCTGGTTTACTGTAGAATATTTGAGCAAAAAGTTTTGTACTAGATTGTTATTCTCATCTTTAAAGTAAATGGTTAAACTCACTTAGGTTATCCAAGGCTGCTCTAGCCATATGAGACAGAAATGCATGTTTTGTTTGAGGTTCAGTATGTCTTTGATCCAATGTTCTATGGGTAATCCTCAATGAGGGTCATGATCATTCAAAATCAACCAACTAAACCATTCATGCAGCCAAAAAGCTCATTTTGAGTTATATAAAGACAAAAGTAGTAGTAATATGTTATTTCTCCTTTAACAGGTCTGTGATTTCAACAATGCTTATGCACTCTACCAAAAAACAAATAATGCCCACAAACAAAAACAAAAGCTATTCATAATTCATTCATTCCTTCTCAGGTTTCATGACTTTTAACAATATCCTCCTGCAAATTCTCCACAGATGGACCAGTCAATGTTCCAGGAATTTCCTTATGTCTCTTTATATTTGTAGATAGCAATACAGTATAAAAATGCCTCATTCACTACATAGCTGAGCTTCTTTTTCAGTCACCTCTTTCTCTGATAGAGTAATTTATGTAGTAAGATACCATGGAAAGAATATTGCTTTCAGCATCAGAAGACCTTAAATCAAATCCTAACTGTTTGTCACTACCTATGTTACCTTGAACAAGTCACTAAATACCTCTGTGAAACATTTTATTCATCTGTAAAATGAGAACATATGATTAACTGGTATCTAAAATCCCTTATATCCATAAACTCATTATCATGTGATGCTTCATGTGCAAACTTCCTATGGCAATATACAGACATACATTATATATTCTTCACTGCCCTTTGACTGGTATTTAACTATGATATCTTAGAGATTGTGATATTCTATGAGAGCCTACAAATTTCAGGTTGCCAAAAAGGGAACAGAAGCATAGGATAGAAATAAGTTACTTGCAACATAATATTGGTAGTAATTTTTGCACTAGAAGTAGAATACAGGATTTCATTTATGCTCAGATAATTGTGTATCAAGAATGTGGGATAAAAAGAAACAACAATAAGACAACCATTATTATCACCATATTAAACAATGCACGATTTTATAGACTTTGACATTTGTAAAGTCTTCTTTCATTTTATTCTGAAAATAATCTTTTCAAGTAAGTTCAAGAGCCATTATTTTACTTTTTATACACTGAAATCCTGAGATGAGAAATTTACCAGGATTGGCAAAGAATAAAATAGTTACCAATAGTGATAAAATATAGGCAGTCAATATTACCTCCATTGTTGCCACAGAACATTCAAAGAACTACTGAAGACCTTGACCATGGTGATAGATCTTCAATGGAAGATTTATAAGAGCCAAAAGAGAGTAATTTCACAGTATGGAAAAAGTAGTAAAGACATTATGATGAGTCATTGAAGTGTATTCCAATATTGATAAGATCATGGATGAACCTACCTAAGAATGTAGAGCAACTGTACTTGTGTATTTTGTACAGGATTAAGTCTGATAATAAAATATGCATATTAATATTAACTGATTGAGGGGTGGTTAGGTGGTGCTGTGAGTAGAGTGTTGGCCC
The DNA here is from genome assembly GCA_011680675.1 of Gymnobelideus leadbeateri. Taxonomy (NCBI): domain Eukaryota; kingdom Metazoa; phylum Chordata; class Mammalia; order Diprotodontia; family Petauridae; genus Gymnobelideus; species Gymnobelideus leadbeateri. The sequence continues at coordinate 488,878 of WOXC01004484.1, forward strand.
TGGAGTCAGAAGGACGTGGTTTCAGATCCAGCCTCAGACACTTAACACACACACAAATAAATAACCTAGCCGTGTGACCTTGGGAAAATTACTTAACCCCAATTGCCCTCCAAAAGGCAAAAAAAATAACTGATGATTAAATATATTTTAGAAAAAAAGTCATACTTTAAATTGGAAAATTTAAAGCAGACTATTTATGATTTTCTGTTCAATCCTCATGAATCACATGGTCAAAAAAATTTCTAAGTTTGCAAACTATGAAAAATAATAATACTATCAGATCTTTTCCAGGATCTAATTATTAGTGAAATGAAATGGCATTTGCACAAAGTAGGATAACATATGGATATCCATATCTATAGATATCTATAATTATATATTGAGAGGGAGAGGGAGGGAGGGAAGGAGAGAGAGAGAGAGAGAGAGAGAGAGAGAGAGAGAGAGAGAGAGAGAGAGAATTTGGAGACTATATTGCTGTAGGACGATTTGAAATGGAAGATAATTGGGAAGAGGAGGGAGTAAGTAAGGATAGAGGTGCCAGTTTTTTTTTTAATGTATCAATAAATCATTTAAAATGCATAGCAGGGGCAGAGAAATGATAGTGTAGTAAAAGCAGGAACTTGTTTGAGTACCCACTCCAACCACCTCCAATTCCTGGAAAAAAAAAAAAAAGACTTCTAAACAAATTTTAGAACTACAGAACCCACAAAGTGACAGAGAGAAACAAATCTCCTGCCTGAGAAAGCCTGGAAGAATCAAATTAAGGTTCTCTCGCACTAATCTGGAAGTGCAGCTGAATCCCAAGTGAGCTGACAAGAGCAGACTTCAGGGGACTGATTCACTGGAAGCTGAGGTGGTTTCTAGTCTTCTTAACCCATAAACACCAAAGAAAAAGAAAAAGATCAGTGGAGAACTCTGCTGGAACTGGGTGAGAGAAGAATGAGGTCTGGCCCCTCACCCAAAGGTGTCAGAGGTAGTGGTGACTGCAGTTGCTGACCTTTGACTGTTTCCTGAGCTCTAGGGCTATAGATCCTAGGTAGACAAAGTGACCATTCAGAGGGTAATTACTCTTGCTTTGACCTTCTTGCGTCTGGGTCACAATCTTGGGTGTTGGTCCTGGGGTTGTTGTGAAGAGAATAAGAGTGGGCTGAGACCTGGGTATAAGGTAAATTTAGGTGTGGTTTTACTGATCAAGCTTGTGACTGCCTGGAGTATATATTCAAATCAGGCAGCACTGAATGAGGGTCCATACAAGACTCATAAGGGCAAAAACCACAAAAAACAAGATTTGGATGGGGAGGTAGCATAAGCAATGACACACAGAAGCTGAGAGCAGCCATTGGTTAGATCTATAGCTCAGGGCTAATTTGGGAAACATGGGCAAGTGTACAACAGCACATCCTCCTAGAACAGGGTGGAGGGAATAAGGTGGAGGGCAAAGGGGGAGTGGAATTCCCACAACAGGCTGGGGTCAGACGAGGGTCATATTCTGGGTGAAGAGTGTGGGGGACCCTGCTTGGTCAGCGTACCGGGTGGGAACTTTGCTTGGTCAGCATCCCAGCAAAGGTGGGTTTCTTGAATGAGATAGACTTGCCCCATGATCTCTATACAGACTTGCACCATGCCTTTTTATACAGTGCTGCTTCAAGTTTTACTCATTTAGGGAAGTACTAATTCAGAGAGAGATAAGGGAGCAGGACACTATGCCTTGGGTGATTCACTTTTACCCAAGATTATGCCTTTAGGCTGTTACAAGTGGTTACAAGATTCAGGATAGAGACAAAGACAAATATAAAGAGGCTTAATGTTGGGACCCAAATCAGGTGGCATGTGATTTGTTTTTGTGTACAACAGGATGAGGAGCGCTAGCATGGCAGAGCTTTTTGAGGCTTTGGAGAGGCAGTCACTCTCACAGTTCTGAAGCAGGTGTCTAGAAAAAACTCTAACAACAGTTGGGCAAAATCCCAGAAATTTGCAACACAGCACTCTCCACTCTGGAAGTAGAGTTCTACAGTGGCAAATTACTTAAAAGTAAAGTACTTGGCTGGGAAGAAGAGCAAACAGAAGAAGCATAACCAAACAATAGAACTGTTTTTTGGAGAAAAGAATATAAAAACATAGAATCAGAAGAAGAAAACAAAGTAAAAATTCCTGCATCAAAAGCATGCAAGAAAAATATGAACTGGTTGCAGGCCATGGAGTAACTTAAGAAGGATTTTGAAAATCAAGTTAAAAAAGTAGAGGAAAAATTGGGAAGAAAAATAAGAGTGATGGAAGAAAATCATTCAAAGTTAGTCAACAGTGCCCTTGTTAAAGAGGACTCCACCCCCAAAAAACTGAAGAAAATGACACCTTAAAAATCTGACTAACTCAAATGACAAGAGGTCCAAAAAGTCAATGAAGAGAAGAATGCCTTAAAAAAAAGAATTGGCCAAAAGGAAAAGGAATTTCAAAAACTCAGTGAAGAAAATAATTCCTTCAAAATCAGATTGGAGCAAACAGAACTTAATGACTTCATAAGAAATCAAGCTACTATAAAACAGATCTGAAAAAAAATGAAAAAAAAAATGAAGGCAATGTGACATATCTCATTGGAAAAAACAACTCACCTGGAAAATAGATCCAAGAGAGATAATTTAAAAATTACTGGACTACCTGAAAGCCACGATCAAAAAAAGAGTCAGGACGTCATCTTTAAAGAAATTCTCAAGGGGAATTGTCCTGATATTTTAGAACCAGAGGGTAAAATAGAAATTGAAATAATTCACCTATCACCTCTTGAGAAAGATCCCAAAAAGAAAACTCCTAGGAATATTATACCTAAAGTCGAGAGTTCCCAGGTCAAGGAGAAAATATCACACAAGTAGTCAGGAAGAAACAATTTAAGTATTGTGGATCATGAATGATACAACACAAGATCTAGCAGCTTCTACACTGAGGGATCAAAGGGCTAGGAATATGATTTTCTGTAGGTTGAAGGAGATAGGATTAAAACCAAGAATCACCTGCCATGTAAAACTGAGTATAATACTTTAGGGGAAAATATGGGCATTCAATGGAATAGAGGACTTTAAGCATTCCCGATTAAAATACCAGCGCTGAATACAAAATTTGACTGTTAAATATAAGAAGCAAGAGAAGCATGAGAAGGTAAATAGAAAAGAGAAATCATAAAGAACTTATTAAAGTCGAACTATTTATATCCCTACAAGGAAAAACAACAATTATACTTCATGAGACTTTGTGTATACATACGTGTATACATGTATATGCATATATAACTATACATGTGTACATATGTGCATACATACATACATTTATATATGTATATATGCATACATGTGTATACATGTATGTGTGTGTAGTTGTGTATCTATATGTATATATGTATATACATGTATACATAGACAGATGGCATAGGATGAGGTGAATATGAAGGGATGATATCTAAAAATAAAATTAAGATGTGAGAGAGGAATATATTGGGAGAAGTAGAAAGGGAGAGATAGAATAGGGTAAATTTTCTCACATAAAAGAGGCAAGAGAAAGCTCTTACATTGTAGGGGAAGAGAAGAAAGGTGAAAGGGAATGATTCAACTTTACTCTCACTGGATTTGGATTAAGAAGGAATAACATAGACACTCGATTGGATATCTTTCCCTAGAGAAAATTAGGGGGAAAGGATAAAAGGGGGGATGATAGAAAAGAGGGCAGATTGGGGGAGAGGATAGTTAGAAATAAACATTTTTGAAAAGGGACAGGGTCAGGGCAGAACCAAGATGGCGGAGTACAAACAGCACGTCCAAGGCAATCATCCCCCAGATAACCTCCAAATTATGTAAAACAGGACTCTGAACAACTTCTGGAGCCCCAGCATCCAGAGAACGACACAGAGAAGCTAACCTCCCTCTGAGGACAGCCCAGCAGCCCTGCAGGAAGGACCAGCTCAGCATTCTGGGAGCAGGCAGCACAGAGCAAGGAGAGCCGAGCCCAGGTCTGTGTGAGTCGTGATTTTAGCCCCAGGGCAGCCCGGGCCAGGAGGTGGCTGGAGGTACCCCAGCTGTGGCAAGTCCAGAATTATCAACACAGACATACCTAGGACAAAGTGAGAGGTTACTGCCCTATGGAATTTGGGACCAGTATTTGGGGAACACTTTGGCTTCCTCCCCTGGGGGCTAGATGCTGCTGAGGAGACACACCATTTTGCAGGTTTGAGTGGCAGCTCCAGCTCCTGGCCTGCAAACTGTAGAGAGATCCAGCAATCAGTACTGGGGAGGAATAACTCTTGCTTTAACCTCCCTGGATCTGGATTGTGATCTGGGGTGGAGGTGGTGGGGTGGGTTTCCAGCTTGCCAGAAATGGAAGTTGTGAAGAACCCACATGTTCGGGACTGAAGCTCCCCTGTCTGGGGGCAGAGTACTACTGTGGCAACAAGCCCCAAAGTCAAGTAATTAAGTGGCAACATGCCAAGGCAAAGGAAACAAAATAAACAGAAAAATGAAACATTAGAGTCCGAATTTGGGGGCAAAGAGGATCAAAGCATGGAACAGGAAGAGGACTGTGAGGTCAAAAATCCTGATCCAAAAGCCCCAAAGTAAAATATGAGCAGGTTACAGGCCATAGAGGACCTTAAAAATGACGTTAAAAATCAAATAAGAGAAGTGGAGGAAAAATTGGAAAGAGAAATGAGAAGGATGCAGGAAAAGTATGAAATGAAGGTCAACAGCCTGACTGAGGAAAACAACACCTTAAAAAATAGACTGACTCAAATGGCAAAGGAGGCCCAAAAGGGCAATGAGAAGAATGCCTTAAAAAGATGAATTTGCCAGATGGAAAAAGAATCTCAAAAGCTCACTGAGGAGATTCATTCCTTCAGAGTTAGACTGGAGCAAATGGAAGCTAATGACTTTATGAGAAATCAAGATGCTGTTAAACAGATCGAAACAAATAAAAGAATAGAAGGCAATGTGAAATATACCATGGGTAAAGTCACTGACCTGGAAAAAAGATCCAGAAGAGATAATTTAAAACTTATTGGACTACCTGAAAGCCATGATCAAAGAAAGAACCTAGAAATCACCCTTCAAGAAATTCTCAAGGAAAATTGCCCTGATATCTTAGACCCAGAGAGAAAAATGGAGGTTGAAATAATCCACCAATCACCTCCTGAAAAAGATCCCAATATGAAAACTCCCAGGAATATTACAGCCAGGTTCCAGAATTCCCAGATCAAGGAGAAAACACTACAAGCAGCCAGGAAGAAACAATTTCAATATTGTGGAAACTCAATCAGAATAGCACAGGATCTGGCAGCTTCTACACTGTGGGATTGAAAGGCATGGAATATGATATTCCAGAGGGCAAAAGAACTGGGACTGAAGCCAAGGGTCACCTACCCAGCAAAACTGAGTATTTTGCTTTAGGGGAAAATATGGTCATTCAGTGTAATAGAGGACTTTCAACATTCTTGAGGAACAAACCAGAGTTGAATAGAAACTTTGACATCCAGACACAAGAAGCAAGAGATGACTGAGAAGGTAATCATGGAAAAGAAATCAAAAGGAACTTATCAAAGTCGACCTATTTACATTCATACATGGAAAACAATAACTGTGACTGATGAAACCTTTCTCAGTATAAAATAATAGAAGAAGGGTGTATGGTCATATGAATACATATGTGAGTGTGTGTATATATGTTTACAGTTATACATGGATAGAGGGCATAGCTGGAATTTGTTGGGAAGGGATGATACTTAAAGGGTGAAATTATGAGGTGAGAGAGGAATGGAGGCAAGAGGAGATGGAGAGAGACAGTGTAGGATAAACTATCTCATGTAGAAGAAGCAAGGGGAAGTGGCTGCAGGGAAGGGGAAGAATAGATAGACAAAAAGGTAAAACGACATTCTCATTGAATTTGGTTCAGGGAGAGAATGACATATATACTAAATGGGATATCTCAGTCTGCAGCATAATAGGGGGAAGGGGGATGGGAGGCGGGATGATGGATGGGGGGGCCTTCTTGGGGGGAGGTAGGTTAGATGTACCCACTGTAGAAGAGGGACAGGATCAAGTAGGGAATGGACCAGGTGGGGGGTGGGATGGGTGGGAGGGAATTATAAGCAGCTTTGTACAATATATCTACTATGGTAATGTTTTCCATAGCTAGACATGTAGAACATATACTGAATTACTTAACTTCCCAGAAGTAATGGGTGACAAAGGAGGAAGGGAATGGATCTGAAATTCAAGGTCTTAAAATTAAATGTTTCAAATATATACATATATATATATATATATATATATACACACATATATATATATATATATATATATATACTATTATTAATACACTTTTGCATGTAATTGGGAGATAAGATGTGCAGGCATTGAGGCACAGTGTTTCACCTTGCTCTAATGGAAAAGTCAAAGGGCTATGGGAGAAGATATGGGAGAGAGCAGATTGGAGGTAGTGATATCTGATGAGACTGCTATTCTGGGATGGTGGGTAGGGGAAAAATGGGGAAAAATTGTAACTCAAAATCTGGTGGAAATGAATGATGTAAAACAGAAGTTAATAAAGCATTTGTTTAAAAAAAAGAAAAGGGACAGGTTCAAAGGAGAAAATAGAATAAATGGGGGGGGTAGGAAAGGATGCAGGGAAATATAGTTAGTTTGTCACAATATAACTACTATGGAAATGTTTTATAGTCTTCTTGGTTGGAACTGTCCTGTACTACAGAGATCTGCATTCTTAAGTTATAATGTGGTTATTCATTCTGCTAGGATATACCATAAACTATTAGTCATGCCTCATTCTGCATATTTCTTATTTTATATCTTAAATAAAAATTTCCATAGAGTATCTACTAAGTGTACCAAGTGTACCAAATGAACCAAATTTCATTTGTTTTTTGACATGTTGTACATATCACTGTAACAATACATCACTTACCTATTATATACTTTGCTTGTATTTCATCACCATTCCAAATACTTTCCCAGTGATTTGTGTTCTTGCTGTTGCCTTTTCATCCACTTCTAAGGTGCAAACCCTCATTTTGAACCATTTCACCACCTATTTATGCACTTTGCTGTAGCTGTTGTTGGGAACTTCTTTCAGTCATGTTTGACTCTTTCTGACTCCATTTTGGAGTTTTCCTGGCAAAAAGAGTGGAATGTTTTACCATTTTCTTCTCCAGGTCCTTTTGTAAATGAGGAAATTGAGGGAAACAAGGTTAAGTGGCTTGCCCAGGATCATATAGCTAATAAGTGTCTAAGACTAGATTTGAACTGAGTAAGGTAAGTCTTCCTGGCTCCAAGCCCATAGCTCTAGACAAGCCCACTGCTCTATGTAGCTCCCTGCTACTTTTGCACACTCTATGTAATTTGAGCCCATTAGACCTTCTGCAATTTGGATTTTGCTAAGTAGAGAAGCAAATTATATAGTGACAAGAACATTATAGAAGAAAAAATATTTGAAAGACTTTTAAACTCTAATGAATGTAGGGGCAAATCAGGAGGCCAGAGGATTGATGATGAACCACCATCAATCTTCTGCAAGAGAGATGCTGGACTTAAAGAATGAGATATACTTTTTGTACATAATTAAGGAATAAATATTTTTTCTGGGCTATATGTATTTGGTGTACAGAATTTATTTTTCATCTTTAAAAAATAATATTGGAGAAAAGAGAAGATAAATGCTTACAGAAAGGAATAAAGAAATATATGTTTAAGAATGAACGGACATCATTGTGGGAAAGAAGGGAATGGGGGAAATTTGGGCAATATCCAACAAAAAATATTAATACAAAATATTTGAATTAATTGCAGATTTTTTCAGAGATAATGGTGGTATAATATTCCAAGAGATTTAGACATACAGCTTCATGGGGAGAATATGCGATGTTAGTTTGCTTTAATTTCAATTAGGTGTGTGTGGGGGGGCTTTTATCCTTTTGGCGTTTCCTGTCTTTTTTTTTTCCTTTCTTTAATGTCCATTTTGGGTAGGGACTAACTTTTGCCACTCTCATTGCTCACTACATGGTATAACCCATAGTAGGAGGTTAATAAATACATATAGATTATTGTTATGGGAATGGGAATCTGAAGATCCCCCCTGCCCCTTGGCCCTTTTATAGGCTTAAGTGACTCTGAGGAACTTCCCAGATTTGAAAATATACTCTGCCCCCTAATAGGCTGAATGTGGTCACATGGAGCCTGTGGCAGGAGGCTTCCTTTTCAGGAATGCCAACACTTCGTTACTTTGTGATTGGGTAGTGGGTCAAGAGGATTTTGACATTTTCTGAAAAGACTATATATACCGTTATGTGAAATTTTGTTTTGGGGCTCACTTTGAGAAGAGTCGTGTGATTTGACCAGATGAGATTCTGGGTAGCCTTTGAGTCCCCAGGCTTTGAAAATCCAGATGTTGGTACTTTCCTCTCTGGTAACTGACTAGGTATGGACATAATGGTCAGACAGATGGAAGCCTGTATGCTGATCTGTTTCTCTGTCTGCTTGTGACTTCTACTTGTCACTTGTTTGTATTCTCTGAAGTTCAGGGTGCTGACCTTTTTCACCTGAATTAGGTAAATGACATATGTTTGATTAAAGCAAGGTTGTTAACCCATTTTGAGTTTCTTTCCTTTAGAAAAGCAGATCTAAGCACCTGTGTTGGCAGCCACCCTGGGTACCCTAAGGTGCTTGCTGCTACATTTGTTTGAATGCCTACCTTGTTATCAAGCCTACATCTTCCTATTTATGTAGGAAGAGGGTATTTCACCATCTACTGAATTACATTGTTTTTATCTGGGCATAAATATGTGGTCATTTTCATGTGGGGACATAAATGTAACACATATATATATATATATATATATATATATACATACATACATATATAAGCATATATATATACATATATAAGCATATATATATATATATATATATATATATATATATATATATGCTTATTTTTCTGAATCACACATTCTTTTTGGTACAAGTTAATATGGGATCCTTTTTCAGAAGTCCTACGGTTATTTTGGCAAAATTCAGGACCCTAGGGCTCAGAGAGAGCACAGGAAAAGAAGAATTAGAAGGGAACCACTGATTGCAAAGGACAAAATAGCTCACTTTAAACTTCTCTTCCATACCACACACAGCTGCCACTTGTTCAGAAGCTCTTCAGAGATATTTTGACTGATTTGAAGATGGTTTCTTGCTTTTTACAGACTAAAGGGTGAACACAGTTAGTTCCCAATTTAACCTTTGAAACTGAAATATCAGCTTAAAATCTACTGCAGCTGCCTAAAATTTGCCAAGGAAATAGCAGCAGCTGTATAATGGGAAGGGGTTGGGGAAGCAGACAAGGGAGAACAGGGAGCCTTGAACAAATATTGGTAGAAAAGGGAAAAAAATCTAAGAAACAGAGGAAAAAAAAACATTCCTTACCATTTACATAACTTAATTATTTGAAAGGTAATATTTCTTATCTTTTTGTTGTATAGTAGTAAATACTAATATTTTTTAAAAAAGATTAATGTTATTGATATTTTGATTATTATTTAAGCATACACTTAAGTAATAATCAAACTATCAGTAACATTAATTACATACAAGCATACACTTAAAGAAAGTAAACTTCTTAATTTTTGTTGTCAACCACTATAACTCTGCCTTTTGATGTACATTTCATTATTTCAAGAAAAAAAAAAAACAACAACTGTTCTCTCCTCAAAGTTTCAGACTCCCAAGAAAGGCTATATATACATTACTTAGAAAATATTTGTAATGTGATTATCATCCAGATTGGCACATAATTGCCTGTCCCTTACTTAGCTAAAAGTGACCACTGGTCCTTCTTCTCTTTTACCTCTGTATAGCTTTCTTCTGCCCTTTAATCTCGATTTAATTCAAAATTCCTTTGTGCCATTGAGGTAACTTTTCTTTTTCTTTTGGTTTTAACATAGAGATCTTTAAAAATAGGAATATTTGATTCTCTGTGATATAATACATCCTTGTGCAGAATAATAGGACTGAAATATTAGAATTATCATGATTGCCCCATTAATAATTATGAAAAAGTAGTTTATTAAATTCTTGACAAAACATTTTAACTTTTTTCTGTTGTCTTTCTTTTAAATTTATCTTTAAAAGTTTTTTGAAAGATTTGGTTTAATCATGTCATATACCACTTTCCAAAAACTCATTTTTCTTCAATTGTCTTTCACTGTTTTATGAAGCAATGCTGTTCAAAATCTCTAGTATTTTTCCCCATATGGGTTTGTGAATGGATTTATATTTTGGAACAGTGATTCTTTTGACTACCATGATTTTCTATTTGACTAGATGATCAAGCATTTGCTTAGTAAAAATATGTCTGTTTTTGGCTTCCTTCTTTTCCTAATTGCTTTATAGTGACTAAATTTCCATAGGGAAAAAATAGTGATATTCACAAATTATCCTTTTTCAGTCTATTTTGAGGAGGGTGAAATAACTCATTTTAATAAGTTATTTTAAAGTTTTTCAATTTTATGCTATGGCCATCTTTATTAAGAATAATTTTGTTTTGATTTTATTCACATATCTTATTTCATATCAAGTCAACAGGCAGTTTCTTACTACCTGCCATGGGCCAGATACTGTGCTAAACTCGGAATAAAAAGTAAGCAAAACTGGCCCCTATAGAGAAAATCTGTCATTTGAAATACAGTTTCTTTTTAGGATGTTTAATAATACTGAAACCTTTTTTTGAATTAGATGAGCTTTAGTCATCATTTAAACATTTCAAAACTATAATTTATCAGCAAGTATGGTGAACAAATGTTTAACAGACATTATTTCACTATCTGTGGTACCTTTTAGCAAGATGCAGTTTCCTTCCTTATCTCATTTAATTAGGTCTATTTATCCTTTTGATTTTTTGAGATCATGATTGTTACCCTTTTTTTTTTTTTGCAGTGGAGAGTGGCAGGCCCAGATTCATCGTACTCCTGCTTGCTGATCCATATCTACTGGAAGGTGGAAAGAGATGCCAGGATGGAGCCTCCAATCCAGGAAGAGTATTTGTGCTCAGGTGGGGCAATTATTTTGATTTTCATTGTGCTGGGAGCTAGA